>NC_069428.1:28021968-28059468 GCF_026875155.1 Cherax quadricarinatus | reverse complement strand
TCCTGTGTACCATTCTGATCCTTCTCCAGTGTACGTCCTGTGTACCATTTTGATCCTACGTAATATGTATCTTGTGTTCAAACACCTGAATCTTTCCTGTAGTGTGGTGACTTAGACACTTGTGCAACACTTGGGTATTTTTATTTTGGAAACGTTTCTCCAGCCAGTGGCTTCTTTAGTCCATACAAAGAAGAACGGCGGAAAATGATTAATTTGAGGTAATGAGTTCTTCAGTCTGGAGTCTGTGTGTTCAGTCCATCACTCTTGATTTTCTAAACCATTTATATAATATCTGTCAGACATAGCAACATCTTGGGCTCTTGATACGGGGAATTCTTCAACACATGCCTAACCTGCACGTATGACCTACAGTTCTTCCACTAGTGGAATTTTGTACCGGTGACGCCGTCTCCAACTACTTCACCTCACCTGTCTGTGGTATATAGGCCACTTCTTCAGTACCATGAGAGGAGACAGTCACACGGATGCTCATGGCTACTTCCGAAAGAAAGAGGTCACTAACGAATAAATTATGACCAGAGCTTTGGTAAGAGGGGGAAGGAAGAAGGATGGAAAAGTGGGAAAAGGGTGAGTGAGGGGAGGTGAGGTGGGTTAATTAAGGTAAGTGGCCCAACCACTTTGGTGCATTTTAATACAAGTGTGTGTGTGTGTGTGTGTGTGTAGTGTTATTCATGAAATCAATTTCGTTGAATGGGGTATAAGACTACCCATCAGTTTCCCACAGTTATAACAGATGTATAGCTGCATGACTCTAAGTTGGCAGGATGTATACTTTTTGCAATTGCCTTTTTTTGTGACAGCAGACCGTGGGCTGGAAATGACGATGGCAAGGCGTTTGATGAAGATTTATTGCTCTCTGGAGATACTGGCCGGCTCAGCTGGCCGGCTCAGCTGGCCGGCTCAGCTGGCCGGCTCAGCTGCTTCAAAGGTGGTGTCCTGCAGTATTGGATTTGTAGATGTTACATTATTAAATTCAACTTTTATTTAGTTAAAAATGAAGTCTCTATAAATTGGGTTGGGGTGGGTTGGTTTTATCCATATTGGACATAGAGGAGTTCTGGTGGTACTTATTTCCCCCATTATTTCATGTACTTTGCGTTTTTGCTGCGTACAGAGAGTTGATTTCTGAGATTATAGCTGTGAGGTGTGTGCAAACTCTCCCTACTTGACTCATCAAGGGGAGGATTGTAGTCCTGAGTGGTTTTCTGTGTATCTGATATTTGATCCTCATCACTGCTGCTGGCGATATTAACTGATGTGTCAGACTCATCTTTTGAGAATTCCGGCATGTCAAATGCTTCATTCACAGTATGTACTGCCTCATCATTCACAACCTCAGTCGGCATATTCACACTACTTACAATAGAAAACAATGGGGGTTCCATGTGGAAGTGTACTATTTCACTTGGGGTATTATTGGAAACTAATTGGACTAATTAGAGCAGGTGACAAAAGGTGTATTAATGCGCTATCCTCTAGACATGCCTCTCGATGCAATCCACAGCAACAAAAACATCCTGAAAGCTGAGCGGCTCCAAGTCAAGAAGGACGGCAATATACCTACGAGGCAGGTCTTGATCCAGCATAGAGGATTTTTCCCAGCTCAATTAGATCTCAGTTGCTGGGGAACAAACCTGGTTAGGGTGTACACTGTACAGCCCCGAGTCTTTGAGGTGCTTCAGGTACCACAAGTACAGCCACTTCAGCGTCCGATGTAAATTTATAGAAGTATGTGGCATCTTCAGGGGTTCTAACCGGACCAAAGATTGCTTGAGTAACCTCGGCGTTCTAACTGCGGCAAGAAACGTCATGCTTGGACCCTGCACTGCTCGGAGAGGCTCCGCCGTGTCAAGGCATCATGGAAAAGTCCAGTTGTCTAGCCTCCAACGCAAAGTAGAGCCCTCACCACTAAGCGGCTGCCTCGTCCAGAAGAGGCTACAGTAACACGGAATCTATTGCCACTTCTCCGGCCACAACGACTAAGAAAGCCGAGGAAACATCAGCCATGGAGTCACGTCACTCAGCCAGCTTGGGATTCTTCTGCTCAAACTCCCATCGGACAACGGCAGCCAGCTGGCCTCATGCTGCAGGAACAGACTGTAACCAACGCGTCAAACCTAGCGATACAACAGTCATCAGTGAGGAGCACTGTAGACCAAGAGAGCACTGCAAGACATCCCGTACGGAAGACACTTGTGCAACATATGGAAATCTTTATTAAGGAAACGTTTCGTCACACAGTGGCTTCATTAGTCCAGTACAAAGCAGAAAGGTGTAAGGAGAGGAGGAGTTTGAGGTAATCAGTTCCTCAGCCTGGAGTCGAAATGTTCAGTCCATCAATCTTGTAGAATGTACAGCATAGGTATGTATGTATAATGTTCATCAAGACCGTAGTCCTGGCACGGGTCTCAATCTTGCGATGACCCGTCTCTGGCTCCCAAGGGAGAAAGGTTTCTACAATGATGCGACGTATGCTGCTCTTCTGGTCAGTTCATCTGGTGCATCTCATAAGCGATAACACTGTGGACACTAGCGAGAAGGAGGATATGTCGTTATCACGGGCAACAGCATAGGTATGTATGTATAATGTCCTGGCACGGGTCTCAATCTTGCGATGACCCGTCTCTGGCTCCCGAGGGAGAAAGGTTTCTACAATGACGCGATGTATGCTGCTCAAGCACTCTTCTGATCAGTTCATCTGGTGCATCTCATAAGCGACAACACCACATGTACTCCCAACTGTGGACACTAGCGAGGAGGAGGATATGTCATTGTCACGGGCAACAGCTTGTCCGGTTCGCTGACTCCAGGGCACACCAGTGCGGCCGCAGTCATCTCTGGGTCCCCCTAGGGAGGGGACACCAGTGCCAGTTGCCTGCGGAGTGTCTCTGTAACTTCGCACTCCAGAAAATAGTATGTTAGGGGGCGATGGACAATGTGCTGGCAGTACTGGCACATCTCCTCAGCCTTGTCTACCATCATCTTGGCTGTGGGAAAGCCCAAATGAAGCCGATGGATGGCGGTACAATGCGCTCTGGACCAGCTTCTATCATATGGAGAGGGTTCTGCCTGAGTCGCTGCTCGGTACCACTGTTGAGATGGGGTATCACCTAAGACCTCCCCCATAAGTTTCATGGCTCTGGCAGCCACCAGTTTGGTCTGGCGTAGGCTGATGGGGACAGTAATCCCAACATGTGGATAGTCTGTGGCTGCCTTGGCTGCATCATCTGCCGCCTCATTTCCCCAGATGCCAGCATGGCTGGGGATCCAGTTCAATGTCGATCTGTTACCCTGAACTTCTAAGGCTGTCATTATGCTCAGGATAGATGTGATGAGGTGAACATTGTCCTGTGGTTGAGGCTGGGAGAGGGCATTGATTGCAGAAGTGGAATCAACATGTATGACAGGTCAGAGTCGATGTCGTAGGGCATGTGACGATGCCTGCTGAATCGCCACCAGCTCAGCTTGAAGGATCGTGCAGTGGTCAGGGAGTCGCCAGCCTTGTGTGTGACCATTGTGGTACAGTCCAGCTGCTGCTCTCTTCCTGTCAGGGTCGACAGAACCATCTGTGAAATGCACTGCACATGTGCCTCCCTCTGCCAGTGTCATGCTTGTCTCAGCATGATTGCTGAGGGTGTCTTGACTGCAGAGACGCTTAGAGATGGGTAGTTGCGTGATGCAAAGATCGGCTGGATCTGGGTGCCAGGGAGGTAGTGGATGGTACCCAGCAACAGGAAGGTCACAACTCTTCTCAAGGAGTAGTTGCATAGGCAGGAGCTTCCGCCCAGCAGCACAAAACGAACGAATCCAGGAGTAGTCCGTGAAGAGTGTTGGATCTTGTGTCATGGTTGTCAATATCTGTCTCCTTAGTGGGGTACCTTGCTGCCAGTGCAGAATCGTCGCTACTTTGCAGGCGTTTATGTATCTTACTCTGTCAGCCAGGGAAGGAAGCCGGGCTCAGATCTGAGACATACTGTGTTGGTCCAGATGGGGGCCCCAAGCATAGTTCTTATCGCCTGGTTTTGTACAACCTCCACCCTTTGTCTGTTCTGCGGGATGAGCTAACGCCGGTGCACCGTAATCAATAACGAAGTATATAGCTTGTATATAGTACAAGCGATGTACATCTTTGCTCCCCCTTGTAAGGTGCCTCCATGGCTCTCATGGCGTTGAGTCTGAGTAGAGCACGGGACCTGACATACTCGGTCTGTTTCTGAAAGGTCAGCTTTTTATCAATGTAGATTCCTATTGGTAGGAGCCTGTGAACTCAAGTTCTATATCCTGAATATATAATCTATTCACAGGATCTGGTCCCTTGAACATCATTGCAAGAGATTTCTTGGCCGAGATCTTGAGGCCTAGTTCCTTGCAAGACTGCATAATTAGGTCCAAAGCTTTTTGAGCCTGTTGCTCTAAATTGCCTTTCCCATTCACTACGATCATCAGCATAGCTGAGGAGCTGTGTACCACTATGAAAGGGAAGGCTCACAAGTTCCTGGATAAGGACGTTAAACAGGGTAGAACTGAGCACAATTCCTTGTGGGGTGCCGTTTTCCAGGGTTTAAAGGAATAGTGTCCCTGAAAGCTGACACAGACCTGCCTGCCCCTAAGGTAGGACTCTATCCAGGCCAGGAGGCGTCCTTTGATTCCCTTCCAAGCTAGTATTGCTAGAATTGCTGTGGGGCTGGCTAGCTCAAATGCCTTCTCAAGGTCGAGGTAGACGACGATACTAGATTTTTTGTTACTATCAGCAATCTGGCTTAGTAGAGTGGTTATGCACTCTGCTGTACCCACTCCTTTGGTGAAGCCAAATATGTGATGATGAGGGGGTCTAAGTTTCCATAGGAGGCTGTTTAACACCATCCTCTCAGCAGTCTTGGCTAAGCAGCTGGTCAGTGATATGGGTCTCATACTGCCTGGGTCCTTGGGCTTTGGAATTGGTATGATGGTAGCTTTCTTCCAAGCTGCTGGGAGTGTCCTGGCCCTCCACGACTTGTTAATGACGTCTAGTATGGCCTCCCATCCACTCTGCCCAGCCCGTGCAATCATGGAGTACGTAACACCATCGATGCCCGGGGCAGTGTCACCTGTGTTCTTAACGGCACGTCGGAGTTCCAAGTCCGTGAGGTCTTCATCAGTCACATCTTCCGACTCACATGCAGCTTGTATCGTTAACTGGCTTTGATCCGTCTGTATATTCCGGATGTCCGGTGGGAGCTGAGTGGAGGCTCCCCTGGAAGTGAAAAACTCCACTAGTTTCTCCGCTTCCTGGGATGGGTTCGGGTGTGCTGGTGGCCTCGGCTTGCTCTTGCCAGTTGCTATGTTGAGCTTGCCCCATATCTCAGACAAGGTGGTGTGATGCCCGAATGTTGAGCACCACTCCAGCCATTTCTCAGTTTTTACTCTGAGAGAGACTCTGCGGGCATGCTGCACAATGGCTCTCAGAGTATTCCTGTTCTCTGCCGTGGGGTTACGCCTGTATAGCTTCCTAAAAGAGTTGATGCGGTGGTTCTGCTCCCGCACCTCGTCGTTGTAGAACCACCAGTCTCTTTTGTGAGTGCGTCCTGCAGACTTCTTTGGAATTGCACACTCTGCTGCCTGGATGAGAACAGTGATTAGTTCCTGTTCAGCCGTATCACAGTCTTCAGATAGAGAGTATGTGGACCACCAGTCATGAAGATAATCCTTGAACACCTTCCAGTTGGCCCTCTTTACGTCCATCTAGGAGGCAGCACAACTGTGGGAGGCCTGTTGATGTTGAAGGTGGTGATCACTGCAACGTGGTCACTGACAAGGTGAGGATGAGTTTCCCATGTGGCTCCTGCTGTGAGTTGTCTTGACCCGAAGGTAAGGTCGAGGCAGCCAGCCAACAGGTGTGTGGGGTCTCCATTGTTTAGCAACTTTACCTCTGGAATATCGTGTAGGAGCATTGCTATGTATCTGCCAGCAGTATTGGTTGCTGAGTGAGAGTGCAGCATTGGGTGATGTGCGCTGAAATCTCCACCCACAATAATATACTCAGTGCGTGCTAGTGCGAGGAGCTCTGCAATGTCAAGGGTGTGTCTTGGGTTCTTGTAAATGTTATAGATGGTAATGGGCACCCCAGGTATGTGTGCAAGGATGACCTGTACCTCGACATCTTCCCCACAGTCCAAAGGGTTGGCTATAACCTTGTGAGGTATTGTATTGGATACAAATACAGCTGTGCCTCTGCAGTGAACGCCCGGGTCCATGTGCCGAAAATACCCAGCAAAACCGGGTAGTCTTGGGCAGACACTCGGGACAGTCAGAGTTTTTTTGTAGCAAGACGATGTCAACCCGATCCTGAATTACTGCCTCCAGCAAGAGGTGCTGTTTGCCCCTCAGGCCCTGAATGTTCCATTGTAGGACCTTGAGGGTGTGATTTGGTACCGAGGTTATTCTGTCGCTGTTGTTTCCTGAGCTGGAGACTGAGTCCTGCCTGCTCTGAGAACCTGCAAATTCATGGCATCCACTGTCTCCTCCTCGGTCAGTAAGCACACTCAGGAGCATACTAACCATCTGCCGGAATACGCTCTGTTGTTCTGTGGAGTCGATTGTGTTGCAAATAAGATCCGTGAACACCTTGATGAGTGCTATGAGATCCTCCCTGGTGAGGGCCTGCTTTGGCATTGGGTTCGAAACAGTGGATATTATCTGGGCTGTTGTGGTCTGTAGGGACTGCTGAGAGTTGGATTTCTTTATTGTATGGGTAGCCGGGATCTGCTGGTGAGGTGCCAGTTGAGCCTGCAAAGCGCCTGTGCTGGGTAAGGAGTGCCTGCGTTGTCGTGCTATGGCCGGTGGGGGCTCGTTTAGTGCCGCCTGTTGATCGCGTTGACCAGATGCACCCTGTTGACGCCTCCTGTTCCTCTTGTTTCTGTTTCTTCGTTGAGGTAGGGGTGCAGGAGGTTCTTGACCTTGATGCCTGGTTGAGGCTTCGAGGGTTGGGAATTCCTGGGCATTGAGTTGGGTTAGCTGCTGAGAGATCTGCGGTATGGCAGGGTTCTCTGCACCCATCATCTGCTGAGAGTGATGATCCGTCGTAGCCTGCTGCCGAGTTTTTGGCATTTTCCAGACTTCTTGAATTCTGGCGAGCCTCTCGGGGCATCGAGGATTCCAGGCATGGTGTTTCTGCCTGCAGTTCGGGCATTGTGGAGTGGGTGGCGATGCATTTTTCAGCTTGGTGATGCATTCCTCGGTAGGGTGGTGCTGGCTGCAGACACCGCAGATTACTCTGTTCAGACAGAGTGCACCCAGATGAACTGGTTCTGGTGTGAAGGTCCTGACATCGTACCTGCCCCAAGAACCGAGGTCCAGCTGGGATGGCAGTGGTCCTACATGCTGTATGAGGACCTGTCGGGTTGGTGCATTGCCTGCCGTCTTTGCCTTGAGATGTTGAGCTGACACCACACTGGTGTGAGCTGCTACTGCCTCGATGGGCATCATCAGCGGGTATCGCATCACTACAACCTTGGTGATCTGGCGAGAGTCCAGTTCCTCCAGGGTGAATGAGCGATCTGTCTCCATGACTCTTTTCAAGGTGGTATACATTTCGTTGTTGAGAGGAGTCAGTATTGGTTCTCCCCTCAAGTTGAACCATATCTTGAACTTCAGGTTGTGTCATGATTCCAGGTATGAAACAACGCCATAGTGGGTTCTGTGGTCCCCGTAAGACTTCTCCTTGAATTTGCCAGGTCGGTTGAGCTGGTTTGCCTGCTCCTTGGACGGACGACGCTTCTTCTTGTTGTCCACAGGGATCCATCCTTCTTGGTTTACGGGGGTTGGGGTGTTTATTTCCTCCTCTGTTTCCATATTCGCTGGCTCCATGGTTGGAACTGTCAGATCTGCTACAATGTGAGCAGGATTTTCCTCTTCCTCTGATGACATGGAGTGGTCTCGCAACTTCTTTGCTAGAATTGTGCCCCACATTTCCAAATCCGAGTCCTCCATCGTGTTCATGGAGCATCGTGGCCTCTTCTTTTCGGCAGAAGCCATGTGCCTATCTTGTGATAAGGTAGTGAACTCCATGAAGTGAGTGTGTTACTCTGAGTGTGTTGTCTGCCTGGGTGTTGTTGTTGTTGTAGGTTTGCCAGTACTTCCGGCCCTAGTCTTCTCCAGATGGCGAACCGGCGGTGGCCTCCCGGCGGGGGGGTGTCGTTCATCTACTTCTTTCTTCTGTATTGTTTCTTGGGGCCCTCCGGTTGGAGGGTGACTTCTTCTGTCTTGCGGTGACTCCCCAAGTGGGAAGTATCTTCTCGTTTAGCATCTTCAGCAGCATAGGAGGGCGGAGGCAGCAATTACAGGGTTCTTTATGGAGCCACACCCCAGCTTTAGCAGGCAGCAAAGTGCTGGGGAAACTTGCCTTCACGATGATTGATCATTGACAGTCCTGCTAGATGACGGTACCGTCTTCGGCAGCCCCATTCTGTAGAGTCCTGAATTTCTTCCTTGTGGTGTAGTCGAGTGCCACAAAGCAGTGACTTTTTGGGAGTAGGTTGATCAAGGGATTCAGTGGTGAATGATCGAGTTGAGTCGCAGGTGAACTTGACTGTCCCGTTGTGGAGGCATTGAATAATTTCTGGAGTGTACATTGCGATCTCATTCTGATTGGTTGTATAGAAGTATACACCAGGCAAGCAATGGACTTCTTATGAAGGAGTGGCGGTAGTACGTAGGGATGCATCCCAAAGCTCTTGTGTTTTAACCTTCTTGGCTGGCGGCTGAGACGTTTGAGGTGAGGCGTCTGATTGGTCCGTTGTGACGGAGGTGGAAGCAGGTGCTGGTGGATTCTCATTGGTGGAATCGGTCGGCGTCTCAGTGGTCTCTGATTGGTCCATCTGTGTCGGGAGGAAGGTGTGGTAGCGGTGGAGCAGCGGTAATGTTGGAGACATTTGCAGTGGATTTTATGATATCTGTGGAAGGTGAGATGCAGGGAATGTGAAACCAGATATGTTGTTGAGCTTGAAGAGTTCGTTGATGGTGGTGGAAGGTACGTGAGTATTTATAGGATGAAGTCAGGTTGAGAATGCTGGGTCAGGTGGAGAATGCTGCATGTGACACATGCAGGTAGATCTGTTTGTGACCTGATAAAACCCACTGTGTGGGAGAAACGTTGTCAATAAAGGATCACAATATATTGCATATGTGTTTATATTTCCACCTCAAACCGCTGTTGACCATAAATTATTTTGCCGTGGAACGCAGAGGACTACATCAAGACCCGGATTGTGGCCATAGAACAGCTGAATTACATCTACATCTCCTTCGAGATCTTCAGACTGGTCATCTTAGGATTAAGACCCATGTCAGGACGCAGTTACTGACGAATCAATCAAATCAATCATATCCAGTACTTTTATCAAGACTGACGGAATGAACACATCGACTCCTGGCTAAAGGACTGATTATCTCAAATTCGTACATAATTTTGTTTATGATTTCAAATGTACAAAAAACTCAACAATAGTTTTTTCATTTGTTTTACACAGATTTCCATTACTCTTGTACGAACTAAGGGTTGCCCACGACCTTTCGGTTGAATTAATGCACGACATATGTGAATGTTCACTGTGTTAGAAAGTCCACACGTTATGGAAGTATTAAAGGTGTCCATGCAGTTGGTATTTCAAATGTTGCAAATTGGATTTTGTGATACCTGGTCCAAAATATGTAAATCAGATATGTCACGATTGTGGATTTTCTTATCTAGAGGGTTCTTTTCATTTTATAAAACTCATATCATTTACAGTAACTTCTGTTAGCACAACCTAGAGTCACACTTGTTATATTAAGAATTTAAGAGGTGTTTGGAAGTTCGTCTCTTGCCAGAAGAGATATACAAATACAATTTCTTAATATAATTTTTTCTTCTCTGTCCCCTGAACTAAATCTCGGTTGCCAATCAAGTTGGTTGCTATCTGCTTCCTCGCTGTTTACCGTTCAGCCAAAGGTGGTCGGCAGAATGGAGAGGAGGAGGAAACTGAGCCCAGGAAGATATTGACTCCGCCTGGAGGCTGGCTGAGACCAGTGAGCAACACAGAGATGTTTGCAGCATCAGCAGCATTTCTGGGCACCGGCGACACTGCTACGGTGTTATGGCTTTCCTCACTGCAGTCAATCAAACCTGAAGACGTTAAACAAGCTCTTTCTATCATCGCTAAGTAAGTATAAGTCGCTATCTCTGCGCAAAAAAAAAAAAATACTAAAAAATGTTGTAAGTACGATATAATGACGCTCAACTCAAATCTGACCTATGACAACGTGTTTGATATATTTGCCAGGAAGATACATGTTCTGCAGCTTTGCGTTGCTTGGCGCTGGTTTCGCCCATGGTTACGACGGATGAAGAACGTTGTTGTAGACTTCAGTGTTGACACGGGCGACGTCATGTCAGTATTCTACAGGCAAATACGAACTTCCTACAACATTTCTCAGGGACCACTGTGGAGGGCGAGATTGGTTCCCCAGCCACAGGCAGATGACCGCCACCAGGCTGTCCTGGTGCTCACCATAAATCACATCATTACTGACGGCTTTACAAATATGACCATCTCCCGTGATTTTATGGAGGTTCTGAATGCCATCATGACTGGACGGGACAATGACACACCCATACGCCACAACATCCCTGCCATTACTGATGAGCTGTTGAGCACGAGAGACTGTATTTACTGCCTTAGAATACTCTTGTCTGGTACATACAAAACAATAGTAAATATGTTAAGTGACAAATATTACAGTATTAACCTTCCTTACCCAAAAATAAAAATAGCAGTTACAAATGTGTTACATAAAAACTTCTCAGCGGAGACGACATTAGAGCTTTCACGTCACTGCAAGGAAGCGAAAGTCAGTATTCACTCGTGTATTGTGGCTGCAGCTTACTTAGCGCTTCTACGTACCGCTCAGAAATACTCGAAGATAAATATAGATTCAGTGAGGATTACTAATGATAATTCTGTAAATATGCGTCGTTACTTTCCTAGCGTTTACAAGGAGTCTCTTGGGTTTCATGTATCTGTATGCAGGTTAGAACACACTGTCTGCAGTAGCGACGCAGAGAGCAAGAAGAACTTTTGGAAGCTAGCAAGGAGCATGCATTGTGACCTCCACCACTTTCTCGATGTCCAGAAAACGCCTCTTCTGGCCTCTCCTGTCAGTTGGATATTAGCTGCTCACGAACAAATTAATTATGTGCTCACTCGCCTGGGATACAAAAATCTCATTATTACTAATATGACGTGCACTAACATGGGTAATCTGAAACACCTCTTGCCTGGTCAGTATGGGGATGGGCCCGTGGCGATAAGCAGGCTGCTTCGGTCTTCGACCTGCGAATTCATAGGGTGTCCTTTTGTGATCAGCTTCCATACCTTAGAAGGACGATTTTATATATCACTAGACTACTGCCTCAATAATGTCGCTGAAGACGTTGCCCATAATTTCTTTTCATACCTAACTGATTATGTTGCTGATATAGCTCACTGCGGCACCATCAGTTGTTTTAAAAGTACATAAGAATGGAGGAACAATGCAGCAGACTTACTGGCCTATAGTAGGCAGGTCTTTTTCAAACTCATAAGAACATAAGAATGGAGGAACACTGCAACAGGCCTGCTGGCCCATACTAGGCAGGTTCTTTACAAATCCAACCCACTAATAGAACAAATGCTGTGGAAAAAGACACTTATGTACAGTTCAGGACATTTATTAAAGGAAATGTTTCGCCACGAGTGACTTCTTCAGTCCTAATACAGAGAAAACTAAGAAAACAACGTATATATAGTGGCAGTAGTCAGGTGAAGTGTCATGTGGGTAGAGGTACTAGTAGTAGTAGTAATGGAACTAAGAAGGTGAGACGGATGGTTACAGAGGGACCTGTTGACATCATGTAACAGCAGTTTCCAGAATGGGTAATATCCTGTTGATTAGCAATTTTGAGATACTGTAACTACCGGATTTTTGCTTTATAGTGTTACTTACAGCGATTAGTGCAGCGATTAATGCATAGAAGCTGCACTTCAAGGGTGATGGACTGATTACATCGTCTTCACCTCTTCTGCTTCTATCAACTTTTCTGTACTCGATTTAAGAAGCCTACTGTGTAGGTGAAACGTTTCGAAAAAAAGATACCTGACTGTTGCATATGTGTCTTACCTAACAGCTTACACTTCTAGATATAAATCCCAGTAATCTGTGTGATTCGTTACGTACGCTTAGGCAATGCTGTCATGGTTTAAGGTTGCTGTGTACCATAACCCCAAAATTCTTTTCGCAATCTGTATGGCTAAGTTCTACGTTATTTAACTGATAAGTACTAGGGTTATGGACACTCCCAAGCTTCAGAATCTTGCATTTATCTACACTGAACTGCATCTGCCACTTTTCTGACCAGGAATTGAGTTTGTCTAAATCCTCCTGAAGTTCCGTGACATCTAAGTTTGAATCAATTATCCTACCTATCTTTGTGTCATCGGCGAATTTACTCATATCACTAGTAATTCCCTCATCAAGGTCATTGATATATATTATAATCAACAACGGGCCCAAGGCTGATCCCTGTGGAACGCCACTTGTAACAGAATCTGTTTGGGTAAAGTTTGTAGAAGGTCAAGAAAAACTAATTCTAGGTGTAATATACCGACCGCCAGGCTTGGATCACGATAGAGGGAGACTTCTTTGGGACGAAATTGGTAGGGCTTCTAGACACAATAACGTAGTGATGTGTTACGTTGGTTTGTCCCTTATTACTTTGATAGTAAGGTTCTCACTACATGTTCTAGTGTGGGGTAGCTTTTTACTTAATGGCCTTATCTGTCTAGGGGTAATACTTACATCATGGCTGATCATCTTGAGTGTCTGATATCCTCTCACCAGCCCTCTTCACAGGTTATGTAAACTACTACTATAAAAATATAACTGTATTCTCAATAGATATGCACACATTATACAATTACAGCCTCACATTTTCAAAACAAAGATCTACACACTCCATAGCTGTTCTCCACATGGTGTATCCCAACAATTTTGTCCTTCTCTCTCCTTAACTAACTCTGGGCTAACCAGTGTTTTGACACACTTTAGTCACCCTGGGTATGGTGGCCACAACTAAAGTTATAAAAACTCACCCCTGGAGCACACATAATGCCCCAAAAGATAGAAAGAAAGACCCAGAGATCTTGGCACCTCCATGTCAACAAGAGAAGAGAGAGAGAGAAGGGGAGAGGGAGGAGCCTAGCTAAACTCCTCCCACCAAAACAAAAGACTGTTGCCAAGCACAGTTCTCTTGTTACCACAATTCTACTATACCTTATTTTACTGTTACTAAAAGAAATACAACTTTAATAAACTACTTGTTTAAATTGTGTGTGTGTCTATAGTACAACCTATTATATTGAGAAAAAGGCTTGACCCAGCTGCCTCTCAGTCATAAGAGTGATCAGCCCTTATGACATTTAGAGCAAAGTCCCCATCAATTCAATATAATTAGGTATTCCAGAGTAACTGTTACTTATAAATACATGTTGGGTCCTACAGCCCCATAACATGATGGTAGGGGATTTTAACTTTAGTCAAATTGACTGGACTTCTCTGACCGGTAATTTGGAGTCCAGTGACTTTATGGAAACAGTTCAGGACTGTTTTCTGAAGCAGTGTGAAACAGAGCCTACCAGGGGTAATAATTTGCTCGACCTATCTTGTCAAATAAGGAAACAATCGTAAATAATCTGGAGATCACTGAAGAGCTTGGCGCAAGTGATCACAAATCCATCACTTTTAGCATTAACTGGGAATGCAAGAATAATGATAATACGGTAAAAATCCCTGATTTTCGTTCTGCCGATTATAATGGACTTAGGGAACACCTGTCTAATCTCAACTGGGGTTATCTAGCTAATGATTTTAGTGACGATGATCATACTTATGATTACGAAGGGATCTGCGTTTATGATTTTTTCTTAGTAATGTACACCGTGCTCAGAGTATATACATTTCCCAGAGAGAAATTAGGTCTAATAATAATGATCCCAAATGGGTTAACAGTAGGATAAAGCATCTATTAGGAGAGAAAAGGGGAATTTATAGGCGCATCAGAAGAGGAGAGGTTAACCTTACTGACCAATATGTTCAGCTTAAAAGAGAAGTAAAAAAGGGGATTAGAAAGGCTAAACGTGACTATGAAATTAGAGTTGCTAATGAATCAAAGACTCTCTTACATGCTTTGTCTACTCTCGTCTCTTTCTGGTCTACTCTTCCCATGTCTGGCCTATTCTCATACATGTCTGGTCTACTCTCGTATATATCTGGTCTACTCTCGTCTCTGTATGGTCTACTCTTGACTATGTCTGGCCTACTCTCGTCTTTGTCTGGTCTACTCTAATCTATGTCTGGTCTACTCTTGTATATGTCTGGTCTACTCTCGTATATAAAGATTGAGACACTTATGCAACGTATGGGAATCTTTATTATGGAAACGTGTAGCCACACAGTAGCTTCAACAGTCCGCGTTACAAAAAAGAGAAATTGTGTCTGGCTGGGTAGCAGAAAAGAAACAGTGGAGAACTCCCGGGAGTTTAGGATAATTCTCCTTACGTATGTAGCCTGTGAAAGTCTTCTCTTTAGTAACAAGGTGTTGGATCACGGCCAGATCTGGCAATGTTTAGTATAAATGATCATCTTAATAGGATTTTGTAAATTATGACCAGGAGACAATAATCCAATAAAATAATTTAATATCTTTAATATTAACGTGTCTTAAAAGAATATAAATACTCGTTCTCTCTTGTTGAAAAATACAGAATGATATTTTTGAGTACAATAATGCTGTGGACCATAAGTCTATAGTATAATTTATGAACATTTAGTTAAAGTGACATTTCCATTGTCACAAGTTGTAATTCACAATATATACACATACACATAGACGAAGTGTCTCGCTATAGATCGACTCTATATACGTACAAGGCTAAATAGTACATCCGTGCTTGAATCACAGGCTTCGAGTACGATAATCCACCAAGTAAGAAGCTAGCCTATAGACGGAGACAATTGTCAAAACATAAGCTATTTTAACGAAGAACAAAAGCACACAGCTGAGATCTTCAATAGAATATAGGAGTCCTAATACTCCCTTCTTACTGAATAAGATCGGCTCACTTCAAAATCAAGACTACGGTAATACGTAGAGGTCACAGTTAAATCCACTGAACAACTTAATAACGTCAGAAAAACTCGCAGTCTCTAAGTCCAGAACTAACTCTGTCCTTCACAAATACTTAGTGTAGCGAGTAAGAGGATCCGTCTCACCAACGGAATCGTCTATTATCCAAAACTTGAGTTAAAACAAACTTCGAGGAGAAGATGTTTCCAAGACTAGAGGTAGGCTGGTACTCCCTCAGGCAACCCCTCTAAGCCAGACGTCAACTCGGTTCATGAGACACCTACCAGAGAGACCGATTGACTATTTTATGACAATTAGCATAGCAGTTCCTGACCAAATTCAATAAAACACATCCTACCTATATACAGTACATAGCTAATTAATATAGGGTCAGATAATATTATAAAGCAAGATATCTTCATTTTACCTATTAATGAAGATATAGACAATATAATATTAAGTGAAATTAAAAATATATACATATAATAACAAATACACCTTGAGTCCCATGCAAGGGACACGACAGTCCAATACAGAGCAGAGAAGGGTAAGGACAGGAGGAGTTTGAGGTAATCATTCGATCAGCCTGGAATCGATGCGTTCAGGCCATTACTCTTATAGAAAGCACAGCATATGGCCTGAGAAGTGGCTTATATATTGTAGTCAGGAAGTAGGTCTTTGTCCAAAGGTTGGACAAATATTAAATAATTCCTAGTATCAAGTTCCCATGATGTTGCAGTGGAATTCTTCAACACTTGTCCATCATTTGGACAAAGACCCACCACTTACACTAGTGGATAGTTTCTCTTTGATCCCACCTCCTCCTGCTTCCATTCACCTGGCTACAGTATATAATCCACTTCTCCTGCCAAATGCTGTACTTTGTACAAGAGTGATGGACTGAACACATCCATTCCAGGGTGAGGGACTGATTACCTCCAACTCCTCCCCTTCTTACCCCTCTCTGCTTTGTACTGGACTGATGAAGCCACTGTGTGGCGAAACGTTTCCTTAATAAACAGTCTCATATGTTGCATAAGCGTCTCAATCTTCAACATGTCGATTTTGAAAACCATTAATCACACTCTCGAATATGTCTGGTCTACTCTCGTCTCTGTATGGTCTACTCTCGTATATGTCTAGTCTACTCTCGTACATGTCTGATCTGGTTTTATACATGTCTGGTCTGGTCTGACAGAGTAAATATGATAAGGGTACACAATTCTGACAAGTAAGACACATGTGCAACAGTTTGGTATCTTTATACCGCCGACACTGTAGGCTTCTACAGTCGATAAATTAGACACATATGTGAAACTTGTGAAACTTTATTGACGAAACGTTTCACCATACAGGGGCTTCATCAGTCAAGTTTAAAGATGAAAAATGAAGATCTGAAGGGGACTGAAGTAATCAGGTTTTATTTCTTATTTCAATATATATATATATATAATTAATATATATATATATATATATATAAAATATATATATATATATATATATATATATATATATATATATATATATATATATATATATATATATATATTACACCAGAGGTGGACCCCATATAAATATATATATTATATATTTATATATATATATATATATATATATATATATATATATATATATATATATATATATATATATATATATATATATATATATATATATATATATATATATATACAATATATGCATAGATACAGTAAACAGGTGATTTCGGAATATGCAAAAAACCACTCTGAAAAAATAGAGAAATTCCAAGCGCTTTCGTGACTACTCACATAATGTGAGTAGTCACGAAAGCTCTTGGAATTTCTCTATTTTTTCAGAGTGGTTGTTTTGATATAATATATATATAATATATATAATATATATATATATATATAATATAATATATATATATATATAATATTTATATATATATATTATATATATATATATATATATATATATATATATATATATATATATATATATATATATATATATATATATAATATATATATATATATATATATATATATATTATTATCACACTGGCCGATTCCCACCAAGGCAGGGTGGCCCGAAAAAGAAAAACTTTCACCATCATTCACTCCATCACTGTCTTGCCAGAAGGGTGCTTTACACTACAGTTTTTAAACTGCAACATTAACACCCCTCCTTCATAGTGCAGGCACTGTACTTCCCATCTCCAGGACTCAAGTCCGGCCTCCCGGTTTCCCTGAACCCCTTCATAAATGTTACTTTGCTCACACTCCAACAGCACGTCAAGTATTAAAAACCATTTGTCTCCATTCACTCCTATCAAACACGCTCACGCATACCTGCTGGAAATCCAAGCCCCTCGCACACAAAACCTCCTTTACCCCCTCTCTCCAACCTTTCCTAGGCCGACCCCTACCCCACCTTCCTTCCACTACAGACTGATACACTCTTGAAGTCATTCTGTTTCGCTCCATTCTCTCTACATGTCCGAACCACCTCAACAACCCTTCCTCAGCCCTCTGGACAACAGTTTTGGTAACCCCGCACCTCCCCCTAACTTCCAAACTACAATCTCTGCTTTATTTTTCACACCACACATTGCCCTCAACAGAATCTCCACTGCCTCCCCTCTCCTGCTGAAAACATTCATCACCCAGCTTCACCCCCATATAAGAGCGTGGTAAAACTATACTCTCTTTGCCTCCAAGGAAAAGTTTTTTGTCTCCACAGATCCTAAGTGCCCCACTCACTTTTTTCCCCCCATAATTTCTAGATTCACCTCATCTTTCATAGACCCATCCGCTGAACTCCACCCCATATACTGAATACATTCACCTCCTCCATACTCTCCCCTCCAATTGATTTTTCAATCTTTCATCAACCTAATTTTTTTTGAACTTAAAATGGTATAAAATACCGAAGGTTGTTGGGAAAGACACTATAAACAGTTAGGTATCTTTATTATGAAACGTTCGCCTCACAGTAGGCATTTCAGTCAAGTACTTTTCTGTATTTTGACTGAAGAAGCCACTTGTAGGCGAAACTTTTTCATAATAAAGATCCAAACTGTTGCATATGTGTCTTACCTAACAACCCAACTTTTTGTTATCCTCATAACTTTCTCTTTCCCGTATTCAACCCTTTTTTTTCTTCTTTTGCCAAAACCCCCCAAAATTTTTTCCACCAGTCCTGCAACTTTTTTTAAATCTCCCCAAAAACGTGCATCACAAAGAGCACTGTGAAACTCCCACTTTTTGTGTGATTCTTACTTTTAACTCCCCGCCTCTTGCCAAACCCTCGCATTTACTTCTTTACAACCCCATCTATAAATATATTAAACAACCCGGTGACATCACCATCCCCTTTTTAAGGCCTACTTTTATGGGAAATAATTTCCCTCTTTCCCCAACTCAATTTTTGCCTATATCCTCGTAAAACTTTCACTGCTTTCAGTAACCTACCTCCCAACCATACACCTTTCAACATCTGCCACATTGCCCCCCTTCCACCCTTCATAGCCTTTTTTTTCCAAATCATAAATGCCACAAAAACTCTTTAGCCTTATCTAAATACTGTTCACTTATATGTTTCACTGTAAACACCTGGTCCACACACCCCTACCTTTCCTAAAGCCTCCTTGTTCATCTGTTCTATATATATATATATATATATATATATATATATATATATATATATATTATATATATATATATATATATATATATATAAATAAATATATATATATATATGTATAAACATTGTCTCTACGTCCACAGCAAGGACTCGAACCTGCAAACTCGGTATCGGAGTACACAGTACTTTCCCATGGAGCCAGACCCCAGATAAGTATGGGCGTCTAGCTGGAGCTAGACGATGTTTTCCCATACCCCGGGCACCAGGCTTGTTTTCAAAGTTATTTCATCAAATCCTGTCACATGCAGTGGACAATAGGCTAGGCGTCCATACCTATCAGGGGTCTAGCTACGAGGTAAAGTACTGCGTACTCTGATCCAGAGTCCTGCTGTGGACCTAGAGACAGTGTTTGCAAATAATTTCGCCTGTTTGCGAATTGTTTAGCATTTCAGATCTCTTTTGTTGTCCACTGCATGTGTTAGGATTTGATGAAATATCTTTGAAAACACATAGGTGAGAAAAAATAAAAAAACGCAATATACTCTTCTAGTTTAAAGAGCGTGTGATAGAAGATCCCGCTGAAGAACAGAGATGACTCAGTAAAAATCTATTTGTAGTCCGTGTGAGGTGTGTACATGGTTGACCTTGCTGGAGGCCACAGCTACAAGACACATTGATTTTCAGACCCAGGGACGCACCTACATTGTTATGCGAGAGGTTTACTCTCAGACACATGAGAAGTGTTTATTTTGCTTATGTTTTATCCCGTTAGAAAACTCCTGATAACGGAGAAAGGCAGCCAGTGTGAGGAGAGCCATTGTCCAGGTAAGATCACTCCAGGTGATCCATACCACCTGTGTCCAGGTAAGATCACTCCAGGTGATCCATACCACCTGTGTCCAGGTAAGATCACTCCAGGTGATCCATACCACCTGTGTCCAGGTAAGATCACTCCAGGTGGTCCATACCACCTGTGTCCAGGTAAGATCACTCCAGGTGATCCATACCACCTGTGTCCAGGTAAGATCACTCCAGGTGGTCCATACCACCAGTGTCCAGGTAAGATCACTCCAGGTGGTCCATACCACCTGTGTCCAGGTAAGATCACTCCAGGTGGTCCATACCACCAGTGTCCAGGTAAGATCACTCCAGGTGATCCATACCACCTGTGTCCAGGTAAGATCACTCCAGGTGATCCATACAACCAGTGTCCAGGTAAGATCACTCCAGGTGATCCATACCACCAGTGTCCAGGTAAGATCACTGCAGGTGATCCATACCACCTGTGTCCAGGTAAGATCACTCCAGGTGGTCCATACCACCAGTGTCCAGGTAAGATCACTCCAGGTGGTCCATACCACCAGCGTCCAGGTAAGATCACTCCAGGTGGTCCATACCACCAGTGTCCAGGTAAGATCACTCCAGGTGGTCCATACCACCAGTGTCCAGGTAAGATCACTCCAGGTGGCCCATACCACCAGTGTCCAGGTAAGATCATTCCAGGTGATCCATACCACCAGTGTCCAGGTAAGATCACTCCAGGTGATAAATACCACCAGCGTCCAGGTAAGATCTCTCCAGGGGATCCATACCACCAGTGTCCAGGTAAGATCACTCCAGGTGATCCATACCACCAGTGTCCAGGTAAGATCTCTCCAGGGGATCCATACCACCAGTGTCCAGGTAAGATCACTCCAGGTGATAAATACCACCAGTGTCCAGGTAATATCACTCCAAGTGATCCATACCACCAGTGTCCAGGTAAGATCACTCCAGGTGGTCCATACCACCAGTGTCCAGGTAAGATCTCTCCAGGTGATCCATACCACCAGTGTCCAGGTAAGGTCACTCCAGGTGATCCATACCACCAGTGTCCAAATAAGATATCTCCAGGTGATCCATACCACCAGTGTCCAGGTAAGATCTCTCCAGGTGGTCCATACCACCAGTGTCCAGGTAAGATCTCTCCAGGTGATCCATACCAACAGTGTCCAGGTAAGATCACTCCGGGTGGTCCATACTACCAGTGTCCAGGTAAGATCACTCCAGGTGGTCCATACTACCAGTGTCCAGGTAAGATCACTCCAGGTGATCCATACCGCCAGTGTCCAAGTAAGATCACTCAAGGTTATCCATACCACCAGTTTCCAGGTAAGATCACTCCAGGTGGTCCATACTACCAGTGTCCAGGTAAGATCACTCCAGGTGATCCATACCGCCAGTGTCCAGGTAAGATCTCTCCAGGTGATCCATACCACCAGTGTCCAGGTAAGATCACTCCAGGTGGTCCATACTACCAGTGTCCAGGTAAGATCACTCCAGGTGATCCATACCACAAGTGTCCAGGTAAGTTCACTCCAGGTGGCCCATACCACCAGTGTCCAGGTAAGATCACTCAAGGTTATCCATACCACCATTGTCCAGGTAAGATCACTCCAGTTGATCCATACCACCACTGTCCAGGTAAGATCACTCAAGGTTATCCATACCACCATTGTCCAGGTAAGATCACTCCAGGTGATCCATACCACCAGTGTCCAGGTAAGATCACTCCAGGTGATCCATACTACCAGTGTCCAGGTAAGATCACTCCTGGTGGTCCATACTGCCAGTGTCCAGGTAAGATTACTCCAGGTGATCCATACCACCAGTGTCCAGGTAAGATCACTCCAGGTGATCCATACTACCAGTGTCCAGGTAAGATCACTCCAGGTGGTCCATACTACCAGTGTCCAGGTAAGATCACTCCAGGTGGTCCATACCACCAGTGTCCAGGTAAGATCACTCAAGGTTATCCATACCATCATTGTCCAGGTAAGATCACTCCAGGTGATCCATACCACCAGTGTCCAGGTAAGATCACTCCAGGTGATCCATACTACCAGTGTCCAGGTAAGATCACTCCAGGTGGTCCATACCACCAGTGTCCAGGTAAGATCACTCAAGGTTATCCATACCACCATTGTCCAGGTAAGATCACTCCAGGTGATCCAAACCACCAGTGTCCAGGTAAGATCACTCCAGGTGATCCATACTACCAGTGTCCAGGTAAGATCACTCCAGGTGATCCATACCACCAGTGTCCAGGTAAGATCACTCCAGGTGATCCATACTACCAGTGTCCAGGTAAGATCACTCCAGGTGGTCCATACTACCAGTGTCCAGGTAAGATCACTCCAGGTGGTCCATACCACCAGTGTCCAGGTAAGATCACTCAAGGTTATCCATACCATCATTGTCCAGGTAAGATCACTCCAGGTGATCCATACCACCAGTGTCCAGGTAAGATCACTCCAGGTGATCCATACTACCAGTGTCCAGGTAAGATCACTCCAGGTGGTCCATACCACCAGTGTCCAGGTAAGATCACTCAAGGTTATCCATACCACCATTGTCCAGGTAAGATCACTCCAGGTGATCCAAACCACCAGTGTCCAGGTAAGATCACTCCAGGTGATCCATACTACCAGTGTCCAGGTAAGATCACTCCAGGTGATCCATACCACCAGTGTCCAGGTAAGATCACTCCAGGTGATCCATACTACCAGTGTCCAGGTAAGATCACTCCAGGTGGTCCATACTACCAGTGTCCAGGTAAGATCACTCCAGGTGGTCCATACTACCAGTGTCCAGGTAAGATCACTCCAGGTGGTCCATACCACCAGTGTCCAGGTAAGATCACTCAAGGTTATCCATACCACCATTGTCCAGGTAAGATCACTCCAGGTGGTCCATACCACCAGTGTCCAGGTAAGATCACTCCAGGTGATCCATACCACCAGTGTCCAGGTAAGATCACTCCAGCTGGTCCACACTACCAGTGTCCAGGTAAGATCACTCCAGGTGGTCCATACCACCAGTGTCCAGGTAAGATCACTCAAGGTTATCCATACCACCATTGTCCAGGTAAGATCACTCCAGGTGGTCCATACCACCAGTGTCCAGGTAAGATCACTCAAGGTTATCCATACCACCATTGTCCAGGTAAGATCACTCCAGGTGGTCCATTCTACCAGTGTCCAGGTAAGATCACTCCAAGTGATGCATACCGCCAGTGTAAAGTTAAGATCACTCCAGGTGATCCATACCACCAGTGTCCAGGTAAGATCACTCCAGGTGATTCATACCACCAGTGTCCAGGTAAGATCACTCCAGGTGATTCATACCACCAGTGTCCAGGTAAGATCACTCCAGGTGATCCATACCACCAGTGTCCAGGTAAGATCACTCCAGGTGATTCATACCACCAGTGTCCAGGTAAGATCACTCCAGGTGATCCATACCACCAGTGTCCAGGTAAGATCACTCCAGGTGATCCATACCACCAGTTTCCAGGTAAGATCACTCCAGGTGATTCATACCACCAGTGTCCAGGTAAGATTACTCCAGGTGATCCATACCACCAGTGTCCAGGTAAGATCACTCCAGGTGATCCATACCACCAGTGTCCAGGTAAGATCACTCCAGGTGATCCATACCACCAGTGTCCAGGTAAGATCACTCCAGGTGATTCATACCACCAGTGTCCAGGTAAGATCACTCCAGGTGATTCATACCACCAGTGTCCAGGTAAGATCACTCCAGGTGATCCATACCACCAGTGTCCAGGTAAGATCACTCCAGGTGATTCATACCACCAGTGTCCAGGTAAGATCACTCCAGGTGATTCATACCACCAGTGTCCAGGTAAGATCACTGAAGGTGATTCATACTACCAGTGTCCAGGTAAGATCACTCCAGGTGATTCATACCACCAGTGTCCAGGTAAGATCACTCCAGGTGATTCATACCACCAGTGTCCAGGTAAGATCACTCCAGGTGATTCATACCACCAGTGTCCAGGTAAGATCACTCCAGGTGGTCCATACCACCAGTGTCCAGGTAAGATCACTCAAGGTTATCCATACCACCATTGTCCAGGTAAGATCACTCCAGGTGATCCAAACCACCAGTGTCCAGGTAAGATCACTCCAGGTGATCCATACTACCAGTGTCCAGGTAAGATCACTCCAGGTGATCCATACCACCAGTGTCCAGGTAAGATCACTCCAGGTGATCCATACTACCAGTGTCCAGGTAAGATCACTCCAGGTGGTCCATACTACCAGTGTCCAGGTAAGATCACTCCAGGTGGTCCATACTACCAGTGTCCAGGTAAGATCACTCCAGGTGGTCCATACCACCAGTGTCCAGGTAAGATCACTCAAGGTTATCCATACCACCATTGTCCAGGTAAGATCACTCCAGGTGGTCCATACCACCAGTGTCCAGGTAAGATCACTCCAGGTGATCCATACCACCAGTGTCCAGGTAAGATCACTCCAGCTGGTCCACACTACCAGTGTCCAGGTAAGATCACTCCAGCTGGTCCATACCACCAGTGTCCAGGTAAGATCACTCAAGGTTATCCATACCACCATTGTCCAGGTAAGATCACTCCAGGTGGTCCATACCACCAGTGTCCAGGTAAGATCACTCAAGGTTATCCATACCACCATTGTCCAAGTAAGATCACTCCAGGTGGTCCATTCTACCAGTGTCCAGGTAAGATCACTCCAAGTGATGCATACCGCCAGTGTAAAGTTAAGATCACTCCAGGTGATCCATACCACCAGTGTCCAGGTAAGATCACTCCAGGTGATTCATACCACCAGTGTCCAGGTAAGATCACTCCAGGTGATTCATACCACCAGTGTCCAGGTAAGATCACTCCAGGTGATCCATACCACCAGTGTCCAGGTAAGATCACTCCAGGTGATTCATACCACCAGTGTCCAGGTAAGATCACTCCAGGTGATCCATACCACCAGTGTCCAGGTAAGATCACTCCAGGTGATCCATACCACCAGTTTCCAGGTAAGATCACTCCAGGTGATTCATACCACCAGTGTCCAGGTAAGATTACTCCAGGTGATCCATACCACCAGCGTCCAGGTAAGATCACTCCAGGTGATCCATACCACCAGCGTCCAGGTAAGATCACTCCAGGTGATCCATACCACCAGCGTCCAGGTAAGATCACTCCAGGTGATCCATACCACCAGTGTCCAGGTAAGATCACTCCAGGTGATTCATACCACCAGTGTCCAGGTAAGATCACTCCAGGTGATCCATACCACCAGTGTCCAGGTAAGATCACTCCAGGTGATTCATACCACCAGTGTCCAGGTAAGATCACTCCAGGTGATTCATACCACCAGTGTCCAGGTAAGATCACTCCAGGTGATTCATACTACCAGTGTCCAGGTAAGATCACTCCAGGTGATTCATACCACCAGTGTCCAGGTAAGATCACTCCAGGTGATTCATACCACCAGTGTCCAGGTAAGATCACTCCAGGTGATTCATACCACCAGTGTCCAGGTAAGATCACTCCAGGTGATTCATACTACCAGTGTCCAGGTAAGATCACTCCAGGTGATTCATACCACCAGTGTCCAGGTAAGATCACTCCAGGTGATTCATACCACCAGTGTCCAGGTAAGATCACTTTAGGTAAGCAATACTACCAGTAATGTAGATAAATGTGCAACACCTGGGTATCTTTACTGTGGAAACGTTTCGCCATACATTAACTTCATCAGTCCTATAAAAAAGATAAAAAGTGAAGATTAGAAGGAGATTTAGACAATCAGTCCCTCAGCCTGGAGTCGATGTAATCAGTCCATCAATCTTGAAATGATCGACTCCAGGCTGACTGACTGATTACCTCACTCTCCTTCTGATCTTCCCTATTCTTTTTTTGTACTGGACTGATGAAGCTAATGTGTGACAATATGTTTTCATAATAAATATACCCAAGTTTTACACATGTGTCTCATTTATCAATACTACCTGTGTCCAGGTAAGATAACCCTTAGCTGTGTCATACTATCACTGCCTAAGATCACCCCCAGCTATGTCATGCTATCAATGCCCAGGTAAGATCACTCCCAGCTGTTATATTATCACTGTTCAGGTAAGATCACTTACAGTGACATATACAATCACTACCTTTCGTATCATGCTCCCTCTGTCAAGAAGTATTCTTATTTCTCTCTTTCTCGGTGTCTTTCGCATTTGTGACTCTCAGTTCCTTGACTCAGAAATTTCCCCTCGTCGTAATTCGTTCTCTGGTCTTGGCTACCATTCCGATTTCATAAACTCTGCTTTCTCATATGTTAAACGGACTTTCTTCTCTCCAAAACTCTCTACTCCCGTGAACTCTCCTGTCCTCTGCCTTCCCTATATTTCCAGTCTTTCTAATCCCAACAACTTTCTCCGTTCTTTAGACATCAAACTCACTTTTCGCCAAACTAATACCCTTCGCAGTAATCTAATTTATACCGCTTTGGAGGAACTGGCTGCTCTCTTTCTGACAGACTTTTGGAGCAGAAAAGTAATGTTAAACTTGCCGATACCAATAATCCTGTTGACTGGTCTTCTGCTAACATTCTCTACCCTGTAACAAAGTTGGTAGAATTACCGACAATATGTAAAGTAAAAGGACACAAGTGCAACTAATGTGACATTATATTGTGGCAACGTTTCCAGTCAAGATACTAAGACCAAAAGAGGCATCGTCATCGGGTTTTTCCTAAGAGCATACCGAATTTGCAGTCCTGAGTTTCTTGACGAGGAATGTACATACATTCACCGAACCTTCACAGATTTACATTTTCCTTCTTTTTTTCATCAAAGACTGCAAGAAAAGAGCCCTTCAGATCATTAATTCTCCACGCACCAACACCACTCCCAACAAAGTTATAATTCTTCCCAACAGCCAGGTTGCACTGAACGTTTCTAAAGTACTTTCACAAGCTAATACCAGAGTCGCCATCGCTGCCAGCACTTCGATAAAGGATCTAACCAGAACAAAATCCAAGCACCACGAACCACTCAACACAGGGGTTTACACTATACCCTGTGGAGGCTGCGACAAGATTTATGTAGGTGAAACAGCAAGAAACCTCGACACCCGCCTCAATGAACACATTTATGCATGTAGGAATGATAACTTGAACAACGCCTGTGTACAACACCGAAATTCCACCAATCATCTCATGAAGTTCAGGGACGCCCAGCTAGTGATCCAAGAAACTAATTTCCGCAGACGCAAGTGCCTTGAATCTTCACTAATAGCTGTTTCTAATACAATTAAACAAAACAAAGGCAGCTTCACCATCTCTGAAGTCTTAGCAAAAATCCTCCTGAAAACAGTAAACCCTGCCATCACATAGTCTCTCCCGTTAATACTACACAAGCACATTACAGAGAATGAACATTGAAACAGTCCTTCTCTATCCAGCCTCCAATAGAAATATTTGTCTAACCAATTTTTATGTTTCCCAAGTAATAGCTTTTATATCCTTTACTCATGTGGAAGTTAATTGTTCTAACATATTGTATTACAAGGGTATCTTGGTACAGACCTGAAATCAACTTCGACAACCTCTACTAGTGAGAACGGCTGGATCTGAGAGGGACCTGACCTCCCAACATCTGCGTTCTACTAGTGACCTACGTCTCACCTCTTGGCGCTATATAAGGTTCCATCCTGTCACTTCAACTCCATATTGCTTCAGACTATGGAACAATGCTCTTCTCCAGACTGAGGGACTGGCCACCTCAAAACTTTAAGGGTGATGGACTGATTACATCGTCTTCAAGTCTCTTCTGCTTCTATCAACTTTTCTTTACTCGACTGAAGAAGCCTACTGTGTAGGCGAAACGTGTCGAAATAAAGATACCTAACTGTTGCATATGTGTCTTACCTAACAACCTGTCGGTATTTTATACCATTTTAATGTTCATATTGTATTACTACTACTACTACTACTACTACTACTACTACCACCACCACTAATATTGCACCTCACTCTGAGCCTATATATACCCTCTGTGTCCATGTACTGTTTGTAACGGCTTGATAAAGCTCCTGGAGAGCGAAACGTTGCCACAATAAAATGTCACATTAGTTGCACTTGTGTCCTTTTACTTTACTCTCTACTCTACTTCTAGCCTTCACACGTCGTCTTGTTGAAGCATTCCTTATAAGAAACTTTTCTAAAATGAATCTTAGTCCTCTGGCTTTGTCCTTTCTCATTACATTGTCAAATGCTTCAAACTTCAGAACACTCGTGACTTGACCTGATTTTTTCTCTTCCTCTCCTTGCCTTTTCTCCATTCCTATTTTTTCTGAATTCCTTTCTTCTACCTAGGTGTGTTATATCTTTCAGTTTTACCTTCCCTGAATTTTTGGTCCTAACCCTCATGGGCCATAAGCTCTCCTGTAGTGCTCCTTTTTCTTGCCCTTAGACTTACTCCACTTCTGCTTCTACGCCACTTTACTACTACGACTGCCACTCCATTACTACTAATGCTACTACCATTACTATTGTCTCCCTTCTCTCCCCTTTCTGTCTCTCGTGTCACTAAAACTACCACCTCTACTTTCTACTACCACTACTAGTTCTACTACCACTACTAGTTCTAATACCACTACTAGTTCTAATACCACTACTAGTTCTACTACCACTACTAGTTCTAATACCACTACTAGTTCTAATACCACTACTAGTTCTAATACCACTACTAGTTCTACTACCACTACTAGTTCTTATCTTACTACCACTACTAGTTCTAATACCACTACTAGTTCTACTACCACTACTAGTTCTACTACCACTACTAGTTCTACTACCACTACTAGTTCTACTACCAGCATTACCTCTACAACTACTTCTCCACTCCCTTCTTCTTCCTCTCTTTGTCCTGTCCAGCCCCTCCCCCTCACTCTCATATATTATCGTAGCTTGTAAATGATCCAAGTCGGTCCGAAACGTCGTCATAAGGGTTATTTGTGTAGATAATCCATATTATCTGCACTTGATAAAATAAACCATAATGAAATAAACAGCAGATATATCTAAAACATTAAAACATATTACTTTATTATTACAGGGTTAGCAGTGACACACACACTTTAAGCTTTTTTTTGTGAATGAATCAAATGATATGGCTGATCGCAATGTGGCAATTTCTCTATTAGTCTGCCCCACGACTCAACTTTTTTCACCCACATTAAGTGTGGCTCATGAAACTTAACATTGTAAATAAGTATGTTGTGAAGACACTACCTGCTCTTTACAGGTCTTGTCTTCAAGTTTTTATGATTTCTTCGGTTTCTATATTCAAGATTTTTACTGTGATAGCTTAATACCCGTGTTATAACATAACATCCGTGTAGTAACTTGATATTCCTATAGTAACTTAATATTCCTATAGTAACTTAATATTCATGTAGTAACTTAATATCCGTGTGGTAATCGAAACCATGCCCAGCCCTTCTAGGGCAGGGTAGGTGCCTGATTATTATTATTATTATTATAATCAAGGGGGAAGCGCTAAACCCGGAAGATTATACAGCGCCTGGGGGGGATATGTGGAAGGCATTCAGGCTTAATTCGGGGAACTGGAGCACAGATCCAATTCCCTAAATCAAGAGCCCCTCACCAACATCAAGGAGCCTTCCTTGAGGGGATAGGTAGGTGCCTGAGCCAGAGCTTGCAGCTCACAAGACTGCCATTCCCATTAGCCCTCTTGGGGCGGGGATGGCAGACCAGAGAGGCCTATCTTGTGGCTAGGCCTGAGGACAGTTGGTCCCAAAGATGAGGAGGTACTTGTGCCTCCTCCCATGAGAGACTTAGGTCTCAGACACTCCCAAAAGAGGGAGCCAAGGCCTGGCCACCACTTGGAAAAGTCCCGGGCCGGGAGAATACCGGCGAATCTTTAATAATAATAATGTCAGTGTGGTAATTTAATAATCGTGTAGTAGCTTAATATCCGTGTAGTAACTTAATATCAGTGTAATAACCATATATCCGTGAGATAACTTACAAGAGTTATCGCCTAGTTGGGACACTAATAACTATTCCGGTTTTTAATCCCTTCAAGGGGGTTGCCTAAGTGAAAGATTTTTGACCAATGGAATGGGACCTGTTTTTCTCTAACCTGGATCAAAATTGATTACCTCCGATTCTCCAGGCGCTCTATTGATCGCTGTGAGGGAAAAGTTCGTTAAATAAGAATGGAAGCCTGAGTGGTGCTGGTAGTATAATTGGTTAAATGCTTGTTCAGCAAGGGGTGTGTATCGTTACCTCTACCCCCTTCCCCTTCTCCACCTGATGGGGGTTAATATGGGACCCTCCTGACAAACTAACGTTACTTGGCTGTTGTGGAAATACTTTTACTAAACCTTCCTGTTAGTATGACTAAGGTAACAAGGTAACTAAGGAAGACTTAGCTTGGTTTTGCAGTTCAGATTCCAGCAGCCTCTGCCTGGATCTGCCCTCGACATAACTACAGTTGATTCCAAAGTAGCTGAAGAGGAGTAACTTGGTTAACTTTGCTCCAAAGGAGCGTATGTCAAGTATTTCACATTTGTCTTGAAATATGGTAGGTTACTCACGTTGTTAGAAGAATCGCCCTATGATCACGGGGTCTATTGGTAACCCCAGTCAAATCCCATATCTATCCATTAGCTGCAGCTAACACTAGCTAATATGAGTTTGACTGGACTTACCTGGGTATTTGTAAATGACCCAATGTGACCCCGAAAGTGATGGCTTGACTAGGCTGCTGTCCCCAGATACCTCGCAATAATTTTTATCACTCGCAACGCGTCAGAACAGTCACTTTTCACTACCACCATTCGTATTGTCCACGGTTCGATTACGCCTGAGTGCACACCACAGAACAAGTTAAACACACGTTATTGTGGCTTTACTGCGAATTACGTCACTCGTATTTTTCACTAGATTAACTTTCGTAGTGTTGTAAAGATTGATTAAAAGTCGATGAACGTGCGGCCACTTTCTTTGTTACACGGCGGGGACTGTCCACATCGTGGAGTTCCGTGACACACGTTCACCCTCATTCCCTCGTTCCTTGAAGCAATCTGACCTCACCCAGCTACGCACAAGCCTCTCCAGGCACTAACTGCTGACCTAGGCATATAGGTATTTATTGCCGGCACTTGCAACAGAATTCAGCACAAGAGGGTTGTTTCTTGTTGTTCTAGCTATGGGCTGGGAGTCATAATACTCCTACGTTGTTTATCAGGTAAAATATGTTTTCTTTAGGATTTTTCCTGCCATAGGGAAAGAGCAGCTGACTCATGCTTAACCTCGTATGTGCAGTTGCTCAGAAATTCTAGTAAGGAGCAGATGATTCCCTGACATCAGCATGAGAAGCCCAGCTCTGAGGTATGTGTTTGCTAGCTGTCATGAGAACAAGGAAGTGGAAGAGTTTACTATCCCCTTTCGGGAGGGATAGGCCCCTCAGAGAGAAAGGGGCTGAGAGATACCCCCACCTTTCCAAATTGGAGTTAATTCTCCACACTGGGGGGTGGGCGAAGTTTGCCGTAAGTCTTAACATCATTTTAATTTTCAAATTGGCCATCACTGCTGATTATCTTTTCTTAACATGAGTCTGTGGTGTTTCTTGAGAATCAATAAGTTTGTTTTCAACACTGTAATTCTAATGGCATTAGTTTATTTATTGTCCGTTTGTTCACTACATCTTTGCTAAGAACTTCAGCTATCCTGATGGTTCCATTTGCATCAAGATACGTATATGGTTACTATTTTTCCTAGAGGCCATTGAGATCTCGGACCGTCATTGTCAGTAATCACTATGTCACCAGTTTCAAGGATATATGATTTTCAGGAACTCCAGCTCCATGGAAGTGTTCTCTCAGTGATGTGAGATAATCTTCTCGTCAAATTTTCTCCAAGCGTTCAATCACTTTATTGAGGTGTTTGAATTTATGTCTGAGTGGCTCAAGTTCAAGATAAGTAGGATCTTCCATGATTTCATCATTCATAGGAGGAACTGGTTCAATCCTTCTGCCATGGAGTAAATGAAATGGACTTAACACTTTCAAATTGTCTTGATCATCGGTAACATAAGTTAGAGGTCTGTTAACTTCGTTTTCTACCTCAGTCACGACTGCTCAAAATTCTTCAAAGTCGATTCACTGACGATAAAGAGTCTTACACAACATTTTATGATGCCGATCATTCTCTCATAAAATCCACCTTGCCAAGGATCCTTCGGAGGAATGTGTCTCCAGCGACAATGACGTTGATTCAGTATCTGTTGCACCTCTGGGTGATCAAAGATTTTACTTATGTAAGCAGCACTGGTAACAAAGTTCATTGCATTGTCTGAAATTATTAGTCTGGGACATGCCCTTCTGGTTGTAAACCTTCTGAATAGTTTGATAAAGGTTTCAGCAGACATGTCAGTGGCTACTTCTAGATGTACTGCTCTAGCTGTAGCACAAGTGAACAAACAGATGTACACCTTGATACGAACCTTGTCAACAGTTTTAGTTAAAATTATTGGTCCAGTATAATCTATACCTGTCACCTCAAATTGAGTGGCATGACATACCTGTTCAGCAGGGTATGTCAAAATGATGACATGTGGTGCAGTCCCTTATTTGTTTCTTCATACTCTGTCGACCTTGAGGTATCCAATAGGATTGTCATATGTGAGAAAGTGTTTCAGTTACTCCACCATGTAACACGTTACTGTGGAAATTTTCAACAATCAGTTTTGTTAGCCAATGATTTTTGGGGATCAATTAAGGGTATATTGCTTCCTCAGGTAGTAAAAAATTGTTGATTCCTCCCCGACATTTCAGATTTTCTTCTGAGTCAAGATAAAGTCCTAAAGAGCGAATCACATTAGGATTCTTTGGGGATTTATCCCGAGTTTTCAGAAATTTGTACCCCGTAGAGAAGACATCTTTCTGTATTTGTTTTACCCAATATTGATGGGCTCAGGAAATTCATAATTAGGCTTTGTCCCTTTAATGAATTTGAAGACAAGAATTGTAACACTTAAGAGTTTACCGAAAGGTGAGTAATTAGATCCATCGATGACTATTTCTGTTGTGTCTGCTGCATTTAACCAGGTTGTTTCAGCTGTGTTCAAGCAGACTGTTTCTTCTGGCATAATTTGAGCTTTACGCTGAGGCCAGTTATCTTCATTAAAGAGCCATTTCGGTTTGTTGAGCCATAATTTATTATCCACATATGTCTTGAGTGGGACACCACGTGACAACATGTTTGTTGGATTGTCTTGGGTATAGACATGGAGAAAGAGATAGTCTCTCTGTATCTCTCTTATTTCTGCTACTTTATTTTGTACGTAGACCAACTTACTCTTATTATTTCTTAACCACTAGACACTGCTTCATTATCACTCCAAATCGCAGTTTTTTCAATAGTGAGATGATCAAGTACTTTGTTGATATAGACAGCTAGTTTTGTACCTACTCTGGTTTTGGAAGTAATTAATAAGCTTCCTTCAGTATTACTCATGTAAACTACAGCGCCATAACCTCTGGTTGACACATCACAGGACACATGTAATGTGTGCTTGTTTCCCTCTTGACCTATTTGTCTGGGAAATTTAATTTAATGGAGTTGTTGAAACTCCATGGATATTTCATGCCATGTTTGACTCATTTCTGGAGGCATGCTCTCATCCCAACCTATTTTGAGCTTCCATGCACTACCACCCTCATGCACTACCTGCCCTCAGCAGGGAGTTTTCCCCAGTGTTCGATTACGCCTGAGAGCACACCGCAAAACACTTTCTTTGTTACACGGCGGGTACTGTTCATGTCGTGGTGTTCTATAACACACGTTCGCCCTCGTTCCTTGAAGCACTCTGACCTCACCCAGCTACGCACAAGCCCCTCCAGGCACTAACTGCTGACATAGGCTTATAGGTATTTATTGCCAGTACTTGCTACAGAATTCAACATAAGAGAGCTGTTTCTTATTGATCTAGCTGTGGGCTGGGAGTCATAATGCTCCTATCTTGTTTATCAGGTACAAGGTGTTTTCTTTTGGATTTTTTCCTGCCATAAGGAAAGAACAACTGACTCAAGCTTAACCTTTCATGTGCAGTTGCTCAGAGATTCTAGTAAGGAGCAGAGGACGCTTTGACATCACCATGAGAGGTCTAGTTCTGACGTATGTTTGCTAGCTGTCATGAGAACAAGTGAAAGAGTTTACTAGCCCCTTCCGGGAGGGCTAGACTCCTCAGAGAGAAAGGGGGTTGAGAGTTACCCCCACCTTTCCAAATTAGAGTTAATTCTCTACAGCTGTTTGTTAGGTTTTTAACTAATTTAAGAAAACCTGATCTGACTTGTGTATTTTAACATAATCTTTGCCCTCACCATTTCTTTTGAAGGTTATCTGACTATCTTGTGAGTGACTACTGGTCCTAGTTTGTAATTTCCTGTTTTTCTCTTTATTCAGTCTTGATCAAACTAAGTCACTTGACACTCGCGAGACAAGATAGGCAGCGGAATCTAGGCAACAGATCCGAAACATAAACCTCATCTTTTACAGATCACTGTAGTGTGCCGCTACTTTTGTGGTTAATTTCCTATGGTCTTCAAAGCCCTTGAAGCAAAATCTGCTACGCCGCCAGAATTTCACTCTGGAAATATAAACACTTAAGCAGTATAATGTGATCCTTTATTAACAAGGATCACATTATACTGCTTAACTGTTTATATTTCCATTGTGTCGGTATTTTATACCATTCATTTCCAGAATTTCACTCTGGGGAACACTGGCGTCTATACTGTCTCGGGCGGAACGTCATGTGTCACTTCCAACAGTGACTGCTGTGCCTCACACCGGCTTCTAATTTAAAACCCCCAAGTGAATCCTGAGATACTTACCAACATCGAAACACTGGAACAGCATCTGCCCGCTGTATATATTGGTTTTGTTTCACAAGTTATTACCTGACTGCTCTGGATTTGGTTCTACTCTCATCTCCTTATCAGGAAGATGCCATCCTGGAGTACCAGTTCCTTGCTGGATCATCACAGTGGAGGCACAAGACTGTCAGTGCTGGCTTGCAGTGTAAGCATTGTGTGCAGTTCTCGCAATGTATATATTTTATTTTTCATTATTTACCAGCTAGGGACACTTCTTGTTTGATTGTTTTACATTTTATAAGAAAGTCTTGCTTATTATCAATAAAATTATTTTTTAAAATTAATTACTCTTTATTTTCTTGAGGAAGAATGGTCCTTTCATATACTTTCAGGGTTTGAAAGGGCCGTTATATCTTCACATTCCCTTTGTTGTAGTCTCCCATACGTCCTCACATGTACACAAAGTCACAATACCGTAACTGGAACACTGCACAAATAACCCGCACACAGGAGAGAGGAGCTAAGGACGACTGTATCGCCCCAGATGTTTTAGACCTACCCCTTGTGGGCCCTTAGCTCTTCTGCAGTGATCCTTTTTTTCTTCTCCTTAGATTGACCCCATTTCCACTTCCACTTAATCTCCCCTCCCCTCTCTTTCCTCTACTATTGTTAGTCTCTTTACTTTCGCCCCTTTCACTCCCCTTTTCTCTTTCGCCACTAAACCACTCCCTACTTTCCAATATCATTATTTCTTCTAGTTCCACTACCTACCTACCACTACTTCCTCTTCTCCCTCTCCTGTTCCCATCCTTTTTCCCACTCGCCTATATATACTGGCTATCTCACTCTTTTTCTTCACACCCAAGAATTTCCTGAGTGGCTCTGGCACTCGGGTTGCGGCCCGGATGGCAGGAGTGGCTCAGATGGAGCAGAGCTTTTTACCAGCATGAACACCGATCCTGACACCAGAGCATCAACGACGGATGTACCTAACTGCTACACCACTGAAGCACCGCTCCCTTTTCATAGGGCTACCTCTGCCATAGGGCTGTAAATGGTACTATATTTGGTAATACTGCTCACCGTGCCTCTGCCATAGTGCTGTAAACGGTGCATCACTTGAACAATCTCCTACACTCCTTCGGGTGCCAGTGCCGAGTCACCATATGGAGAAGACCTGGGTAGGGGCCCCGTCCTGGCAAACCTGCTTTAACATTAACTCTTTTCTTGGGGAGTTCTGTCAGGTGTTTAACACACCTCCAGAGAATCGTTCTGACACTCGGGCTGCATCCTGAGTGAATGGTTCAAATGGAGCTTCAACACTCACCGCGCCTTTGTCATAGTCTCCTCCGCCATAAGGTTGTAAAGAGTACTCCACTCTATATGAATGCTCACTGCACACTTGTCATAAGGCTATAAGCGGTACTCTGCTCGACTGGAAAACGGCTCAGAGTGCCCTTGCCTATAGAGCTATAAACAGTACCACATTGATATGAATATTCACCATGCTTCTGCCATAGGGCTGTAAACAATGCATCACTTTAACAAACTCCTAAACTCCTTCAGGAGCCCCTGACAAGTCACCACATGGAAAACACCCGGGCCAGGATCCGTCTTGGCCAACCTGCCTGAAGCTGAACTCTTCTGCACCAGGGTTGTCAACATCATCGTCTTGTGACACGAAAGCACATGGATTCTTTCGAAAGGAAGAGGTCGCGATGTTCCAGCCGAGGAATTGGATTTGGAAATGTGGGGGTGCAATTTTGGCGAAGAAGCTGCGAGACCACTCACTAGACTCCCAGGGCTCTTGGGAAAGCGAAACCAGCCGGGTCAGTGAGATGGGGATGGATCAAGAAACGCTCATCCCAACCACAGATATACAGGATGGAGAAGGTTGGCAGGTAGCAGGACCCCTGAAGACCCAGAGGAAACACAATGTTACCTTGCCTCAGATCAAAAAAGCTAAGCCATCTGCAGGAAACAAATTCAGGTTGATAAGCAAAGGACACCACGACACCCCATATTCTGCTATAATCCACCTCGAGAAATATGGCCTGAAGATATGTCCCCAAATCTGAAAGAAGAGTTTATTCTCACTACGAAACAGTCCTGTTTAGTATTACAGAAGGTGAACGAACTCGAATTTCCACTTATCCCAACAGAACTAAAATCCATAGAGCAGGTAACAAAAGATGTATTAATGTGCTACCCACTACTTTAATGATTCGCCGGTACATGTCCCGGCCCGGGACTTTTCTAGATGGTGACCCGGCCAGGCGCTACCCACTAGACATGCCTCTTGATGCAATACACATTAACAAAAACATCCTGAAAGTTCAGCGGCTCCAAGCTAAGATGGAGGGTAATGTACCTACAAGGTAGGTCTTGATCCAGCATAGAGGTTAGGACGTACAACCCAGAATCTTTGAGGTGCTTCAGGTGCCAGAGGTAAAACCACCTCAACGCCCGATGTTAATTTAAATAAGTATGTGGCATCTGCAACGGGTCTCACCCAACCAAGGACTGCTTTGATAAACTAGAAAGGAGAGGCCACGGAACTTCGATGTCCAAACTGCGGCTAGAAGCATCATGCTTGGAACCTGCACTGCTCGGAGAGGCTCCGCTGTGTCAGGGCAGCATGGAAAACCCCAGTTGTCCAGCGTTCAACATCAAATAGAGTCCTAACCACTGAGCATAAGCCTCGTCCAGAGGCAGCTTAAGTATAAAAAAAAAAAAACCAGGGCCACTTACCCGGCCACAGCGACGAAGGAAGCCGAGGAAACATCGACGGGGTGGAATTCTTGATCAGCCAGCTTCCGATACATCCACCCGATAACGGCAGCCGACGGGCCCAGTTCTGAAAGAACAGGCAATAGCAGACAAGTCAACCCCAGCACCACAACAATCACCAGTGAGGGACCCTATAGCCAGGAGAACA
>NC_069428.1:28001968-28016968 GCF_026875155.1 Cherax quadricarinatus | reverse complement strand
TGCAGCATTCTCCACCTGACCTCAGCATTCTGAACCTGACTATAAATACTCGCGTATCTTCCACCCCAGGTAGATCTATTTGTGACTTGAAAAAGCCCACTGTGTGGGCGAAACGTTGTCAATAAAGGATCACATTATACATATGTGTTTATATTTCCATACCATGGAATTATCCAGATAACTGCAATCAAGTCTATCCCAGACTTTTGCTAGGCCGATTTCTGGGACAGACAAATTTACTGGGTGGCTAAATTGGGATAGACCTGACTGTGGGTCATATGTTGTTAGGTAAGAACAATGCAACCTCTTGGCGCTATAAAAGCTTCCATCTTCACTTCTAACTACCATATTTTTCTAAAACATCGGACAATCCATATCAGCATCTCACTGACCACCCCAAATTTAAGCGTGACTATGAATACATCGCGTATCTTCATGCTTCATCAACTTTTTGACTTGATAAGAAGCCTACTGTGTGGCGAAACGTTTCAATAAAGGATCACATTAACATTGTGTTAATCCATACATGAATTATCCGATACTGCAACAAGTCTACCAGATTGCTACGATTTCATGACTGAGAAATTACCGGTGGGCTAATTGGATGACTGATGTGGGTCAGGTAGGTGGTGTTGGTTGCCAATATGACGTTTTTCAGAGCATAGTTCTAGCTGCCCAGACAACTTTTGTTTGAAGTAGGGAAATTAGATCTAACAAAAATGATCCCATATGGATGAACAATAGATTAAAACATTTCATTGGTCAAAATAGAGGCATATACAGGCAAATCAAAAGAGGGGAGAGAAATTAAAAACCGGAAATAAGAAAAGCAAAAAGGGATTATGAGGCTAAGGTTGCAAGGGATTCGAAGACTAACCCAAAAGGGTTCTTTCAGGTATATAGAAGGAAGATTAGGGACAAGATAGGCCCACTTAAGAGTAACTCAGGTCAGATCACTGACAGTGATAAGGATATGTGTGAAGTTTTCAGTACTTACTTCCTCTCAGTTTTTACTCAGGAAGATACTAGCGAAATTCCAGAAATAATAAATTATGTAGAACAGGACGATAATAAACTATGCATGATTGCGGTAACTAGTGACATGGTCCTCAGTCAAATTAAAATCTAACAAATCCCAGGCCCTGATGAATTGTTTGCAAGAGTTTTAAAGGAATGTAAAGAGGAACTTTGCAAACCTTTGGCTAATCTTTTCAACATATCACTACAAACTGGTAAAGTGCCTGTTAAGTGGAAAATGACAAATGCAATACCTATTTACAAGGCAGGTGACAGGTCCTTAGCTTCGAACTATAAACCAATAAGCCTAACCTCCACAGTGGGAAAATTTATGGAATCCATAATTGCCGAAACAATTCGTAGCCATCTTGAAAGGCATAAACTGATTAATGAATCTCAACACAATTTTACAAAGGGGCGTTCCTGTGTATATTGTGTATATGGACTTCAGTAAGGCTTTCGATAGAGTTCCACATCAGAGGCTATTGAGAAAACTTAAGGCACACGGAATAGGAGGAGAAATTTTTTCCTGGGTAGAGGCATGGTTGACAAATAGGCAGCAGAGAGTTTGCATAAATGGGGAGAAATCAGAATGGAGGCACGTCACAAGTGGTGTTCCTCAGGGGTCAGTGTTGGGCCCCTTATTGTTCACAATTTACATAAACAAAATAGATGAGGGAATAAATAGCGACATAAGCAAATTTGCTGATGACACCAAAAGAGGCCGTCCAATTCATTCTAATAAGGACACTAGAGCACTCCAGGATGATTTGAATAGACTGATGCAATGGTCGGAGAAGTGGCAGATGCAGTTTAATATTGACAAATGCAAAGTTCTAAATGTTGGACAGGTAAATAACCATGCCACATATAAACTAAATAATGTAGATCTTAATACTACTGATTGCGAAAAGGATTTAGGAGTTCTGGTTAGCAGTAATCTAAAACCAAGACAACAGTGCATTAGTGTTCGCAGAATTCTTGGCTTCATATCAAGAATTATAAATAATAGAAGTCCTCATGTTGTTCTTCATCTCTATATATCTTTGGTTAGGCTGCTCAGTTCTGGTCACAGTATTACAGAATGGATATAAATACACTGGACAACATACAGAGGAGGATGACAAAGTTGATTTCATGTATACACACACACACACACACACACACACACACACACACACACACACACACACACACACACACACACATATATATATATATATATATATATATATATAATATATATATATATATATATATATATATATTTTATAATATATATATATATATATATAAAATATATATATATATATATATATTATATATATATATATATATATATATAACAAATCAGATCTTACTCCCAAATCAATATTATATTATAGTGACTATCTGTCAATTTAACTTTGTTTTATCATTACTTTATTTAGTCCCTTATATATTTTTCTCCTTTATTTTAGCTTTATATAACAACCCTAGTTCATTTATTCACAATTGTTAAAATAATCAAGGTGCTATTCTCAGTGCTAAAGTGTAATAAGTTCATTATTTTGCCATTATATTCATTTATTTGAGTACCACTCATTTATTTACCACAAATTATTTTAGTCCCTTTCATGCTCTCTCATTTATTTTAGCTTTAAAGAGCTACCTAAGATCATATTTTTACATTTGTTAAAATAATTCAGGTGCTATTTTATAGCTTTAGAATATTTACTTTGTTTTATACTTAATTCTAACTATAGATTCACTGTAAATCTTATGATAACAAGCATTGATCCTGATACCAACCTCTTATTTAATGACTTAAATGAATCAAACAGCAACTGTAATTATTACACAGCAGAACAATCAAAGGCACTCCTCAGAGCCAACAACAACATAACTGTCTTTAACTACAATATCAGATCTTTAAACAAACATTACGATGACCTCATAGCATTACTAAATTCCCTGCATGCCAGTATGTCCATCATTACTCTCACCGAAACCTGGTTAAAGCCTGATACTACAGATGTCTGTAGTATCAGGCTTTAGCCAGGTCAGATCAACAAGAGGGTGGCACAGCTATATACTACTCAGACCAACTAGAATGTATCACTAATACTTGCACAAGTGATGAAGATGGGGAATATATAATAGCTAAATTCAAATCCAAATATCTACAAAAACCTCTTACAGTGATAAACATCTACAGAGTACCACAGTCAAACATTAGCCGTTTTAGTGAAAACCTAGGAAGTATGATAACTGATGCGCGCATGAACAAAGATCACTTACTACTCTCAGGTGACTTCAATATAAATCTCCTGCAAGACCAGGACCCACACGTTACTGAATTCACAAACACTATGAGTAACTGCATGTTGCTACCAACAGTAACAAAGCCTACAAGAGTTACAGAGACTAGTGTTTCCCTACTAGACCACATCTGGACCAACACCATATCCCCCTTAAGATCAGGCATAATCACAGATAATACCACAGACCACTACCCTACCTTCCTCATAACAAACCTTGGCAAATTACCCCTAGACACTACTAAAGTCACTTTCAGACTTCACAATGAGGCAGCTATTAATAACTTCACAGCAGCAGTGACAAACATTGACTGGCACACTGAGCTAGAAATCTATACAGATATTGACGAATGTATTAATAATTTTCTAAAAAAGACCCAATACCTCTATAACAAGTACTGCCCTAAAAAAAACTAAACAGATGACTGCGAAGAGACTGAACAGTCCCTGGCTAACACCCAGCATCCTCAAATCCATAAATACAAAGCACCTATTCGATAAACAGTACAGAATGGACCACATAACCAGAGACCAAACAAAACTTTACTCGTCAGTCCTAACCAGCCTAATATGAAGGGCTACAAAATTGTATTACGAGAACAGATTATCCAACTTACGAGGTGATATAAAAAAGACCTGGAAAATCCTATCAGAAATTCTAGGAACAAAAAAGATAACACGAAATAGCGAAATTGAATTAACGAAACCAGATGAACCCCAACTCCCACCTACTGAAACAGCAAACAGACTCAATGATTTCTTTTCCACTAAAGGAAAAAAGCCTTGCCAATAAAATCCCAAGCTCAGATACCCCACCCAATGACTACCTCACTGGCAACTACCCGAACACACAGTTCCTAGCTCTGACTAACCCAACTGAAGTCTCCCTTATTATCAACACACTTAAAAACAAGACAGGAGATTTAAATACCTTACCACCCTTTGTATACAAAAAAGTGTCACAAGTACTATCACCAATCATTGCAACACTCTTTAACAAATCCATTGAATCCTCTACCTTTCCTACAGTTCTCAAAATAGCAAGGATCACCTCGATTCATAAAGGAGGAGACCACACAGACTTGAATAATTATAGGCCAATATCCAATTTACACCCTCTCTCTAAAATCTTTGAAAAATTAATTCATAAGCGTACCTATTCCTACCTCATCTCCCACAACATACTCAACCCCTGTCAATTTGGGTTTAGGCCTAATAAAAATACTAATGATGCTATTATACACATGCTAGAACATATTTACACTGCAATAGAGAAAAAAGAAGTCCTACTGGGGATCTCCATTGACTTACGTAAATCTTTTGATACAGTTGACCATGACTTGCTCCACGTAAAATTGTCACACTATGGTATAAGAGGGCACTCCCTCAACTACCTAAAATCATACCTCAGCAACAGAAGCCAATATGTGTACACAAATGAGGCAAACTCTTCTGCACAGCCAATTACAGTTGGTGTCCCACAGGAGAGTGTCCTAGGCCCTCTTCTCTTTCTCATACACATAAATGACCTACCAAATGCATCGCAACTACTCAAACCCACACTATTTGCAGATGACACTACATACGTCTTCTCTCACCCAAGCCCAGTCATACTAGCCAATACTGTAAATACCGAATTACAGAAAATGTCAACCTGGATGAGGACCAACAAACTTACTCTAAACATTGACAAAACCTACTTCATTCAGTTTGGTAACAGAGCTACAGATGTGTCTCTTAACATAATGATAAACGGATCACCTATTACAAAACTCACAGAGGGAAAATTCTTAGGAATCCACCTTGATAATAGGCTCAAATTTCAAACACATATACAACAAATTTCCAAACAAATTTCCAAGACCGTAGGCATACTATCGAAGATACGGTACTATGTTTCACAGTCAGCCTTCCTGGCCCTATATCACTCATTTACCCCTATCTCACCTATGGAATTTGTGCATGGGACTCAACAACAATAAACCACCTCAGACCACTAATTACCCAACAAAAGGCTGCAGTCAGAATGATAACAAATTCCCACTACAGGCATCACACTCCACCAATATTCAAAACTCTAAACCTACTCACCATACAAAACATCCATACTTATTACTGCACCTACTACATACATAGAACACTTAACTCTGATATAAACTCTCCCCTCAAACGTCTCCTTACCAACCTTAACAGAACACAAGACCATAACACAAGGCACAGACACTCTTTGACGATCCTCGTGTCCATCTCACGCTATGCAAAAACTCAATGCACATAAAAGGCCCTAAAATCTGGAATTCATTACCTGTGAGTATAAAAGAAACACTATCTGTTTATAAATTCAAGTCTCTTCTCAAAAATCACTTACTCACCCACAACTAAATAAATACTGAATAATTGTATCTCATAAATTGCATCTCATAAATGTTTCTCATTATTGTATCTCATAAATGTCATCCTGTGATCCAATCAAACTTTGTTACTATTTAACTTCATTACCTAACAGAATACTCCATTCTACTGATTACACAGCAACACAGTAAATGACCATATGACCTGTCATTTTAATACTCTTTTGTACTAAATTGTTATCTATTTACAATAATTTTTGTACCACTGAATATATCATTGCTTAGTTAATCTTAAGTTAATTTTAAGCTGCCCATAATGCTCTGCATACAAGTGGCTTTGGCATGTTGCACTTTAAAAATTGTATTCTTTGTACTTCTCGATATCATGTTCAAATTAATAATAAATATATATATATATATATATATATATATAATATATATATATATATATATAATATTATATATATATATATATATATATATATATATATATATATTATATATATATATATATATATATATATATTATATATTATATATTTATATATTATATATATATATATATATATATATATATATATATATATATATATATATATAAATTATTATGTCGTACCGAATAGGCAGAACTTGCGATCTTGGCTTAAATAGCAACGCTCATCTTGCCATATAGGACAAGAGAAAATTTGTGTATGCAATAATTTCGCCAAAATCATTCTGAACCTAACGAAAAAAAATATATTTCACAGTGTTTGTTTAGTATTAAATTATTGTAAACAAATCTAAAATATATTTAGTTGGGTTAGGCTAAAATAAATTGTTCTTGTTATAATAAGGTTAGGTAGGTTTTCTAAGATTCTTCTGGTGCAAAATTAAAAATTTTTACATTAACTTTAATGAAAAAAATATGTCTTTAAACGTATAGAAGAAAATTTTAGAAAGGACTTAATTTTGAATGAGTTCTTGCTAATTGACCAGTTTTACATATTCGGCACGACATATATATATATATATATATATATATATATATATATATATATATATATATATATATATATATATATATATAATATATATATATATATATATATATAATATATATATATATATATATATATATATATATATATTATATATATATATATAGAGAGAGAGAGAGAGAGAGAGAGAGAGATACCCATTCTCGCCGAACACAGGTGTATTTGTGGCAGTGAAGTAGACCGATTCGGGTACCATGATCTTGTTTGTCGTAAATCCGAGGGAAAGAATGCAAGACATGATGAGGTTAATAACATTATCAAGAGGAGCCTCACAACAGCCGGATGCCCAACAGTAAGGCAGCCACCCCAGTTATATAGATCAGATGGCAGCCAAAAGCGTCCAGATGGTATCACCCTTCAAACCTGGAGACGGCAAGGTGGTGTGGGACTACACATGTACATCTACCTTGGCTGACTTTTATCTCCAATACACTGGGGAGGAAGGAGGGGCAGCTGCCAGTTTCAGGGAGTTCCAAAAGTCGAGAAAATACGGAAAACTTACCCATCATTATATGTTTGTTCCCATAGGCTCAGAGATCCTTGGCTCATGAGGAAAGAGTGCATCTAAGTTCCTCAAGGAGCTAGGCAAAAGACTCAACAGGGTAACTAGGGATCCCAGGATAGCTAGTTTTCTGTTCCAGCAACTCAGCGCTGCTGTTCAGAGGGGTAATGCCTGCTGTATTTTGGGCACACACCCCAGTTCTGAGGAGCTGGATGAAATTTTCGCATTATAATCAGTGACAAACACATAACGATATGTACTAGACATGTATCTCTCACACCTCATCGCAGACAGGCGATCTTAACTATGCAAGACAAGCCACAGGGGAAGGGGGGTGGATATCTTTAGCTCAAATGCTTTGGCACTTCTCAGTGCGTCATCAGGAGCTATGCAGTGTTGCAAGGTTTGCAGCATTCACAAAGACCCACATAAAGGATCATTATGACAACGAAATACAGATCCCAGGTTATAACCTGTTCCGATGCGACAGACTAAATAGGCAATAAGGGAAGGTTGGCCTGTATGTCACAGAGTCGCTCATTTGCACAGAACTACTAAACACCTCATATGATGTAGTTGAAGTTTTAGCGGTAAAGACTGAAAACCAAAACCTGTCATTGTAGTAGTATACAAGCCTCCAGATGCAACTTCCCAGCAATTCCAGGAGCAGCTTGAGAAATTTGACCACTGTCTGGAAAATCTCCCAACTCCTGCCCCAAACATCTTACTACTAGGAGATTTCAACTTGAGACACCTAAAATGGAGGAGTATAGCAAACAATGTTTTAGCAGAGATCACCCCGGGAGGCAGCTCAGATGAAAATTCACACACACACGAACTATTAAATCTCAGAACGAAATTCACCTTAAGTCAGCAAATAGTAGAGCCTACAAGACTAGAAAATACGCTGGACCTCATCTTCACTAACAATTACGATCTGATACGTAATATAACTGTACATAATATAACTATACATAATATAACAGATCACAACATAATAGAGGTAGACATGTATGCACAGGGCTCTGGACCAGCAAAATGTAAGCAGTCATGAAGGTCTTTTCACGAAATTCAATTTCAATAACAAAAACATACAGTGGGATCAAGTAAACCATGTCCTAAATGAAACAAGCTGAGAAGATATCCTAAACAACACGGACCCGAACATTTGCCTCGAAAAAAATGAATTCTGTGGTTCTTGAGATCTGCTCAAGACACATTCCATTAAGAAAAAGAAAGAGAAGATGTAAATTAGAAAGAGAGAGAGACGTTCCCCATACAGATGAAGGGCGAAGAGTCACAGAGCTGCTGAGTGATAGCCAAGAAGTGAGTGAGATACTAAAGTCTCAATATAACTCAGTGTTCAGCGAGCCGCCCAGATTAAGGGTCGACAATCCAAATGAATTCTTTATGAATGAAACCCAAAATTTGGTCATCCCAAAAATCTCGGATATTATTCTAACCCCACAAGACTTTAAAGAGGCAATTAATGACATGCCCATGCACTCTGCCCCAGGCCCAGACTCGTGGCCTCTGTGTTCATCAAGAATTGCAAGATACCCCTATCGCGTGCCTTCAGCATTTTATGGAGAGGGAGCATGGACAGAGGGGTCATCCCACACACACACTAAAAACAACAGACATAGCCCCACTCCACAAAGGTGGCAGTAAAGCAATTGCAAAGAACTACAGACTGATAGTGCTAACATATCATATAAAAATCTTTGTGAGGGTTCTAAGAAGCAAGATAGCCAACCACCTAGATGCCCATCAGTTACACAACCCAGAGCAACATGGGTTTAGAGAAGGTCGCTCCTGCCTGTCCCAGCTACTGGACCACTATGACAAGGTCCTGACTGCTGTAGAGGATAAACAAAATATAGATGTAGTATACACAGGCATTGCAAAAGCTTTCGACAAGTGTGACCATGGCGTAATAGCACACAAAATGCGTGATAGAGGAATAACGGTAAAAGTTGGTAGACGGATCTACAACTTCCTGATAAATAGAACACAAAGAGTAATAGTAAACAGAGTAAAGTCCCAGGCAGCCACGGTAAAAAGTTCTGTTCCGCAAGGCACAGTCCCCTCTCCCATTCTATTCCTCATCCTCATTTCTGACATAGAGATGTAAGCCGTGTCTTCCTTTGCGGATGACACCCAGATTACCATGGCAGTGACCTCCATCGAAGACACCGTGAGACTCCAAGTGGACATCAACCAAATCTTCGAATGGGCCACTCAAAACAGTATGAAGTTCAACGAGGAGAAATTTCAACTACTCAGATATGGGAAACTTGAAGAAATTAAAAATGTGTCAGGGTATACAACAAATTCTAACCAGACAATAGAACGGAAAATTAATGTGAAAGACCTGGGAGTGATAATGTCAGAGGATCTCGCCTTCAAAGACCACAACAATGTATCTACCTCATCCGCTAGGAAAATGATAGGATGGATAATGAGAGCCTTCAAAACTAGGATGCCAACCCCATGACGATTCTCTTCAAATCGATTCTCTTCACGGCACACATAAGTACGATAAGGCACCTAAACTACTGGGAACGGTTGAAGGTCCTTGATCTGTATTCCCTCGAACGCAGGCGAGAGAGATACATGATAATATACACTTGGAAGGTTCTGGAGGCATTGGTGCCAAACCTGCACACGAAAATCACTCCATCACTCCCTAACAATACGTAGTCCAACAAACTACTGTCATTACGCCCTACATCATATCTTGTATAATTATTTATCCTCTTTTCCTTAAAATATGTATTACCTGTAACTAAACCCCATTTTATACAAAGTTCAATCAAAGGGCTCCCATTATCATTTACACCTGGCACCTTAAACTTACCTACTACATCCTCTAAATGTTTCTCCTTCTTTAGCATTTAGGTCCCCTACCATAATTACTCTCTCACTTGGTTGAAAAGTTCATATACATTAGCTGAACCTCTCCCAAAATCACTCTCTCTTTCCTCTGCACTCTTCTCTTCTCCAGGTGCATACACGCTTATTATGACCCAATATTCGCATCCGACCCTTATTTTAATTCACATTATTCTTGAATTTATACATTTATATTCCTTCTTCTCCTTCCATAACTGATCCTTTAACATTATTGCTACCCCTTCCTTAGCTTCTGACTCTCTCAGAGGTTTGTTTCGCTTAGGGCCAGGATATCCAACTTCTTTCATTCATAGCATCAGCAATCATCTCTTTCTTATCATCCGCACTACATCCACGCACATTCAAGCATCCCAATTTTATAAAGTTTTTCTTCTATTTTTAATAATGTATACAGGAGAAGGGGTTACTAACCCATTGCTCCCGGCATTTTAGTCGCCTCAAACGACAGGCATGGCTTACGGAGGAAAGATTCTTTTCCACTTCCCCATGGAGAATAGAGGAAATAAAGAAGAACAAGAACTATTAAGAAAGGGAAGAAAAGCCTAGATGTGCGTGCCTGTGTAGTGTGACCTAAGTGCAAGTAGAATGTAGCAAGATATACCCGTTACCCAGCGTGTTTATGAGACAGAAACAGACACCAGGAATCAGGAATCCTACCATCATGTAAAGCAGTTACAGGTTTCAGTTTTTCTGTTTCACATTCACTTGGCAGGACGGTAGTACCTCCCTGGGTGGTTGCTGTTTCCAACCTACTACCATAAATGTAAGTATAAATAGGATGGTACAGGAGTTTAGCTAAACTGAAGGTGCCGTGGGTCATCTTGGAATGATGGGATGTTACAACCTTAGCTATAACAGAGCCTACATACTCTGCAATGTCTGCTAGACCTCAGCCTAACTCTTCAGGTATGAGTACTACAATGATCATGTAACGTGTGCTTGTCTACTGTCTGCTGGGCAACTTACTTTATTTAGACATTATTATATTCCAAACACTCTTGTGTAAAAACTTGCTTACTCTTGTATCCTCCTCAATATAACAGTGGAAGCTCACAACCAAAGGATCCGGGTTTAATTCTGGACCTGTGACCGTGAAGCTGATTTTCCTGTTTATCGAGCAGTATGCAACAACAGTCAGTGACATCCAAAAGGTTAGCACGATATCTTTCTCTAAGACTACTGAGTGTACAGACCAAGGGATGTTATCTTACCTCAGGTCATTTCAGGGTTCAGCCCAGAACTACACTACCAACCAAACCACGGTACGGGTGTGGTTCGAACTCATGGCGAGTGAGCCGAAAAATTCCAGGCCAGCGCGAAAGCACCATGCCAGCTGGCTACCAACCCATAGGGTGCCACCTACATCAGATCAGTAACATCCAGGCACGTACTAACTTCAAGGAGAACAAGGGCTAAGAGTGTAAGGAGACTTACCAATACGTTACACCCGCTCCTAGAGCAATAACTTGCCCATACGTTACATCCGCTCCTAGAGCAATAACTTGCTCATACGTTACACCCGCTCCTAGAGCAATAACTTGCTCATACGTTACATCCGCTCCTAAAGCAATAACTTGCCCATACGTTACACCAGCTCCTAGAGCAATAACTTGCTCATACGTTACACCCGCTCCTAGAGCAATAACTTGCTCATACGTTACACCCGCTCCTAGAGCAATAACTTGCTCATACGTTACATCCGCTCCTAAAGCAATAACTTGCTCATACGTTACATCCGCTCCTAGAGCAATGACCTACCCACAAGTGCCACCCGTCCTTAACATGATAGTTTGCCCACACGTCCACCTGCTCAGGACCAAGATCTTGTTAACAAAAAATATACTACGAACCTTCCGGATGTGATTCACAACATTCAACTGACCTAAGATCAACCAGGTATATTAAATTTACAAAGTGATTATAATCTTGTACACATGTTCCATCAAATTTTGGTGATAAATTTTGGTGATAAATGCTAAGGATTCGAATCTAAACATCAATGGAATTTGGAATCTCATTTAAGCACAAGTATGCCAGAACGTCTCGTAGACCGCTATATCAGTTAATGGAGAAGTCATTACCCACAGGGTCATAGTGGTTTCTTTTTTTATACAAAATTTGAGCGGCAAAAAATTGTTAGCGAAAGCAGCATGGCGTATAAAAGTACTTACGCGACGCGAGCACTCGCAGTGTGATCTCAACACTGGTCAAGACAACATCACTAGTGGGACCTCTGCCGCTAACACCATCAGTGGTAAACTGTTCTTCCAATATGTATACAGTACAAGAATTGTTAAGCATATATATATATATATATATATATATATATATATATATATATATATATATATATATATATATATATATATATATATATATATATATATATATATATATATATATATATATATATATATATAGATATGTCGTGCCAAATAAGTAAAACTTGCGATTTTGGCTTAAATAGCAACGCACTTCTTGCTTAATAGGGCAAGCAAAAATTTGTATATGCAATAATTTCTCAAAAATCATTCTGAACCTAGCGAAAAAAAATATATTTCACTGTGATTGTTTATTATTAAATTATTGTAAACTTATCTAATATATTTAGTTGGATTAGGCTAAATTAAATTGCCCTTGTTAAAATAAGGTTAGGTAAGTTTTCTAAGATTCTTTAGGTACAAAATTATTAATTTTTACATTAAGTAAATGAAAAAATATATCTTTAAACGTATATGAGAAATTTTAGAAAGGATTTAATTTTAAATGAGTTCTTGCTAATTAACCAATTTTACCTATTCGGCACGATATATATATATATATATATATAATATATATATATATATATATATATATATATATATATATATATATATATATATATATATGTGTGTGTGTGTGTGTGTGTGTGTGGGGTGTGTGTGTGTGTGTGTGTGTGTGTGTGTGTGTGTGTGTGTGTGGCGTGTGTATTTATGCTTAACAATTCGGAGATGGAGAATTATTTACAAACATTATATTTCAGTTCACAGCAGGATTCGGGCCTACGTATTCCGCATGTAAAGTAGAGTACTTTATCCACACAGGATAAAGTAATGCGCACTTTGATACAGAGAGCCCCGGTTTGAATCCTATGACTTGCCCATATGTTCCACCCGCTAATAGAGCCTTGACTTGAGTATACTTCTCACCCGCTCCAGAAACCAAAACTGTGTATGTCTCTCAAGCTCCAGGAACCAAGACTGTGTATATGTCTCTCACGCTCCAGGAACCAAGACTGTGTATATGTCTCTCACGCTCCAGGAACCAAGACTGTGTATATGTCTCTCACGCTCCAGGAACCAAGACGGTGTATATGTCTCTCACGCTCCACAAACCAAGACTGTGTATATGTCTCTCACGTTCCACGAACCAAGACTGTGTATATGTCTCTCACGTTCCAGGAACCAAGACTGTGTATATGTCTCTCACGCTCCAGGAACCAAGACTGTGTATATGTCTCTCACGCTCCAGGAACCAAGACTATGTATATGTCTCTCACGCTCCAGGAACCAAGACTGTGTATATGTCTCTCACACTCCAGGAACCACGACTGTGTATATGTCTCTCACGCTCCAGGAACCAAGACTTTGTATATGTCTCTCACGCTCCAGGAACCAAGATTGTGTATATGTCTCTCACGCTTCAGGAGCCAATACTGACTGTGTATATGTCTCTCACGCTCCAGGAACCAAGACTGTGTATATGTCTCTCACGCTCCAGGAACCAAGACTTTGTATATGTCTCTCACGCTCCAGGAACCAAGACTGTGTATATGTCTCTCACGTTCCAGGAACCAAGACTGTGTATATGTCTCTCACGCTCCAGGAACCAAGACTGTGTATATGTCTCTCACGCTCCAGGAGCCAAGACTGTGTATATGTCTCTCACGCTCCAGGAACCAAGACTGTATATGTCTCTCACGCTCCAGGAGCCAAAACTGTGTATATGTCTCTCACGCTCTTGGAGCCAAGACTGTGTATATGTCTCTCACGCTCCAGGAGCCAAGACTATGCAACTCACACTCCACGAGCCAAGAGGTGCCAGCCGTAATAGATAAAATAAACAGATGGACAAGTCATCAACCTCAGTTGCACAATGAATATTTTTCTTAATGGACACCTGGGCGGCAAAAAAATTGTTTACGAAATGTGCATGGGATATATAAGTATGTACACGACGCGAGCACTAGCAGTGTGGACACGACCCTGGTTAAGATAGCGTCACTTGTGGGACCTCTGCCTCTAACGCCATCAGTGGTAAACTATTCCTATTATATATATATATATATATATATATATATATATATATTATATATATAATATATATTTTAATATATATATATATATATATATATATATATATATATATATATATATTATATATATATATATATATGTCGTACCGAATAGGCAGAACTTACCATCTTGGCTTAAATAGCAACGCTCATCTTGCAATATAGGACAAGTGAAAATTTGTGTATGCAATAATTTCGCCAAAATCATTCTGAACCTAACGAAAAAAAGCATATTTCACTGTGTTTGTTTAGTATTAAACTATTGTAAACAAATCTAAAATATATTTAGTTGGGTTAGGCTAAAATAAATTGTTCTTGTTATAATAAGGTTAGGTAAGTTTTCTAAGATTCCTTTGGTGCAAAATTATAAATTTTTACATCAACATTAATGAAATAAATATATCTTTAAACGTATAAGAGAAAATTTTAGAGAGGACTTAATTTTAAATGAGTTCTTGCTAATTGACCAGTTTTACATATTCGGCACGACATATATATATATATATATATATATATATATATATATATATATATATATATA
>NC_069428.1:27964468-27996968 GCF_026875155.1 Cherax quadricarinatus | reverse complement strand
ATATGTTGTGCCGAATATGTAAAACTGGTCAATTAGCAAGAACTCATTTAAAATTAAGTCCTCTCTAAAATTTTCTCTTGTACGTTTAAAGATATATTTATTTCATTAATGTTGATGTAAAAATTTATAATTTTGCACCAAAAGAGTCTTAGAAAACTTACCTAACTTTATTATAAGAAGAACAATTTATTTTAGCCTAACAAATGGTAATGTTCCTGCGGAGCAAAGCCCTCATACGACAGAACCGATATATATAGAAGACAAGAAAAAGCAATGAAAATATAGGAAAGGTGAAGAAATAAGGAGATGAGACAAAGATCAGGTCAAGCCACCAGCGTGTTAATTTTGGGGCATATGAAAATGTAATGTAATTGTTTGTTGGCCAATCATACTGAAACTTTGTCACATTAAACTATATATGCACCTCTAAAAGTACACCAAAAATAAAATAAATCGGTTAAAAAAAAAAAAAATGTTCGCTTCCCCCTTAACAGACACAAAGGTAGGATTAAGATTAATATTCAGAAAGTTAAGTCTAAGGGATGCTTCCAGTTTTGGCAAAGGACCAACTAATAGGATGACTCTGATCTCTCAGCATGACAGAAAACAACACTGTTTGTTGACAAGACTGACACTTATTTTGTGTTAGTTAAGGGTGTCAGAAAGTGAGCGGCCAGTTCCTCCAAAGTACTGGAGAGGACAAGAGGAGCAGGAAAAGGAGCAGACTCCGGAAGCATCAGTGGCAGGAGGAGAGGTGCAAACGAGATTACTACAAAGAATATTAGTTTGGTGAAAAGTAAGTGTGATGCTTAAAAAAGGCGAGTGTTGACAATTAGGAAACTGGAAATACACAGACGGCAAATTACAGGAGATTTCACATGAGAAGATAGCTTAGAAGAGAATCAAGCCCTTTTAGTGAGCAGGATAAATTTATGAAACTGGAAGGGTACCCCCGGCAAGAAAACCAACTTGAAGAGTGGAAATTTCTGAGTAAAGAAAGTGAGTATTAAATTTGTAGAGAGAACCGAGAAAGAAACAAGAACACTTTTCTTGACATAGGAGACATATTAAGAATAGTTAACGTACCTGCCACAGTGCACTGGCTTGCAATAAACAAAAGTAAAAGCCTGACGCCGAGCTATGGACACGCACATCAAGGAAAGGAAGAAGAGTTGGCTTCCCAATTTAGCTTTGAACTTGATTGAAGAAGAAAGATTATTAAGAGCATCGATAAATGGTTGAGACTAGAATCATGTAGCCAAAGAACAAAAATATAATCAATATAGTCAAGTTAGAGAAAAGGGCATAAGCCAGTAGTAGGAAGTAGAACAGTCATGAAAAACTCTATAATACTTCACATTTCCTATGTTTTAACTGCCTAGGTGGGTCATATTGATTATATATATATATATATATATATATATATATATATATATATATATATATATATATTATATATATATATATATATATTGTGTGTGTGTGTGTATGTGTGTGTGTGTGTGTGTGTGTGTGTGTGTGTGTGTGTGTGTGTGTGTGTGTGTGTGTGTGTGTGCGTGTGCGTGTGTGTGTGTGTGTGTGTGTGTGTGTGTGTGTGTGTGTGCGTGTGCGTGTGTGTTGATGTGTGTGTGTATGTGTGTGTGTGTGTGTGTGTGTGTGTGTGTGGTGTGTGTGCGTGTGTGTGTGAGTGTGTGTAAATACTTATTTATATATACGTATGTATGCAAAACAACAACGGGGAGAGTTAAAATATAGCTCTAGGCCTTTCGTGTTGTAATCACCAGATCATCAGGAGCTTGCAATGTTGCAGAAAAGAGGATGAAATCCGAGCAAACACGTTCAGTTATTAATGAGAATTCTAACCGGACAAACTTAAACTAAATAACGTGTAAAGAACGATAAATACATGACGTTACAAGTGGGAAGTTCACTCATTCCTGGGTTAAATATTTTATGCTATGCTCTTTCAGGTCTCTGTCCCCTTCATGTATAATGAACTATTATTAATATTATTATTATTATGATTATTATTATTATTATTATTATTATTATTATTATTATTATTATTATTATTATTATTATTATTATTATTATTGTTATTATTATTATTATTATTATTATTATTATTATTATTATTATTATTATTATTATTATTATTATTATTATTAGTGCTTATTTTCCTATGTATGTTGATATCCTACTTATATAAGTAAGGTAAGTAAGTAAGTTACGAACAGGAAGACAGGCTGGCTTTTAGTGTCATTACGTTGAATATTTATTAACCCAGTAGAATAAATAACTGCAGAACGAGACTCGAGGAGTTCACTCTACATCACAGTAAGATAATGACTGTTAAAGGATCGTACTTTAGTATTTTAGATTAACAGCATTGATTACGCGTTGATAGTTAAGTATTAATAATATTATATAATAGAAAGTGTTAGTATATTAGTTAGAAAGTGTTGGTATGTTAGTTAGAAAGTGTTAGTATGTTAGTTAGAAAGTGTTAGTATGTTAGTTAGAAAGTGTTAGTATGTTAGTTAGAAAGTGTTAGTATGTTAGTTAGAAAGTGTTAGTATGTTAGTTAGAAAGTGTTAGTATATTAGTTAGAAAGTGTTAGTATGTTAGTTAGAAAGTGTTAGTATGTTAGAAAGTGTTAGTATGTTAGTTAGAAAGTGTTAGTATGTTAGTTAGAAAGTGTTAGTATGTTAGTTAGAAAGTGTTAGTATGTTAGTTAGAAAGTGTTAGTATGTTAGTTAGAAAGTGTTAGTATGTTAATTAGAAAGTGTTAGTATGTTAGTTAGAAAGTGTTAGTATGTTGGTTAGAAAGTGTTAGTATATTAGTTACAAAGTGTTAGTATGTTAGAGGCGGTTCATGGGCAGCGACCCTCACGCATTCTTGGAATTCTTACCTAAGATCTTTCATAATTATGTCTTACCGAAGATTTTACATAACTCAAAGCTATTAAAATCTGGTTCTTCGGTGTCATAAAAACGCCCAAGTACCAGTGTAACTAGACGCTCATCTCCCGCCCCCACACACGCACAAAGTACCAGTGTGACTAGACGCTCATCTCCCGCCCCCACACACGCACACGTACCATATTCATCTCTGTCTCTCAGTCGTAGGGGATTGAAATTGATTCACGCCAATGTACTGCACGAGTCATTGTACTGCAACAGTCAAGAATACTTTACTCCCTAAAAATATGGATTAAACTAAATTGACAAATACACCTCCCGGTGTATATATTCTTGGCTTTAAGTGGGACACGGAGTCACTCTGGGGGAAAAAACTTAATTCTTGTTAACTAATCTCTTTACGTGAGACTGTAATGAAGACTGAGAACCACACCGTAGACCCAGCAACTGAAAGTGACCCATTATTGTACTGGATGAATCAGTATTGAGTTTCTACACCATCTCCCTCTTTCTTTCTCTCTCTCTCTCTCTCTCTCTCTCTCTCTCTCTCTCTCTCTCTCGTCAAAAGGGCAGTAGAACAACTGGAAACTGGGAAGGAGAACGTGGTGCATATTCTTCACTCTCTCAGCGCTGAGGAACCTCCTTGAATGAAGGAATTTGGGAAGTATAGAAGTACGGCGCTGAGTTGTAGGAGTGTGAGAGTGAGTTGTAGGAGTGTGGAGATGAGCTGTAGGAGTGTGGGAATGAGTTGTGGGAGTTAGTGCGTTATAGGAGTGTGTGAGTTGTAGGAACGTGAAAGTGGGTTGTAGAGTTGTGTTGGTGAGTTGTAGCAGTGTGGGAGTTACAGAAGTGTGAGTTGTAGGGTTGTGTTAGTGAGTTGTAGGGGTGTTGGAGTGACTTGTAGGGGTGTGATATTGACTTGTGGGTGTATGATACTGACTTGTGGGGGTGTGATACTGACTTGTGGGGGTGTGATACTGACTTGTAGAGGTGTGGTAGTGACTTGCAAGGGTGTGATACTGACTTGTGGGTGTGTTACTGACTTGTGGGTGTGTGATACTGACTTGTGAGGGTTGTGATACTGAGTTGTGGGGATGTGTTAGAGACTTGAAGGGGTGTGATACTGACTGCGGGTTGTGTTAGCGACTTGTGGACGTGTGGTAGCGACTTGTGGGGGTGTGGTAGCGACTTGTGGGGGTGTGGTAGTGACTTGTGAAGGTGTGGTAGCAACTTGTGGGGGCGGGTAGTGACTTGTGGGGGTATGGTAGCAACTTGTGGGGTGTGGTAGCGATTTGTGGGGGCGTGGTAGTGACTTGTGGGGGTGTGGTAGCGACTTGTGTGGGCGTGGGAGTGACTTGTGGGGGTATTAGTAGCAACTTGTGGGGGTTGTGGTAGCGACTTACGGGGCGTTGGTAGCGACTTGTGGGACGTGGTAGCGACTTGTGGGGGTGTGGTAGCGGCTTGTGGGGGCGTGGTAGTGACTTGTGGGGTGTGCTAGTGACTTGTGGAGGTATGGTAGCGACTTGTGGGGGCGTGGCAGCGACTTGTGGGGGGCGTGGTAGCGACTTGTGGGGGCGTGGTAGTGACTTGTGGAGGTGTGGTAGCCACTTGTGGGGGTGAGATAGTGAATTTGTGGGGGCGTGGGGTTGACTTGTGGGGGTGACTTGTGGATGTGTGGTAGTGACTTGTGGGGTGTGGTAGTGACTTGTGGGGTGTGGTAGTGACTTTTGGGGGTGTGGTGGTGTCTTGTGATGGTGTGACGTGATTTTTCGTGGTGTGATAGCGACTTGTGGTGTGATAGCGACTTGTGGGGTGTGTTAGCTACTTGGGAGTGTGGTAGTGAGTTGTAAAAATGTGGTGGTGAGTGTGGGGGTTTGATAGTGAGTTGTGGGGGTGTAATAGTAAGTTGTAGGAGTTGGTAGTGAGTTGTGGGGATGTGATAGTGAGTTGTGGGGGTGTGCTAGTAAGTTGTGGGAGTGTGGCTGTGAGTTATGGGGGTGTGCTAGTGAGCTGTGGGGATGTGGTAGTGAGTTGTTAAAATGTAATGACTGACAATGCCAGATTAAATTCAGCTTTCTGGAAGAGTTATGCTCAGCTATAGCAAGGCCAGGAGATGTAACTAAACTGAAGCAGGGCCCAGAGCTATAGCTTATCTGTAATAGGGCCAGGAATTGTAACTCATCTTTAATAGGGCGTGGAGATGTAGCTCACCTGTAATAGGGCCAGAAGGTGTAGCTCATTTGCAATAGGGCCAGGAGCTGTAACTCATCTATAATAGAGCTAGGAACTGTAACCCATCTGTAATATTGCCAGGAGCTGTAACTTATCTGTAATAGGTCCAGAAGGTGTAGCTTATCTGTAATAGGCCCAGGAGCTGGAGATTAACTTTCTCAGGTACAGATAAAATTTGAGGTCAATATATCAAGACAAGAAGCCATGGTTAATTATATTCAAACATAACTAGGAAAAGCAGAGTGACCAGGAGCTGGATCTCATCACCCCCGATATGCCCAGGAGCTGAAGATCGACCCTTTCATATCTGTGATATCTGTCAGGCCTAGGAGCTGAAACGTAACCTTCTCAGACACGGAATGGGTAATCAGTAAAGGTCCAAGAGCTGTAGCTTAATATTTTCAACACATTAAAAAATCTTTTTCAATAGTAATGCTGTGTTGAGGTCTCCACAGTTCCCAACATGAAATGCTACAAGCTCCTTAAAATCTTGCATTTCTCCCTATAAACTAATTTACGTGGCTTTATACCTCATTGGTAACACCTTAAGCTTTAGGCGGGTTCAATCCTGGGGTGGACGGAGATATTGGGTAAGTTTTTTTTATAGCTTGTAGCCTAGGAGCAAAAAGTTACTTGGGCGAAAACCAGCTCCTGTGGGTGGAATGCCGGGAAGGGAGGAAGGGGGGATGGGGTGAATAATACTTTAGATCAGACTGGGCCTTGAAATGAGCCAAGGAAAACAGCTCTTAGCTGTAAATATGCCAAGGTAGGATTCCAGCTCTTAGCCTGTAAATTAGGAGATGTAGGACAACAGCTCTTAACATGTAAATTTACTGGCGTAAACACATCCTATATAGCTGGTAAATCCTGTCGTTTTTCATTTTTTCTTCTACAGGTTATAAAGTCAGCTGCTCAAGAACATCACTTTTCGTTACTGCGCGCTAACTGTGAATTTTCGAGGCAAAATAACGAATCAACTCTAGACGATTTAAGTGCAATATATGTTAACAACTGCTGCTTCAAGATGGAGTCTGACAATAGTAATCTAGCATCTCTGCTCTCTCCACAAACCCTCAACGCTGACACCACCCACGCTGGCCTCCATACACACACCTATTACTACCTACTCGGAACTTACCTAAACCCGAGCACAATACTGCTTTTTCTGGCTGGCAACATTTTATGCTTGGTAAGTTCACAATTTAAAGCCCAGTTGTTTCACCCCCACCCACCATGACTCTTTTTTTCTGGTGTGTGTGAAAGTTTATTTCGTATATTAGCCTTCCCAAGCGTATGTCACATATAACATCCAGACTATTCCATTAGTGAAAGTTAGATTGAGAACCTCGTCCCTCATTATAACTTCCATTTTATTTAGACTCATAAACTGACACGAGAGGACCAAAGATATTTATATATAAGTGAATACTGAACACCGGCAGAATTATATGAATATCTTAAAAATTATTGCAAATTACTTTCCTTGTGCACTAACAGGACTAACACTACTGCGGGAAATTATTATAGATATAAGAAATGGACTGTATGTGGTTCATTTACATAGAATTATATTGTCACAAATGTTTATTATAAAATAAAAAGAACATTAAGAGTACCAAGTGGCATATACAAAGTTACATCCACCGAGGATGTGGATCTGTCAGTTTATATAAGTTTACTTTGATCCATATTTTAGTCATTAAAGTGTATATTATTAGTGCTGAACAGTTTCCATACAGCATCATGGGGTTGATAAGCTTGCAACATGTTGACTAACCACTTACACTAGAACACTGAAAGCTCTATGTACACAAGGTGTCACTCTAAATAATGGTTTCATGGTCTTCCTATCCCACAACTTTGTCTCCTGGTATTTATGGAGTTTAGTTTACCTGGAGTTTACCTGGAGAGAGTTCCGGGGATCAACGCCCCCGCGGCCCGGTCTGTGACCAGGCCTACACTACACTACACTACAGTGAATGGACTGTCAAACACACACACACACACACACACACACACACACACACACACACACACACACACACACACACACACACACACAAACACACACACACACACACACACACACACACATACAAACACACACACACACACACACACACACACACACACACAAACACACACACACACACACACACACATACACACACAAACACACACACAAACACACACACACACACACACACACACACACACACACACACACACACACACACACACACGCACACACAAACACACACACACACACAAACACACACACACACACAAACACACACACACACACACACACACACACACACACACACACACACACACACACACACACACACACACCACACACACACACACACAAACACCAAATTTGACCCATATCTGTAGTACAGCCACATCGGTAGGACAACAGTCAAGGATCAGGTAATCAGACTGAGGAAGGAAGGAGAGAAGATCACAAGAAAGGACAAAGAAGTATGTGAAAAGTTCAACAAGAGATTCAAGGAAGTGTTTTCAGTGGAGACAGAAATGACTCCAGCAAATCGGGATGGAAGGCTGCACCAAGTGCTGACCATATTACATACCACAGAGGAGGAGGTGAAGAGGCTGCTAAGTGAGCTAGATAACTCAAACACGGTGGAACCGGACAAAATCATCGCAGAGGCGCTATGTATGCCACTAACAACAATCTTCAGCACATCTATCGAAACAGGGCAACTACCTGAGGTGTGGAAGACGGCAAATGTAGTCTCAGTCTTTAAATAAAGGAGACTGGCAAGTGGCATTAAACTACAGACCAGTGTCAATGTCATGCATAGTATGGAAAGTCTCGGTGAAGCTTCTCACGAAAAGAGCGATGGAGTACCTAGAAAGGAATGAGCTTATTAACGATAACCAGCACAGTTTTCAGGAAAGGGGGTTTTACGACTAGGTAACAGAAGAAAGAGAGGGGTGGGTGGACTGCATTTTCTAGGGCTGCAAGAAGGCCTTCCACACAATTCTGCACAAGAGATTAGTGCAGAAGCTAGAGGAGCAGCCAGGAATAACAGGAAAAGTATTGCAGTAGATGAACGAATACCTGACAGAAAGGAAACAGCGAGTGATGGCATGTGACGAGGTGTCAGAGCGGGCGCCTGTGACGACTGGAGTTCCACAAGGGTCAGTCCTAGGGCCGGTACTGTTTCTGGTTTATGTGAATGACATGACGGAAGGGACAGATTCAAAGGTGTCCCTGTTTGTAGACGATATGAAGCTAATGCCAAGAATTCAAGTGGATGAGCATCAGGTGGATCTACAAAGTTATCTGGACAGGCTGCAAGCTGGTCCAACAATTGGCATCTGGAGTTTAACTCCCCCAAATGGAAAGTCATGAAGATTGGAGAAGGTGAAAGAAGACCGCAGACAGAGTACAGACTAAGCAGCCAAAAACTGCAAACCTCACTCTTCAAGGAAAAGGATCTTGGGGATCTTGGGCTGAGTATAATACCGAGCACATCTGAGATACACATCAACCAAATAACTGCTGCAGGTGTAAAACCCTAAGAATAGGGTTTGACGCCTGAGTAAGGAATCATTCAAGACTCTGTACACCGTGTATGTCAGGTTCATATAGAAGTATGCAGCACCAGTATGGAACCCACACCAGGTCAAGCCCGTCAAGAAATTAGAGAAAGTTCAAAGGTTTGAAACAAGATTAGTCCCGGAGCTAAGGGGTAGGTCCTACGAGGAGAGGTTTGGGGATATCAATGTGACGACATTGGAGGACAGGAGGGACATGTTAGCGATATATAAAATACTCAGAGGAATTGACAGAGTGGATAGGAACAGGAAGTTTCAGAGAAGGGACACACCAGCAAGGGGACACAACTGGAAGTTGAAAACTCAGATGAATCACAGGGATGTTAGGAAGTATTTCTTCAGTCATAGAGTTGTCAGGAAGTGGAACAATCTGGAGAATGATGTACTAGAAGCTGGAGCCATACATAGTTTTAAGAAAAGATACGACAAAGCTCATGGAACAGGGAGAGAGTGGACCTAGTAGCGAAAAGCGAAGAGGCGGGTCCAGGAGCCGTGAATCGACCCCTGCAACCACAAATAGGTGAGTAAGTTAGACCCACGCTGCGAAATCAGGTTTATCAATGTAACACTGAATCTCAGCACTGTATAGTAACAGACTTATCATCCTTGCGGCATTCTCTGGCCACCTACCGATGTCTATATAATGTGTGTATTTACATATTTGCAAGGGTTGATTAACAGCTCCTGGCCCCGCCTCTTCGCTGGTCGCTATTAGGTCTACTCTCTCACTGCTCCATGAGCTTTATCGTACCTATTCTTACAGATATGTATGGATCCTGCCTCCACTACATCACTCTCCAGATTGTTCCACGTTAGAAGCAGTCTGTCCCTATTCACTTTATTGTCAATTCCTCTCCATATTTTGTACGTCGTTATCATGTCCATCCTATCCCTCCTGTTCTCCAGTGTCGTCAGGTTGAGTTCCCTTAACTTTTCCTCGTAGGACATGCCTCTCAGTTCCGGGACTAGTCTTGCTGCTAACCTTTTTCACTTTCTCTAATTTCTTGACGTGTTTGACCAGGTGTGGGTTCCATACAGGTGCAGCATATTCCAATATGGGCCTGATGTACACAGTGTAGTGTCTTGAATGACTCCTTACTCAGGTATCGAAACGCTGTTCTTAGGTTTGCAAGGCGCCCATATAGTGCAGCAGTTATTTGGTTGATAAGTGTCTCTGGATATGTGCTCGTTATGATACTCACCTCAAGATTCTTTTCCTTGAGTGAGGTTTGTAGCCTTTGGCCCACTAGCCTGTACTCCGCTTGCGGTCTTCTTTGACCTTCCCCAATCATCAGGACTGCACTTTGTGGGGTTAAAATCCAGGAGCCAGTTGCTAGACCAGGCTTACAGCCTGTCCAGATTTCTTTGTAGTCCTACATGATTCTCATCCGTTTGAATTCTTCGCATTAGCTTCACATCGCCTGCAAACAGAGACAACTGAATCTATCCCTTCAGTAACGTCATTCACATATACCAGAAAAGCAGTGGTCCTAGGACTGACCTTGTGGAATCCCGTTCGACACAGGCGCCCACTCAGACACCTCATCACGTGCCATCACTCGCTGTTTCCTTTCTGTCAGGTGTTCTCCGATCCATTGCAGTGCCTTACCTGTTATTTCTGGCTGCTCTTCTAGATTCTGTACTAATCTCTTGTGTGGAGGTGTGTTAAAAGCCTGCTTACAGTCCAAGAAAATGCAGTGTACCCACCCCTCTCTCTCCTGTCTTACTTCTGTTCCCCTGTCGTAAAACTCCAGTAGGTATGTGACGCTGGATTTTCATTTCCTGAAACCGTGCTGGTTATCGTGTATAAGCTCTTTTCCTTCTAGGTGCTAAACCACTCTTCTCCTGATAAGCTTCTCCATGACTTTGCATACTATACATGTCAGTGACACTGGTCTGTAGTTTAATGCTGCCTGTGTCTCATTTCTTAACAATTACATTTGCTGTCTTCCACGACTCAGGTAGTCGCCCTATTTCGATAGATGTGTTGAATATTGTTATTAGTGGCACACACAGCGCCTCGGCTCCCTCTCCCAGGACTCATGGAGAGATGACCGGTTGTTTGGTTTTGAGGTATGTGGTTCACATAACAGCCTCATCACCTTCTCGGTTGTGTGTTTTGTGTTCAGTACTTGTGTGTTATACCTCGGTGTGAGTGGTCTCTCCATCTTTCCCGTGACTTAAAATACACAAATTTTATTGCTGATTTAGCTGTTCTATTAAAACTAAAAAAAAAAATGACAATTTTGCTTAATGCAGTGTACGTGCGTTTGGGAGCTAGGCTGCATGACCGGAATTAGTGAAGGTTTTGATGACTTTTTGGGTTTAATTAACGTTTCACTTTACGAAGGCATAATTCAACAATACAGTATTGAGTTATTTTTTCTTAAATACTGGTAGGTTAAATAGGTTTAAGATATTATCGACTCTCTGGTGAGGTGGGATCCCATCTATCGTCGTCTTTCTTTATAAATTAATCCATTCAGTAACTTATTTTCACAGTCAGACCATGAATAACTAAATGCTAAATGTTTTTCATTTTATTTCTCGCTCTTTTTTTTTATTTGTGGTTAATGTTTAATGTAAGTCAACTATAATGGTGGTCCTCGTCCTCACCAAGCACAATTAAGTCTTAGAAACTAAATTCTCACCGCCCGCCATGGCTTCTAAAATTCTACGGTGGACCCCAGTTTGAGAAGTAATGACGCACAGTCATATGTAGGTTTTGGTAATCATTACCAATAATGGGTCTTTACTTTCTTAGTCAAATGAATCACTTTACAGAATCCCATTTTATCTTACAAAACAATTAGGCCCGAAGTCGACGCTACTTCCTGGGTGGCTGATATCTTTCTGTGGAGTGGAGTGGAGGATCTAAAATGAGGGAGCACTCAAAACATTCTGTTGCGGTATATGTTCAATGAAAAAACAAACTCATCTGATGTGATTTACTTAATGAAAGGACTTAAAATGGTTCTGTAGTATACTGTGCGTCAAGTCCGTATTATTCATGTTCCCTGATGATTGATCAATAGAGTAAATTTTGCAAAAAAAAAAAAAAAAAAAAAAAAAATAACCATGTCATACTCATTCTCTTGCATACTCTTTTTTTTTGATAGAAAAAACATACAAATACAACCAGCTTTCATTTTATCCTTTCCATATATCGAATCTCTACGTCGATCACAGTTGATCGTCTACCACTTTATTACCATCTACCGGGGAGCCATAAGTCACCAGCAGGATGACTCCTGTGACCTGCAGGAGGAGACTAAGCCCAGGAAGGTAATGGCTGAACCTGGAGGCTGGTTGAGACCAGTGAGCACGATAGAAATGTTTGCAGCATCACTACTGATTCTAGGCACTGGTAACACTGCTCAGGTGTTGTGGCTCTCCTCGTCTCAGCCCATCACACCTGAGGACGTTAAACAAGCTCTCTCCGTAATAGCTGAGTGAGTATAAGTCTTATGTTCAGTATACAAAATAAACGATTAAGTCTAACATAGCTGTACAGAACAAAATTTTAAGGTTTTTCAATACAAATAGGGGAATGTATGAGAGTATAGTTATACCAAATGCTCTTATATTGATGTGAAGGATGGGTGGTGAATGTTGCAATAATGAGAAGGCTGGAGGCAGTGGAGATGTTGTGTCTGAGGGCAATGTGTGGTGTGAATATAATGCAGAGAATCCGCAGTATGAAAATTAGGAGGTGGAGGTTACTAAAAGTATTATGCAGAGGGCTCTGGAGGGGTTGTTGAGGTGGTTCAGACATTTAGAGCGGATAGAATAAAATAGAATGGCTTGAAGAGCATATAAGTCTGTAGTGGAAGGAAGGCAGGATAGGGTTCGATCTCTGAAAAGTTTAAGGGATGGGGCAAAAGAAGTTTTGCATGTGAGGGGCTTGAACTTCCAGCAGGCGTGCATGAGCGTGCTACATAGGAGCGAGTGGAGACGAATGATTTTTATGTCTTGACGTGTTGTTGGAGTGTGAGCAAGGTAACATTTATGAAAGGATTTAAGGAAACAAGCAAGCCGAACTCGAGCCCTGAAGGTGGTAAGTACAGTGCTTACGCTCCGAAGGAGGGGTGTTGATGTTGCAGTTTTATAACTGCTGTGTAGGTTCGTCTCTGGTAAGACAGTGATGGACTGAATGAAGATGAAAGTGTTTTTTTCTTTTTCGGGTCACCCTGCTTTGGTGTGAAGCGGCTGATGTGTTAATAAAAAACTAATAAATAATTCAGTGCAGAACACCATTGCCGAATACGTCAGACTACTGGTACATTATGTATTTCTTATATATCATATTGTGACCTATGATGCTGGTTATATCTTTTTGCAGGAAGATACATGTTCTGCAGGTCTGCGTTGCTTGGCGCTGGTTTCGACCATGGTTACGACGGATGAAGAACGTTGTTGTAGACTTCAGCGTTGACACGGGCGACGCCATGTCGGTGTACTACCAGCAGATGCGAACTCCCTACAACATTTCTCAGGGACCACTGTGGAGGGCGAGGTTGGTTCCCCAGCCACAGGCAGCTGGTGACCGTCACCAGGCCGTCCTGGTGCTCACCTTACACCACATCATCATTGACGGTCTTACCAATATGATCATCTCCCGTGATTTTATGGAGGTGCTGAACGCCATCATGACAGGACGGAGCCACAACACACCCACACGCCATATCATCCCAGCCATTGCTGATGAACTCTTTGGCATGAGAGACTGTATTTATTGTCTTAGATATCTCTCGACTGTAATATACAAAATAACAACTGGCATGTTCAGTAATACACTTAGTTTTCCTAAGTCAAAAGCAAAAGTTGCACTTACAAATGTGTTGCGTAAAGACTTCTCAGCAGAGACGACACAAGAGCTTTTGCGTCATTGCAAAGAAGCAAAAGTCAGTGTTCACTCTAGTATCGTTGCCGCGGCTTATCTAGCGTTTCTACGTACCGCTCAGAAATATTCAAAACAAACCCTAGACTCACTGAAAATCACTTATGGTAACGCTGTAAACATGCGTCGCTACTACCCAAGTGTTTACAAAGAGTCTGTTGGCTTTCACGCATCCATAACCAAACATGATTACGTCGTCTGCAGCAGTGACGCAGAAAGTAAAGTTAATTTTTGGGAGCTAGCAAGACGCATGCATGACGACCTTCAACACAATCTTTGTGTCAGTAAGACACCTATTCGCATCTCTCCGCTCTCTGTAGTACTCCTTCCTGTTCATCAAGTTAATTGCTTGTTAACTCGATTGGGATGCAGAAACTTGATGGCTGCAGAAATGGCATGCACTAACATGGGCAATTTGAAGCAAATATTGCCTGGTAAATATGGGGATGGGCCCGTGGAGATCACTAGTTTTCTTCGGTCCACGGCAATGGAGGTATGTGGGTCTCCTTTCTATATTGTCTTCCAAACCTTTGAAGGAAAGCTGTTGTTGTCTCTGGACCATTACATAAATAATATGACTGACGAGGTCGCCAATATGTTTTTTTCATACCTAACTCATTATATTGCTGACATAGCTCACGATGGTACCATCAAGAATTACTGAGTTGCAAATGCTTTAAGAAGGATACAAATAATAATTACATATATTTTGATTGCCGTGTGATCGAGCAAGGAATTCCTTACTTTGGTTACCCCTGCCTTCTCTACCTTCAGATTCATGACATTTTGGAACTAGATTTGTATAGATGGTCTCCCTGCCTTCCCTTCCGCGCTCATCCATACGCACCTATGGCTCTAAATTGCCAGACGGGGGTGAGACACCTACCTGTTTTTCCTTAGGAATGACAGCTAATGACAGTTGCTAAACAACTAGTATTTTCTCATCAGTTATAAGCACTTCTCACCTCCAACATCAACGTAGACAAAATGGCCACCTCCCAGTTGGATGTAGTGATGTACTCAAGATTCTTTATGTTTGATATGTGTACGCGAATGTAGAAGTGCAGGTAGTGCAAGAACGAGTTGTAGAGGTAAAGGAAGGAGCTGTAAAACTGAGGAGTTGCAGATTTATAGGAGCGAGATGTAAGGTACGGAGTGAGATGTAAGGTACTGGAGTGAGATGTAAGGTACTGGAGTGAGATGTAAGGTACTGGAGTGAGATGTAAGGTACGGGAGTGAGATGTAAGGTACTGGAGTGAGATGTAAGGTACTGGAGTGAGATGTAAGGTACTGGTTAGTGAGATGTAAGTACGCGAGTGGGAGGTAAGGTACTGGAGTGAGATGTAAGTACGGGAGTGAGATGTAAGGTACGGAGTGAGATGTAAGGTTACGGGAGTGAGAGGTAAGGTACGGGAGTGAGATGTAAGGTACGGGAGTGAGATGTAAGGTACGGGAGTGAGATGTAAGGTACGGGAGTGAGATGTAAGGTACGGGAGTGAGAGGTAAGGTACGGGAGTGAGATGTAAGGTACGGGAGTGAGATTGTAAGTACTGGAGTGAGATGTAAGGTACGGGAGTGGGAGGTAAGGTACGGAGTGAGAATGTAAGGTACGGGAGTGAGATGTAAGGTACGGGAGTAAGAGAGTAAGGTACGGAGTGAATGTAAGGTACGGGAGTGAGATGTAAGGTACGGAGTGAGATGTAAGGTACGGGAGTGAGATGTAAGGTACGGAGTGAGAGGTAAGGTACGGGAGTGAGTATGTAAGGTAACGGAAAAGTGGAGGTAAAGGTACGGGAGTGAGATGTAAGGTAACGGGAGTGAGATGAAAGGACGGAAGTGGGAGGTAAGGTAAGGGAATGAGATGTAAGGTACGGGAAGTGGGAGGTAAGGTACGGGAGTGAGATGAAAGGTACGGATGAGATGTAAGGTTACGGGAGTGAGATGTAAGGTACGGGAGTGAGAGGTAAGGTACGGAGTGAGATGTAAGGTACGGGAAAGTGAGATGTAAGGTACTGGAGTGAGATGTAAGGTACGGGAGTGAGATGTAAGGTACGGGAGTGAGATGTAAGGTACGGGAGTGGGAGGTAAGGTACGGGAGTGAGATGTGAGGTACGGGAGTGAGATGTAATGTATGGGAGTGAGATGTAAGGTACGGGAGTGGGAGGTAAGGTACTGGAGTGAGATGTAAGGTACGGGAGTGAGATGTAAGGTACGGGAGTGAGATGTAAGGTACGGGAGTGGGAGGTAAGGTACGGGAGTGAGATGTAAGGTACGGGAGTGAGATGAAAGGTACGGAAGTGGGAGGTAAGGTAAGGGAATGAGATGTAAGGTACGGGAGTGGGAGGTAAGGTACGGGAGTGAGATGTAAGGTACGGGAGTGAGATGTAAGGTACGGGAGTGAGAGGTAAGGTACGGGAGTGAGATGTAAGGTACGGGAAAGTGAGATGAAAAGGAAACGGGAGTGAGATGTAAGGTACGGGATTGAGATGTAAGGTACGGGTGAAAGGTAAAGGTACGGGAGTGAGATGTAAGGTACGGGAGTGAGATGTATGATACGGAGTGAGATGTAAGGTACGGGAGTGTGAGATGTAAGGTACGGGAGTGAGATGTAAGGCACGGGAAGTGAGATGTAAGGTACGGGAGTGAGAGGAAAGGTACGGGAGCGAGATGTAAGGTACGGGAGTAAGATGTAAGGTACGGGAGTGAGATTTTAAGGTACGGGAGTGAGAGGTAAGGTACGGGAGTGAGATGTAAGGTACGGGAGTGAGATGTATGATACGGGAGTGAGATGTAAGGTACGGGAGTGAGATGTAAGGTACGGGAGTGAGATGCAAGGCACGGGAGTGAGATGTAAGGTACGGGAGTGAGAGGTAAGGTACGGGAGCGAGATGTAAGGTACGGGAGTAAGATGTAAGGTACGGGAGTGAGATGTAAGGTACGGGATTGAGATATAAGGTACGGGAGTGAGATGTAAGGTACGGGAGTGGGAGGTAAGGTACGGGAATGAGAGGTAAGGTAAGGGAGTGAGATATAAGGTACGGGAGTGGGAGGTAAGGTACGGGAGTGAGAGGTAAGGTACGGGAGTGAGAGGTAAGGTACGGGAGTGAGATGTAAGGTACGGGAGTGAGATGTAAGGTACGGGAGTGAGATGTAAGGTACGGGAGTGAGAGGTAAGGTACGGGAGTGAGATGTAAGGTACGGGAGTGAGATGTAAGGTACGGGAGTGAGAGGTAAGGTACGGGAGTGAGATATAAGGTACGGGAGTGAGATGTAAGGTACGGGAGTGGGAGGTAAGGTACGGGAGTGGGAGGTAAGGTACGGGAGTGAGATGTAAGGTACGGGAGTGGGAGGTAAGGTACGGGAGTGGGAGGTAAAGTACGGGAATGAGATGTAAGGTACGGGAGTGGGAGGTAAGGTACGGGAGTGAGATGTAAGGTACGGGAGTGAGATGTAAGGTACGGGAGTGAGATGTAAGGTACGGGAGTGAGATATAAGGTACGGGAGTGAGATGTAAGGTACGGGAGTGGGAGGTAAGGTACAGGAGTGGGAGGTAAGGTACGGGAGTGAGATGTAAGGTACGGGAGTGAGATGTAAGGTACGGGAGTGGGAGGTAAGGTACGGGAGTGGGAGGTAAGGTACGGGAGTGGGAGGTAAGGTACGGGAGTGGGAGGTAAGGTACGGGAGTGGGAGGTAAGGTACGGGAGTGAGATGTAAGGTACGGGAGTGAGATGTAAGGTACGGGAGTGGGAGGTAAGGTACGGGAGTGGGAGGTAAGGTACGGGAGTGAGATGTAAGGGGTACGGGAGTGGGGGTAAGGTACGGGAGTGGGAGGTAAGGTACGGGAGTGAGAGGGTAAGGTAGGGGAGTGGGAGGTAAGGTACGGGAGTGAGATGTAAGGTACGGAGTGGGAGGTAAGGTACGGGAGTGAGATGTAAGGTACGGGAGTGAAATGTAAGGTACGGGAGTGAGATGTAAGGTACGGGAGTGAGATGTAAGGTACGGGAGTGAGATATAAGGTACGGGAGTGGGAGGTAAGGTACGGAGTGAGATGTAAGGTACGGGAGTGAGATGTAAGGTACGGGAGTGGGAGGTAAGGTACGGGAGTGAGATGTAAGGTACGGGAGTGGGAGGTAAGGTACGGGAAGTGGGAGGTAAGGTACGGGAGTGAGATGTAAGGTACGGGAGTGGAGGTAAGGTACGGGAGTGAGATGTAAGGTACGGGAGTGGGAGGTAAGGTACGGGAGTGAGATGTAAGGTACGGGAGTGAGATGTAAGGTACGGGAGTGAGATATAAGGTACGGGAGTGGGAGGTAAGGTACGGGAGTGAGATGTAAGGTACGGGAGTGGGAGGTAAGGTACGGGAGTGAGATGTAAGGTACGGGAGTGAGATGTAAGGTACGGGAGTGAGATATAAGGTACGGGGTGGGAGTAAGGTACGGGAGTGAGAGGTAAGGTACGGGAGTGGGAGGTAAGGTACGGGAGTGAGAGGTAAGGTACGGGAGTGGGAGGTAAGGTACGGGAGTGAGATGTAAGGAAATGAGAGTGAGTTTTAAGAAAATGGAGACGTGTTATAGGGTTACGGGAGTTGTAGGGTGTGATAAAGTGTTTCATATGTGTGAGAATGAACTGTAGAGGTGTGTTGTAGCAGAGGTGTGTTGTAGCAGAGGTGTGTTGTAGCAGAGGTGTGTTGTAGCAGAGGTGTGTTGTAGCAGAGGTGTGTTGTAGCAGAGGTGTGTTGTAGCAGAGGTGTGTTGTAGCAGAGGTGTGTTGTAGCAGAGGTGTGTTGTAGAGGTTTGGGAACATCAGACCTTAGAATGGGAACATTTCACTTACAGAATTTCAGTCTAAAGGCTAGATGCTCTCCTACCTCAGCTCAGTCACAGGCTGAAAGCTGATGTCCTACACCAGCTTGTTTACAGGATAAGAGCGGTTATCCTACACCAGCTTGTTTACAGGATAAGAGCGGCTATCCTACACGAGCTTGTTTAACAGGGTAAGATCTGTTATCCTACACCGATTGTTTACAGGATAGAGCTGTTATCCTACACCAGCTTGTTTACAGGATAAGAGCTGTTATCCTACACCAGATTGTTTACAGGATAAGAGCTGTTATCCTACACCAGCTTGTTTACAGGATAAGAGCTGTTATCCTACACCAGCTTGTTTACAGGATAAGAGCTGCTATCCTACAACAGATTGTTTACAAGATACGAGCTGTTATCCTAACCAGCTTGTTTACAGGATAAGAGCTGTTATCCTACACCAGCTTGTTTACAGGGTAAGAGCTGTTATCCTACACAGTTTGTTTACAGGATAAGAGCTGTTATCCTACACAAGCTATGTTTACAGGATAAGGAGCTGTTATCCTACACCAGCTTGTTTACAGGATAAGAGCTGTTATCCTACACCAGCTTGTTTACAGGGTAAGAGCTGTTATCCTACACCAGTTTGTTTACAGGATAAGAGCTGTTATCCTACACAAGCTTGTTTACAGGATAAGAGCTGTTATCCTACACCAGCTTGTTTACAGGATAAGAGCTGTTATCCTACACCAGATTGTTTACAGAATAAGAGCTGTTATCCTACACCAGATTGTTTACAGAATAAGAGCTGTTATCCTACACCAGCTTGTTTACAGGATAAGAGCTGTTTATCCTACACCAGCTTGTTTACAGATAAGAGCTGTTATCCTACACCAGTTTGTTTACAGGATAAGAGCTGTTATCCTACACCAGCTTGTTTACAGGACAAGAGCTGTTATCCTACACCAGCTTGTTTACAGGATAAGAGCTGTTATCCTACACAAGCTTGTTTACAGGATAGGGAGCTGTTATCCTACACCAGCTTGTTTTACAGGATAAGAGCTGTTATCCTACACCAGCTTGTTTACAGGATAAGAGCTGTTATCCTACACCAGCTTTGTTTACAGGATAAGAGCTGTTATCCTACACCAGCTTGTTTTACAGGGTTAAGATCTGTTATCCTACACCAGATTGTTTACAGGATAAGAGCTGTTATCCTACACCAAGCTTGTTTACAGGATAAGAGCTGTTTATCCTACACCAGCTTGTTTACAGGATAAGAGCTGCTATCCTACACCAGATTGTTTACAAGATACGAGCTGTTATCCTACACCAGCTTGTTTACAGGATAAGAGCTGTTATCCTACACCAGCTTGTTTACAGGGTAAGAGCTGTTATCCTACACCAGTTTGTTTACAGGATAAGAGCTGTTATCCTACACAAGCTTGTTTACAGGATAAGAGCTGTTATCCTACACCAGCTTGTTTACAGGATAAGAGCTGTTATCCTACACCAGATTGTTTACAGAATAAGAGCTGTTATCCTACACCAGATTGTTTACAGAATAAGAGCTGTTATCCTACACCAGCTTGTTTACAGGATAAGAGCTGTTATCCTACACCAGCTTGTTTACAGGATAAGAGCTGTTATCCTACACCAGTTTGTTTACAGGATAAGAGCTGTTATCCTACACCAGCTTGTTTACAGGACAAGAGCTGTTATCCTACACCAGCTTGTTTACAGGATAAGAGCTGTTATCCTACACCAGCTTGTTTACAGGATAAGAGCTGTTATCCTACACCAGCTTGTTTACAGGATAAGAGCTGTTATCCTACACCAGCTTGTTTACAGGATAAGAGCTGTTATCCTACACCAGCTTGTTTACAGGATAAGAGCTGTTATCCTACACCAGCTTGTTTGCAGGATAAGAGCTGTTATCCTACACCAGCTTGTTTACAGGATAAGAGCTGTTATCCTACACCAGATTGTTTACAGGATAAGAGCTGTTATCCTACACCAGATTGTTTACAGGATAAGAGCTGTTATCCTACACCAGCTTGTTTACAGGATAAGAGCTGTTATCCTACACCAGCTTGTTTACAGGATAAGAGCTGTTATCCTACACCAGCTTGTTTACAGGATAAGAGCTGTTATCCTACACCAGCTTGTTTACAGGATAAGAGCTGTTATCCTACACCAGCTTGTTTACAGGATAAGAGCTGTTATCCTACACCAGCTTGTTTACAGGATAAGAGCTGTTATCCTACACCAGCTTGTTTACAGGATAAGAGCTGTTATCCTACACCAGCTTGTTTACAGGATAAGAGCTGTTATCCTACACCAGCTTGTTTACAGGATAAGAGCAGTTATCCTACACCAGCTTGTTTACAGGATAAGAGCTGTTATCCTACACCAGCTTGTTTACAGGATAAGAGCTGTTATCCTACACCAGCTTGTTTACAGGATAAGAGCTGTTATCCTACACCAGCTTGTTTACAGGATAAGAGCTGTTATCCTACACCAGCTTGTTTACAGGATAAGAGCTGTTATCCTACACCAGCTTGTTTACAGGATAAGAGCTGTTATCCTACACCAGCTTGTTTACAGGATAAGAGCAGTTATCCTACACCAGCTTGTTTACAGGATAAGAGCTGTTATCCTACACCAGCTTGTTTACAGGATAAGAGCTGTTATCCTACACCAGCTTGTTTACAGATAAGAGCAGTTATCCTACACCAGCTTGTTTACAGGATAAAGAGCTGTTATCCTACACCAGCTTGTTTACAGGATAAAAGCTGTTATCCTACACCAGCTTGTTTACAGGATAAGAGCAGTTATCCTACACCAGCTTGTTTACAGGATAAGAGCTGTTATCCTACACCAGCTTGTTTACAGGATAAGAGCTGTTATCCTACACCAGCTTGTTTACAGGATAAGAGCAGTTATCCTACACCAGCTTGTTTACAGGATAAGAGCTGTTATCCTACACCAGCTTGTTTACAGGATAAGAGCTGTTATCCTACACAGCTTGTTTACAGGATAAGAGCTGTTATCCTACACCAGCTTGTTTACAGGATAAGAGCAGTTATCCTACACCAGCTTGTTTACAGGATAAGAGCTGTTATCCTACACCAGCTTGTTTACAGGATAAGAGCTGTTATCCTACACCAGCTTGTTTACAGGATAAGAGCTGTTTATCCTACACCAGCTTGTTTACAGGATAAGAGCAGTTATCCTACACCAGCTTGTTTACAGGATAAGAGCAGTTATCCTACACCAGCTTGTTTACAGGATAAAAGCTGTTATCCTACCTGAGCTCACTTCAAAGTTTCCCAGTCATGGTGCTACAGCAAACCACTAACACCCAGGTACATATTTACTGCTGGCTGCACATGGACAATATTTGTTAGTTAATTTGCCCATGCGTCTCGCATTAGGTCGTAACTTATTTACTGAGGAATAAAGATTGAAAATGTTTAAAGAAAAGTTGCTAGCATATATTTTGACACCATGATACTGCATTCTTACTCAACTCTGGAGGACAAGGAAAGAATACGGCAAGGTCTTCCTAACATAGATCACACAACATTTATATGTTGTATACCCGAGCAGCTTTGGTGGAGGTGCTCCAGGTCGTAGTCTACATTCCTATAAATAGATGGATCAATATTCTTGGTTGCACTAATATGATGTAAGTCAGGCAACCGCTTTCTGATGGAAGCAATGTTCCATGACAAAATTGTAATCTATCCATAGTAGTAATTTATTATAATCTGTCGCTCATAAGATGGTAAGATTGTTATACTTGGGTTATAGTGTACAAACACTTCAGAGCAAATAACATGATTTGTACCTTTTATTTACATAACATTTTCCTCTGAGATATAAAATTCAACCCTCTCAAAAATTTGGAGTCAACGCGGGGATCAACGAGGGGGCGTTTATCCCCGGAATAGCCTCCAGGTATTCCAGGTAAACGAGGTATTGTGATATTTAACTGAGTGATTTACTAGTAGTAAGAAAACACAGCTCAGTCTTCATTAAAGGAGTCGTAGCTTCACAACAATGTGACTTTTCTGAATAAAGTTTCCAATTATTGTTTTTGTGTCTTATTATCTAGAACTCGTCAGTATTCCAAGGACTGGTTGCCGAGACTGCACTGTATTTCCCACTTCCAGGATTGCTACATCCCCACCCATCCTTCAGGATGAAGGCACAATGTTTCCCACCGCCAGAAGTGTAACATTCTTACCCATCCTTCAGGGTGCAGGCACTGTACTTCCCACCTCCAGGATTACAATATCCCCGCCCATCCTTCATAGTGCAGGCACTGTACTTCCCACCTCCAGGATTACAATATCCCCGCCCATCCTTCATAGTGCAGGCACTGTACTTCCCACCTCCAGGATTACAATATCCCCGCCCATCCTTTATAGTGCAGGCACTGTACTTCCCACCTCCAGGATTACAATATCCCCGCCCATCCTTTATAGTGCAGGCACTGTACTTCCCACCTCCAGGATTACAATATCCCCGCCCATCCTTTATAGTGCAGGCACTGTACTTCCCACCTCCAGGATTACAATATCCCCGCCCATCCTTTATAGTGCAGGCACTGTACTTCCCACCTCCAGGATTACAATATCCCCGCCCATCCTTTATAGTGCAGGCACTGTACTTCCCACCTCCAGGATTACAATATCCCCGCCCATCCTTTATAGTGCAGGCACTGTACTTCCCACCTCCAGGATTACAATATCCCCGCCCATCCTTTATAGTGCAGGCACTGTACTTCCCACCTCCAGGATTACAATATCCCCGCCCATCCTTTATAGTGCAGGCACTGTACTTCCCACCTCCAGGATTACAATATCCCCGCCCATCCTTTATAGTGCAGGCACTGTACTTCCCACCTCCAGGATTACAATATCCCCGCCCATCCTTTATAGTGCAGGCACTGTACTTCCACCTCCAGGATTACAATATCCCCGCCCATCCTTCATAGTGCAGGCACTGTACTTCCCACCTCCAGGATTACAATATCCCCGCCCATCCTTCATAGTGCAGGCACTGTACTTCCCACCTCCAGGATTACAATATCCCCGCCCATCCTTCATAGTGCAGGCACTGTACTTCCCACCTCCAGGATTGCAATATCCCCGCCCATCCTTCATAGTGCAGGCACTGTACTTCCCACCTCCAGGATTGCAATATCCCCGCCCATCCTTCATAGTGCAGGCACTGTACTTCCCACCTCCAGGATTACAATATCCCCGCCCATCCTTCATAGTGCAGGCACTGTACTTCCCACCTCCAGGATTACAATATCCCCGCCCATCCTTCATAGTGCAGGCACTGTACTTCCCACCTCCAGGATTACAATATCCCCGCCCATCCTTCATAGTGCAGGCACTGTACTTCCCACCTCCAGGATTGCAATATCCCCGCCCATCCTTCATAGTGCAGGCACTGTACTTCCCACCTCCAGGATTGCAATATCCCCGCCCATCCTTCATAGTGCAGGCACTGTACTTCCCACCTCCAGGATTACAATATCCCCGCCCATCCTTCTAGTGCAGGCACTGTACTTCCCACCTCCAGGATTACAATATCCCCGCCCATCCTTCATAGTGCAGGCACTGTACTTCCCACCTCCAGGATTACAATATCCCCGCCCATCCTTCATAGTGCAGGCACTGTACTTCCCACCTCCAGGATTGCAATATCCCCGCCCATCCTTCATAGTGCAGGCACTGTACTTCCCACCTCCAGGATTGCAATATCCCCGCCCATCCTTCATAGTGCAGGCACTGTACTTCCCACCTCCAGGATTACAATATCCCCGCCCATCCTTCATAGTGCAGGCACTGTACTTCCCACCTCCAGGATTACAATATCCCCGCCCATCCTTCATAGTGCAGGCACTGTACTTCCCACCTCCAGGATTGCAATATCCCCGCTCATCCTTCATAGTGCAGGCACTGTACTTCCCACCTCCAGGATTGCAATATCCCCGCCCATCCTTCATAGTGCAGGCACTGTACTTCCCACCTCCAGGACTGCAATATCCCCACCCATCCTTCATAGTGCAGACACTGTACTTCCCACCTCCAGGATTGCAATATCCCCACCCATCCTTCATAGTGCAGGCACTGTACTTCCCACCTCCAGGACTGCAATATCCCCACCCATCCTTCATAGTGCAGGCACTGTACTTCCCACCTCCAGGATTGCAATATCCCCGCCCATCCTTCATAGTGCAGGCACTGTACTTCCCACCTCAAGGATTGCAATATCCCGACCCATCCTTCATAGTGCAGGCACTGTACTTCCCACCTCCAGGACTGCAACATCCCCGCCCATCCTTCTTAGTGCAGGCACTGTACTTCCCACCTCCAGGACTGCAACATCCCCGCCCATCCTTCTTAGTGCAGGCACTGTACTTCCCACCTCCCGGATTGCAATATCCCCACCCATCCTTCATAGTGCAGGCACTGTACTTCCTACCTCCAGGACTGCAACATCCCCGCCCATCCTTCTTAGTGCAGGCACTGTACTTCCCACCTCCAGGACTGCAACATCCCCGCCCATCCTTCTTAGTGCAGGCACTGTACTTCCCACCTCCCGGATTGCAATATCCCCCACCCATCCTTCATAGTGCAGGCACTGTACTTCCCACCTCCAGGACTGCAACATCCCCGCCCATCCTTCTTAGTGCAGGCACTGTACTTCCCACCTCCCGGATTGCAATATCCCCCACCCATCCTTCATAGTGCAGGCACTGTACTTCCCACCTCCAGGACTGCAACATCCCCGCCCATCCTTCTTAGTGCAGGCACTGTACTTCCCACCTCCAGGATTGCAATATCCCCCGCCCATCCTTCATAGTGCAGGCACTGTACTTCCCACCTCCAGGACTGCAACATCCGCACCCATCCTTCATGGTGCATTCACTGTACTTCCCACCTCCACTATAAGTGTGATAGCTTCTCTCCAACTATCTGCACTATACAGAACAACAAGGCACAATACCGTGACTGGAACAATACACAAACAGCCCGCACATAGGAGAGAGAAACTTATGACGACGTTTCGGTCCGACTGGATCATTTACAAGTCACACTAACACACGAAGGTACAAGTACAGGTAGGTTCGCCAGGACGGGTCTTGACCTGGGTCTTCTCCATGCGGTGACCGGACACACGATGGCAAGGGAACCAGTACATACAGGAGATGGGGACAGGGACGGGACAGAGAGAGGAAGAGGGACGTGGAGAAGTTGTGGTAATGGTAATGCTGGTAGTGGAAGTAGTAATAGAGATAGTAGTGGTAGTAGTAAGTAGGGGGAGTAGTGGTAGATAGAAAGTGGAGTGAAGCGAGGTATTTGTAGTAAGCAGAAGTAGTAGTAGTGTTGGTGGTCTTAGTGGTGCTGGGGTGGTGCTGGGGTGGTGCTGGGGTGGTGGTGGGGTGGTGGTGGGGTGGTGGGTGGGGTGGTGGTGGGGTGGTGGTGGGTGGTGGGGGTGGGGTGGTGGTGGGGTGGTGGTGGAGTGGTGGTGGGGTGGTGGTGGGTGGGGTGGGGTGGTGGGGGGTGGTGGTGGGTGGTGGTGGGGTGGTGGTGGGGTGGTGGTGGGGTGGTGGTGTGGGGTGGTGGTGGGGTGGTGGTGGTGTGTGGTGGCTGGGGGTGGTGTGGGGTGGTGGGTGGTGGTGGTAGTAGTATGGGGGGGGTAGTAGTGGTGTGGTGGCGGTGTTGGTAGGAGTAGTAGTAGTGGTATTGGTAGTAGTGTGGGGTGGTGGTGGTAGTTGTAGTGGTGGGGTAGTAGTGGTAGTAGTAGCAGCAGTAGTGGTGGTGGAGTAGGTTGTCAGTAGTAGTAGTGTAGAAGAAGTAATGGTGGTGGAAGTGGTTGTAGGTGGTGGTGGTTTGAGTAGTAGTAGTAGTAGTAGTAGTGGTGCTGGTGGTAGTGGTAGTAAGTAGTGGTCGGGTAGTGGTATTAGAGTAGTAGCAATAGTAGTAATGTAGTAGTAGTGGTGGTGGTGGTGGTGGTGGTGGTATTGGCAGTAATAGTGGTATTGGTAGTGGTAGTAGCAGTAGTGGTGGCAGTAGCAGTAGTAGTAGTGTAGTAGAAGTAATGGTGGTGGAAGTAGTAGTAGTGGTGGTGGTAGTAGTAGTAGTAGTGGTGGTGGTGGTAGTGCTAGTAGCAGTAATAATGTAGTAGAAATAGTTGTAGAAGTAGAAGTGGCATAAGTCTAAGGACAAAAAAAGGATCATCGCAGGAGAGCCAATGATCCACGAGGGTGGGAGCAACAACACGGAGGATTGGGGGGGGGGGAGAAGGAAGACAAAGTAAAATAGGAAATGAGAAGAGATAGAAAGTGGAGGAATAGGAGAAAAGATCAGGTCAAGCCAGTTATGTTCTGAAGATTGAAGCATCTGACAATGTAATAAAAAGGAAAGCATCTACAGAGACAAAGTCAAGACTAAGATTCATATTAGAAAAGTTGTGTATAAGCGATGCTTCAACACGACGACGTCTGTGAAGGCTAGAAATAGGGTAGACAGTTTTAGCAGAAGACCAGTCAATAGGATGAATGTGATCTCTAACATGAGAGAAAAGAAATACGTTGAGCACATGAGAAAGCAGAGTTTATAAAATCGGAAAGGTAGCCAATGCCAGAGAACGAATTGTTAAAAGGGGAAATTTCCGAGTCAAGGATGCGGAGGGCATGGAGAAAGAGAGAACTAAGAACACTTTTCTTGAGAGGGAGCATGGTAAGAAAAGTAGTAAATGTACATACCACTGTGTTTCTATGTGCGGGCTATTTGTGTATACCTGCTCACATCTAACCTAGAAGGTTAGATGTGAGCAGGAGAGAGCCTGGCAGAGTTCTGGCGAGCGAGATTAGTCGAGTGTACAGGAACGTGAGCAATTATGTAGACAGTGGAGCTATGCCAGAAGTACGTACTAGTGCATCATGTACACCTTCTACTACAGCATGTACACTGGCTAGTGCAGCATGTACATCGTCTACTCCAGTATATACACCGTCTACTGCACGTGTAAGTACAATGAAGCACCTCAATTACTGGGAACTGTTGAAGTCACTTGACCTGTACGCCTTAGAACGCAGGCGAGAAAGATGTATCATGATTTGCACCTGGAAAATCCTAGAGGGGCTAGTACCAAATCTACACACAGACATCACTCCCGACGAAAGCAAAAGATTCAACAGGCGGTGCAACGTCTTTCAATGAAAAGCATGGATGCCATGAGTACACTAAGAGACAGCACAGTGTCAGGGGCCCAAGACTGTTCAACTGTCTCCCAGTAAACATAGGCGGGATTGCCAACAAATTCCTGGCTGTCTTCCAGAAGGAGCTGAACAGGCACTTAAAGTCAGTACCTGACCAGCCAGGCCGTGGTTCATATGTTGGATTGCATGCTGCTGGCAGTAACAGTCTGGTTGATCAGGCCCTAATCCACAGCAAGGCCTGGTCATGGATCGGGCGGTGGAGGCACTGATTCCAGGAACATCCTCCAGGGATACTTCAGGTGCAGCTAAACTTTCTATTTCAACAGTAGACTAACTGCAGCTGGAAGGTTAATGCTTCCCCATAAATGTAAGAATATGATGTTACAGGAGTTTAGCTACACTGAAGATACCCTGGGTCTGTTTAATGGTATTCATTCTGTTCATTAACTTGATAAAAGCTCTGTACAGAGAGAAACTTCAAGACAATAAAATCTTATTGTACAGTGTATCTTTCTTAAAAAAACAAGAAAATAGAGTCAAACTCGTAGTAAGTTGTCTTGTCATCGCCGGGTAAACACTTAGCGCTTTATGATTATACTACGTGTGAAAACTAACTTTGTAGTGTAGTGGTGAAGTTAGTTTTTCAAAGGTCATTATTTCATCTACACACAGACGTTCTCTTAGAATGATGGGATGTCACGACCTTACTTATAACAGAGCCCTACACACTCTGTAATGTCTGCTAGACCTCAGCATAACTATGCAGACCTGAGTACTAGTGACCATGTAACATGTGCTTGTCTGCTGTCTGATGGGCAACACACTATATTTAGACATAATTAAATCTCAGACACTCTCCTGTAAAAACTTGCTTACTGTCATATCCTCCTCAATGCAAGAGTGGTAGCTCACAACCAAAGGATCCGGTTTTAATCCTGGGCGGGTGACGACTATGAGCACGTCTCCATGAACCTGATTTTCCTATTTATCGAACAGTAAGAGACAACAGTCAGTCACATCCGAAAGGTTAGCACGATATCTTTTTCTAAGACTACTGAGTTTACAGAGTAAGGGATCTTATCTTATCTCAGCTCATTTCAGGGTCCAACCCTGAACTACACTACCAACCAAACCACGGTTGGTAGTGAGGATAGAACTCACTTTAAGTGAGTCATAAAATTCCAGGCCAGCACATAAGCATCACGCCAGCTGGCTACCAACCCCCAGGTTACCATCCACATCAGATCAATGACACCCAGGCACGTACTGGCTTCTAAGTGAACAGGGAGTGCAGGTGTAAGGAGACTTACCTATACGTCCTACCCGCTCCTAGAGCCATGACTTGCCCACACGTCCCACCGAATCCTAGAGCCATGACTTGCTTATACGTCCCACCCTCTCCAGAAGTAAAAACTTGTGTATATGTCTCACCTGCTCTAGGAGTCAAAACTAACCAGCTGCCATAGATTGGACGACAGTTCTTCCTTTGTTAAAATATATATATACATATATATATAACACGAGCCTTCCGGATATGTTTAACAAAATTCGACTGAACTAAATTCAACCATGTATATTAAATTGCCTTTCTTTAAGGATTAAATTTACAAAGTGTTTATAACCTTGTATGCATGTTCCATCAAGGACAATACTATTAACACATATTCGTGATAAATAGTGAGGATCCGATTCAAAACGTTAAAGAAGTTTTGCATAAGATTGAAGCACAGGTATGTTAGAACGTCTCGTCGACTGCTACAGCAGCTAAATAGACAAGTCATCACCCACAGGGCCACAGTGATTATTTTTTTTTTTAATAAAAAACCTGGGCGGCAAAAAATTATTAACGAAATGTGCATGGCGTATAAAAGTACGTACAAAACGCGAACGCTCGCGTGTGATCACAACACCGTTTCAAGACCACAAGTGGGACCTCTGCCGCTAATACCATCAGTGGTAAACTGTTCTTCCAATATATACAGTACATGAATTGTTAAGTGTATATATATAATATATATTTTATATATATATATTATATTTATATATATATATATTTATATATATATATATATATATATATTATATATATTTTATATATATAATATATATATATATATATATATATATATATATATATATGTATATATATATATATATATATATATATATATAATATATATATATATATATTATATATATATATTAAAATATAATATATTACATATATATATATATATATATATATATATATATATATATATACATATATATAATTTTCAAACAAGCCTGGTGATCCGCGGTATCGCCTAGCGGGAGCTAGACGATGTTTCCACATACCGCGGATCACCAGGCTTGTTTTCAAATTATTTCATCAAATCTTGCCAGATCCGATGCACAGTTTGCAGGTTCGAGTCCTGCTGTGGACGTAGAGATAAGATCTGTAAATATTTTTTCCTGTTTGCGAATTGTTAAACACACACACACACACACACACATATGTATGTATATATATATATATATATATATATATATATATATAAAATAATATATATATAAAATTATATATATATATATATATAATATATATGTCGTGCCGAATATGTAAAACTGGTCAATTAGCAAGAACTCATTTAAAATTAAGTCCTTTCTGAAATTTTCTTTTCTACGTTTAAAGATATATTTTTTTCATTAATGTTAATGTAAAAATTTTTAATTTTGCACCAATTATTATTATTATTATAATCAAGGGGGAAGCGCTAAACCCGGAGGATTATACATCGCCTGGGGGGGGATGTGGAAGGCATTCAGGCTTAATTCAGGGAACTGGAGCACAGATCCAATTCCCTAAATCAAGAGCCCCTCACCAACATCAAGGAACCTTCCTTGAGTGGAATTCTGCACCAAGAGTATCTTAGAAAACTTACCTAACCTTATTATAACAAGCGCAATTTATTTTAGCCTAACCCAACTAAATATATTTTAGATTTGTTTACAGCAATTTAATACTAAACAAACACAGTGAAATATATTTTTTTCGTTAGGTTCAGAATGATTTTGGCGAAATTATTGCATACACAAATTTTCACTTGTCCTATATTGCAAGATGAGCGTTGCTATTTAAGCCAAGATCGCAAGTTCTGCCTATTCGGCACGACCATATTTATATATATATATATATATATATATATATATATATATATATATATATATATAAAATATATATATACATATATATATATATATATTTATATATATATATATATATATATATATATATTATATATATATATATTTTATATATATATATATATATATATATATATATATATGAAATAAGATCACAGTAAACAGTTTTAATTATTAAGGGTAATAATGAATTCAAATTTAAAATTTACAGAAAACCTACAAATAACTGTTCCTATGTCCACTATTATTCCTCGCATCAAGATAGAGTCAAACTGTCTGTTTTCTCATCAATGTTTTGAGAGCTTTACGAATTTGTAGTCCTGAGTTCATAGATGAGGAAATATCCAAAATTTATGAAATAGGTAATGATTTAAAATACCCAAGAAATGTAATTGATAAATCTTTTAAAGTTGCTAGAAATACTTTTTACAATCCAAAAAGGGACAACCAGCCTTATTCAACTAAAATATGTTGGTTTCTCCTTACCATGAAAACTTGGTTGATATGCCTTGTCTTCTTAAGACTTTTAATATTAAAGTTGTATTCAAAAATCTTGATACAGTAAAAAAACTTTTGATAAAGAATTCCCCCCAAAATGCTGATGGATGTGTCTATAAGATTCCTTGTAAAATTTGCGATAAAGTTTATTACTGTCAAACTGGTAAAAATCTCGAACTAAGATTAAAACAACATAAATATAGCATTAGAACTGGAAAAGATTCCAATGCTCTATTTATTCATGTAAGAGATTTTAACCATCCAATTGATTTTCAAAAAGGTGAGAAAGTAGTATCAAGCAAGTCCATGGTCGACAGGAATATAATTGAATCTTGTTTCATAAAAAGCAGTTTTTGACAATAATATGAATATTTCCTTTGTTTATATAAATTAGATCCATTTATAATTAATATAATTTGGGGGGGAAAATTTAAAAATACACTGGACAAATAAAAATTTTTAAATTTCTTGGGTAGAATAGTTTGTGGGTGAGTTGTGCAAAGGACTTATCCAAGTTGGGTCGGCGCGTCAGGTGTTTAACCGTTGTGGGATCTGATAGTGAGATGCTGGCCAGACCCCTTATATAGCTTCCTTGGATGCTTTACTTTCATAGTTCCTTGATAATGTGAGTAGTCACGAAAGCGCTTGGAATTTCTCTATTCTTTCAGAGTGGTTGTTTTGCATACATATATATATATATATATATATATATATATATATATATATATATATATATATATATATATATAATATTATATAATATATATATATAATATATATATATATATGTAATGTATATATATTTATACATACATATATAAAAATATATATATATATATAATATATATATATAAATAATATATTATATATATTTTATATAATATATATATATATATATATATATAATATGTCGTGCCCAATATGTAAAACTATCAATTAGCAAGAACTAAATTTAAAATTAAGTCTTTTTCTAAAATATTCTCTTATAATTTTAAAGATATATTTTTTCATTATTGTTAATGTAAAAAAATTTTAATTTTGCTCCAAATGAATATTAGAAAACTTACCTAACCTTATTATAACAAGAACAATTTATTTCAGCCTAACCCAACAAAAATA
>NC_069428.1:27941968-27961968 GCF_026875155.1 Cherax quadricarinatus | reverse complement strand
TATATATAAATAAATAATATATAAAATTTTTATATATATATATAATATATATATATATATTATTTATTATATATATATATAAATATATATAAATATATATATTTTAAAATTAAAAATATATATATATATAATATATATATATATATAATATATATATATATATATATATTTTCCTTGATAATGTGAGTAGTCACGAAAGCGCTTGGAATTTCTCTATTCTTTCAGAGTGGTTGTTTTGCATATATATATATATATAATAATATATATATTATATATATATATTATATATATATATATATATATATATATATAAATATATATATATATATATATATATATAAATATATATAATTATATATATATATAATATATATATTATATATATATATATATATATATATTATATATATATATATATATTTTATATATAATATATATATATATATATATATATATATATATATATATATATATAATATATATATATATATATATATGTTTTGTCGTGCCGAGTAGGCAGAACTTACGATCTTGGGTTAAATAGCAACGCTCATCTTGCCATATAAGAGAAGCAAAAATCTGTTTTAGGTTCGAGGACAAGAAGTACAAACAACTCTTCGGGATAGCCATGGGATCTCCGCTCAGTGCAGTTCTTGCCAATTTATATATGGAGGACCTGGAATCCAGGCAGATCCTCAGTAACATCCCTGGTTCAGTTACATGGATGCGGTACGTTGATGATATTTTGGTCATTGTACCCAAAAATCTAGACGTACGTGACATCCTCAACGCAATCAACACTCTAGAACCTACATAGACACATGTGCAAGTCTTGAGTATCTTTATGAGGAAACGTTTCCCAACACAGTGGCTTCATCAGTCCATACGAAGAAGAATCGTGAAGAACAGGAGAAGAATGAGGTAATTAGTCTCTCAACCTTGAGCCGATGTGGTCAGTCCATCAATTTTGAACAGAATACAGCATATGTGCCCAGAAGTAGCTTATATGCCGTAGGCAGGAGAGGTGCGGGGACGTAGGTGGTGCCCCAAAATTTTTTTAAATTTTGGAAGTAGGTCGTCCCAAAGGGGATGGGCAAAAGGAAAAATTTCCCCCAAGTTTTAAAGATCCCAAGAAGTTGCAGTGTCTGACAGGATTGTAGTAAAGGGTTTCACAGAACCCCTCGGGCAAGCATTTATGGAGTGAATGATGGGGAATTTTTTTTCTTTTTTGGGCCACCCTCCTTTTGGGTGGGAATCGGCTGACGTGTTTATTTTTTAATTTATATATATATATATATATATATTTTAAATTTTAATATATATATTAAATATATATATATATATAAATTATATATATACATAATTTTTTATAAACAACATATATATATATAAATATATATATATATTAAAATTATATATTATATATATATATATACATATATAATATATAATATATATATATTTATATATATATATATATATATATAAAATTATTTTATATTTTATTTATTATCACACTGGCGGGGGGCCCGAAAAAGAAAAATTTTTAAAACCATCATTCACCCCATCCCTGTCTTGCCAAAAGGGGGGTTGTTTACATTTCAGTTTTTAAACTGCAACATTAACCCCCCCTCCTTAAAGGGGTGCAGGCACTTTTATTCCCAATTTTCCCGGGAAACTAAAAGCCCGGGCCTCCCCGGGTTTCCCCGGGAATCCCTTCAAAATTTGTTACTTTGCTCAACCCCAAACAGCACTTTAAAGGGAATTAGAAACCATTTTTTCTCCATTCCCCCCTATAAAACACGCTCCCCGAAATGCCTGCTGGAAGTCCAAGCCCCCGCACAAAAAACCCTTCCTTTACCCCCCCCCCTCCAACCTTTCCTGGGCCCGGGCCCCCTACCCCCCCTTTCCCTTTCCCCAAACAGACTGATACATTTTTAAAAGTCATTCTGTTTTGCCCCTTTTTCTCTCTACATGTCCAAACCCACCTAAAAAAACTTTTTCCCACCCCCTCGGACAACATTTTGGGAACCCCCGAAACCTTTCCAATTTCCCAAAATACGAATTCCCCCTGCATTAAAATTCACACCACACATTGCCCCCCGAACATGACATCTCCACTGCCCCCCACCCTTTCCCCCAAACTGCAACATTCATCACCCACGTTTCACACCCTTTTAAGAGCTTGGTAAAACTATATTTCTCAACCCCCCTCTTTGCCCCCAAAGGGGAAAAAGTTTTTTGTCTCCACAGACTCCTAATTTGCACCACTCCTTTTTTTCCCTCATCAATTCTATGATTGACCCTCTTTCATAGACCCATCCCCTGACCCGTCCCTCCCAAATTTTTCTGAATTTCGTTCACCCCCCCATACTTTCCCCCCCAATCTGAAAAATCCAATCTTTCATCAAATAATTTTTTGTTTTCCCCTAAACCCTTTTCTCTTTCCTGTATTCACCTTTTTAATTTTTTTCTTTTTCACACCCTTAACCCCCAAAATTTATTTCCCCCCCAATCCCCTGCAAAATTCTCTTCCCGAATCTCCCAAAAGCACAGTTTTTCAAACCCCGCAAAGAGCAGCTGTGACAATCCCAATTTGTTTTTGAATTTTTAAACTTTTTAAATCCACGCCTCTTGGGCCCAAAACCCCCGCATTTTTTCCCTTTTCTTACAAAAAACCCCCTTATAAATATATTAAAAAAAAAAATTTTATATTTTTAAAATTAAAATATAATTTTATATATATATTTTAAAAATTTTATATTTATATATATATATTTTATTTTATTAAAATATATTATAGTATAAAATATAAAAATTTTTTATATATTTTATAAAAATATATATATATAATTTTTTATATATATATAAAGTAATATATATATATATGTATTTTTATTTATATTTTATATATTTATATATATATATATTATATATAATAAAATATTTTAAAACATAAATATATATATATATATTTTATATTTTATATATAAAATACCTATTTATTAATGTTTATATACCTTTTATATATATATATATATATATATATATATTTATATATTCCCTATTATATTTTTATATTTTTTTTAATTTTTTTTAAATTTTTAAAAAATATATTTAAAATATTATTATATTTATATATGTATATTTTTTATATATTTATACCTTTTATTTAAAATTTACATTAATTTTTAATTTTTAATTTTATATATATAAAATATATATTATATATATATTTATATATAATTATTATTTAATTTTTTATATATATTATATATATATATTTATATGTAATTTAAGGGACTTGGGTTGTGGGGAAATGAAAAGTTTTAAAAGCCGGGTTTTATAGTTTTGGTGGGTTTTGGGCCAATTTTTTAAAATTTTTTGGGAAAAAGGTAAAGGGACCCAGGGATTGGCAGGGAGCCTTTCAAGTTCCCTTTTTATAAAGGGAAAGGGGGCAAAAAGGTGCAAAAATTTTTTGGGGGGTAAGGGTTTTTTGAGTATCCTTTGGGAAAATGTATGGTAGAGTTATTGGGTTTAAAGAAAAAAAAAAGGGAAGACGGAGAATTTGGATAGCAGTGAACAAGGAGGGTTTTGGGGAAAGGTTTGGGGTGTGTTGGACCAGGTGTTTACATGAAACTGTAAGGGGGAACCCGATTTAAAATAAGGCTAAAGAGGTTTTTTGGGAATTTTTTGGTTTGGGAAAAAACGTTGACAGGGGGGAAAAGGGGGCAATGTGGCCGATGTTTCAGGTGTATGGTATGGAGGTATTTCTGAAAGCAGTGAAGAGTTTTTACGAGGAAAATTTAGGCTCAAGTTACAGTATGTAGAAAGAGGGAGATTATTTCCCAGTAAAAGAAAGGCCCCTTTGAAAATGGTGTTTGATGCACCTTTTTGGGTTAAAAAAATTTTTAGATGGGGTTTTTAAAAGAAGTAAATGCGAGGGTTTTGGGAAAAGGGGGTGGGGTTAAAAAAGTAAAGAATCAAAACATAAAATGGGGGGTTGTTCCCCAGTTGCTCTTTGCTGAAGACACTGTGCCTTGCGAGATTCTGAAAAGAAAATTTGGGGAGGTTGGTTTGGGTGTTTTTGGTAGGGGATGTAAAAAAGAAAAAATTAAAAATGAATACAGGAAAAGGGAAAGGGTTTTGAGGGTAACAAAAAAAATTAGGTGATGAAAAATTGGAAAATCAATTGGGGGAGAGGGTAAGGAGGAGGGGAAAGAAATTAGTATTTGGGAGTGGACCGTGTCCCCGGATGGGGCGTGAAAAATGGGTGAATCATAGAAATTTATGGGGGGGGAAAGGGTGAACTGTGCACTTAGGGTCTGTGGCACAAAAAAACTTTGGCCTTAGAGGGAAAGGGGGGGAATGTTGAGAGTATAGGTTTCTACCAACGCCTTATAGGGTGGAAAACCTTTGGGGGATAATGTTTGCAAACGAGGGAAGGGCTGGAGGCATGGAGATTTTTATGTCTGAGGGCAATGTGTGGGGTGAATAATGCAGAGAATTGTAGTTTTTGGGAAATTATAGGGGTGCGGGGGTTGCCAAAAAATGTTGTCCAGAGGGGTGATAAGGGTTGTTGAGGTGGTTCGGACATTTTAGGGGAGAATGGAGCCCAAAAGAAAGACTTAAAAAAGTGTATCAGTCGGGAGTGGGGGAAAGGGGGGGGTAGGGGGGCGGCCCAGGGGGAAAAATTGGAGGGGGGGGGGTAAAGGAGGTTTTTTTGGGGCGAGGGGCTTGGCTTTCAGCGGGGATGCGTGACGTGTTTGATTGGAAGAATGGAGACAAATGATTTTTAATACTTGACGTGCTGTTGGTGTGTGAGCAAAGTAACATTTATGAAGGGATTCAGGGAAACCGGCAGGCCGGACTTGAGTCCTGGAGATGGGAAGTACAGTGCCTGCACTCTGAAGGAGAGGTTTTTAATGTTGCAATTTAAAAACTGTAGTGTAAAGCACCCTTCTGGGAAGACAGTGATGGAGTGAATGATGGTGAAAGTTTTTCTTTTTTCGGGCCATCCTGCCTTGGTGGGAATCGGCCAGTGTGATAATAATATATATGCATATATAATATATATTATATTATATATATATATATATATATATATATATATATATATATATATATATATATTATATATATATATATATATATATATATATATATTATTATTTATATATTTATATATTTATATATATGTATAATATATATATATATATATATATATAATATATATATATATATATATATATATATATATATATATATTATATATTATTTAATATATATATATATATATATATATATTGCAGAACAACCTCTGTGATTTCTCACATTATCAAGGAACTGTTAAAATAAAAATCAACAGGAAGACATACAAGGAAGGAAACAACACGTCACAGTCACCTTACAAAACCTCACAGTCACTATACAACACTTCACAGTCATCTAATAACACATCATAGTCACCTTACAACATCTCACAGTCACCTTACAACACCTCACAGTCACCTTAGAAAACCTCCCAGTCACCTTACATCTCACATTCATCTAATAACACATCACAGTCACCTTACAACACATGACAGTTACCTTAGAACGCCTCCCAGTCACCTTACAACACCTCATAGTAACTTACAACACCTCAGTGTCACCTTACAACACCTCACAGTCACCTTACAACACCTTACAATCACCTTACAACACTTCACAGTCATCTAATAACACATCACAGTCACCTTACAACACCTCACAGTCACGTTACAACACCTCACAGTTACCTTACAACACCTCACAGTCACCTTACAACACCTCACAGTCACCTTACAACACCTGACAGTTAACTTAGAACACCTCCCAGTCACCTTACAACACCTCACAGTCAACTTACAACACCTCACAGTCACCTTACAACACCTCACAGTCACCTTACAACACCTCACAGTCACCTTACAACACCTCACAGTCAACTTACAACACCTCACAGTCAACTTACAACACCTCACAGTCACCCTACAACACCTCACAGTCACCTTACAACACTTCACAGTCATCTTACAACACCTCACAGTCACCTTACACAACACTTCACAGTCATCTAATAACACATCACAGTCACCTTACAACACCCCACAGTCACCTTACAACACCTCACAGTTACTTAGAACACCTCCCAGTCACCTTACAACCACCTACCAATCAACTTACAACACCTCAAGTCACCTTACAACACCTCACAGTCACCTTACAACACCTCACAGTCACCTTACAACACCTCACAGTCACCTTACAACACCACACAGTCACCTTTCAACACCTCACAGTCAACTTACAACACCTCACAGTCACCTTACAACACTTCACAGTCACCTTACAGCACCTCACAGTCACCTTACAACACCTCACAGTCACCTTACAACACCTCACAGTCACCTTACAACACCTCACAGTCAACTTACAACACCTCACAGTCAACTTACAACTCCTCACAGTCACCTAACAACACCTCACAGTCAACTTACAACACCTCACAGTCAACTTACAACACCTCATATTGTTTCATACTATGGAACAATGCTCTTCTCCAGACTGAGGGACTGACCACCTCAAAACTTTAAGGGTGATGGACTGATTACATCGTCTTCAAGTAACTTCTCCTTCTATCAACTTTTCTGTACTCGACTGAAGAAGCCTACTGTGTAGGCGAAACGTGTCGAAATAAAGATACCTAACTGTTGCATATGTGTCTTACTTAACAACCTCACATCAATCTTGTCTCAAAATATTTCTTATACAAATATTTTAAGACAGGTGAGAAAGGATTTCCCATTGCCATACCAAACTACTGAGAATAGAAGTTGTCGTTAAACACAAACTGTACATCAGCAATACAAAGTTTAATAAATCTGAATCAGAACTGACGAGGGAAAAAAGGTGAGTGATGCACAGAGGAGTCTGTGGAGACAAAGAACTCTATCCATGAAAACAAAGAGGGGAATGTATGAGAGTATAGTTATACCAACGCTCTTGTATGGGTGTTAGGCATGGGTTGTGAATGTTACAACAAGGAGAAGGCTGGAGGCAGTGGAGATGTCATATCTGAGGACAATGTGTAGTGTGAACATGATGCAGAGAATCTGTAGTTTGGGGATTAGGAGGAGGTGTGAGATTACCAAAAGAGAGCTGAAGAGGGGTTATTGAGATGGGTTGGGCATGTGGAGAGGGTGGAACGAAATAGAATGACTTTGAGAGTATACGTTTCTGTAGTCTAGAGAAGGCGGGGTAGGGGTCGGCCAAGGAAAGGTTGGAGGGAAGGGGGGTAAAGGAGGTTTTGCGTGCGAGGGGCTTGGACTTCCAGCAAGCGTGTGTGAGCGTATTAGACAGGAATGAATGGAGACAAATGGTTTTTAGGACTTGATGTGCTGTTGGAGTGTAAGCAAGGTAACATTTAGGAAGGAATTAAGGGAAACTGGCAAGCCGGACTTGAGTCCTGGAAATGGGAAGTACAATGTCTGCACTCTGAAGAAGGGGTGTTAATGTTGCAGTTTTATAACTATAGTGTAGGCATGCCTCTGGCAAGACAGTGATGGAGTGAATGATGATGAAAGTTTTTCTATTTTGGGCCACCCTGCCTTAGTCGGAAACGGAGAATGTTTTAATATTATATATAAATATATATATATATATATATATATTATATATATATATATATATATATATATATATATAATATATATATTTTAAAATATATAAAAATATATATATATATATATATATATATATATATATATATATAAAATGTCGTGCCGATATGTAAAACTGGTCAATTAGCAAGAACTCATTTAAAATTAAGTCCTTTCTAAAATTTTCTCTTATACGTTTAAAGGTATATTTTTTTCATTAATGTTGATGTAAAAATTTATAATTTTGCACCAAAAGGAACTTAGAAAACTTACCTAACCTTATTATAACAAGTGCAATTTATTTTAGCCTAACCCAACTAAATATATTTTAGATTTGTTTACAATAATTTAATTCTAAAAGAACACAGTGAAATAAATTTTTTTCGTTAGGTTCAGAATGATTTTGGCGAAATTATTGCATACATAAATTTTCACTTGTCCTATATGGCAAGATAAACGCTGCTATTTAAGCCAAGATCGCAAGTTCTGCCTATTCGGCACGACACACACACACACACACACACACACACACAACACACACACACACACACACACAACACACACACAACACCACACACACACACACACACACACACACCCCAAACAACACACATATATTATATATATAATATATATATAATATATATAATATATATATATATATAAATATTATATATTATAATACTATATATATATATATTTATATATATATATATGAAAACAACACTCTAAAAATATGATGAAATTCCAAGCGCTTTCGTGACTATCACATTAAATAGAACAATGATAAAGTGAGTAGTTCACGAAAGTCGCTTGGAACTTAATTACTCTTTCATATAATATAATATTATATATATGTCGTGCCGAAATATGTTAAAACTGGTCAATTTAGCAAGAATCTCAATTTTAAATAAAGTCACTTTCTAAAATTATCTTATATACTATTTTAAAGATAATATTTTTTCATTAATGTTGATTAAAAATTTATAATTTTGCACCAAAATTGAAACTTAGAAAATTAACCTTACTATTAATTATAACAAGCGCAATTATTATTAGCCTAACCCAACTAAATATATTTTAAAATTTTTACAATAATTAATACTAAACAAACACACTGAAATATATTTTTTTCATTAGGTTCAAATGATTTTGGCGAAATTATTGCATACACATAATTATTTATCTACTATTCCTATATGCAAGATACGTTGCTATTTAAGCCAAATCGCAAGTTCAGCCTTTTCGCACGACATATATATAGTAATATATATAATTATATATTATTATATATATATATATAATAATATATATATATATATATATATATATATATATATATAACAATACTGCAAGTAGCTGGCGATTGAAATTCCGAGATTTTAGCACGTCTTCTAGGAAGCCCTCCAAAATTCCGAGACTCCTTAGACCACTGAGCCATCTGTGTTACCAAGCATCAGGGCATCAGGCGCCCAGTACCACTGGACACGTCGCTCCTTATGCGAGCATATATGTGGATATGGAAAGCATTGTTATTTGTTTAAAACCACTCGTTCTTCAATGTATTAACATGTGTACTGCTCGTGAAGAAGGGTATTCCATAGCCACATACGCTCTCGCATGTCCAGTGGTCTAAGGCGTCTCGGAATTCTGGCAGACTCGGATTACTTGATCGGTATATTTTGATCCTCTGCTGGGATCATTCGTGAGGTGGACGGAAATATTGAGCAAATTTTTCTATAGCTTGTAGCCTAGCAGTAAAAAGCTAGATGAGCATAAACCTATTCTCGTGGGTGGAATGCTAGGAAGGGCGGAGGGGAAGGGGGTAAATAATACTTTAGATCAGACTGGGCTTTGAAATGAGCCAAGGAAAACAGCTCTTAGCTGTAAATATGCCAAGGTAGGATTCCAGCTCCTAGCCTGTAAATTAGGAGATGTAGGATAACAGCTCTTAACATGTAAATTTACTGGCGTAAACACATCCTAAATAATGTAGCTGGTAAATCCTGTCGTTTTTCGTTTTTTTCTTTTTGTACAGGTTACGAAGTCAGCTGCTCAAGAAAATCACTTTGCGTCACTGAGCGCGTTGTTTGTGAATATTTTAAGACAAAATGAGGAATCAACTTTAGACGATTTAAGTGCAATATATGTTAGCAACTGTTGTTCCAGTGATCTGTTGACCACTGAAGATGGAGTCTGAAAGTAGTAATCAAGCATCTCTGCTCTCGTCACAAACCCTCAACCCTGACACCACTTACGCTGGCCTCCCCACCTACACCTATTTCTACCTACTCGGGACTTACGTAAACCCGAGTACATTACTGCTTTATCTGGCTGGCAACATTTTATGCTTGGTAAGTTTACAATTTAGAGCCCAGTTCTTTCACCCCCACTCACTCTGAACCCTTTTTTTGGTGTGTGAAAGTTATTTCGTATATTAGTGCTTTCCAAGTGTATGTCATTATAACTCATTATAACTCACCTTCTATTGAGACTCAAATTCACACGAGGGGACGAATGATATTTATATATAAAAACTTAAGAAAGAATGAGCACTGAAGCAGGCCTACTGGCCAAGTCAAATCAAGTCTAACTCACACCCACCCGCACCCAATCATGTATTTGTCTAACCTATTTTTAAACCAATATGACGTTTAAACTACAATAACGTTGCTCCGGAATTTATTACAAAACGTTTCGGTCGTGGAAAGTGATCAGGGTCCCAGGACCAAAACGTTTTCTAATAAAAAAAAAGACTCAAAAATTTCTTCCACTTATCCACAACTCTACTGCAAAACCAGTGTTTTCTATATCCTTTCTAAATCTAATTTTTTTCCAACTTGAAACCATTGCTATGAGTTCTGTCTTGGTTAGATAATTTTAGCACGTTATTTACATCCCCTTCATTTATTCCCGTTTTCCATTTATACACTTCAGTCATATCCCCCTTAATTCTAGGCCTTCCTAGAGAGTGCAAATTCAGGCCCTCAGTCTATCCTAGTAGGAAAGATTTCTCCCAAAACTCATCATTAACCTCAAGATTATTAATTATTGATTCCTTGTTGATTAGAACTAAGCCAAGCAGGTTATTTCCTGTAGTTGGTTCTGACACAAACTGGCTTTAAAAGCAATCCTGGATCGTATAAAGAAAGTCGCTAGACTCGAGATTTAATGACAAATTGCTCAAGTCAGCTTTTCTAAAGCTGAAAACTCCCGTTAACACAACCTTTAGCATCCAGATGATTTATGAATTTAGTCCCATATTAGTTTGCCTCGTTCCCTATCAAGGTTTGGAGGCCTGTAAATCACACGTGAAGATTAATTCTTCACGACCCTCGAGAACCTATATCATATGTAAGACAACAATTTAAATAATTTCTGACATACATAGCCACTCCACTTTTCCTGTTGACCTCATAACTCTATCAGTGTGGAATAATTTATAGCCTTGTATGTGGCATTAAGAAGGCATATCTCAATCGTTCAGGTTGAACCAGGTCTCTCTTATAGCAATAATATCTATCTTTCCTGCACATGCAATTAATCTTAGCTCATCTATCTTATTTCTAACTTTCCTACTATTAGTATAGTATACCTTAAGGGAGTTAGTTACTTGCTGCCCTCTACTGTCTCTCTTTGTATGTTAACTAGTTCCATTGACTTTATGAGTTAATTTTATGAAAATAATGTCTTTTAAACATATCCTGAGGTATCCTGGTTTTCATCCATTGTGCCACAACCTGTTTGTTTCCCATACACATCCATACCTCTATCTTCTATTAGTTTAAAGTCCTAGAGAACTCAGTACCAACCACGTCGAACGAGTTGGCTAGCGCTGCTACTCCTACCCTAGAGAGATTTACCCAATCCCTTGCATACATACATACGTTTGCCGTAGAACTTATCCCGTTTGCAATGAATAGGACTGCAAGTTCCTTGTTGTCTAGCCAGCAATTTACATCAGTTACACTAGACATCTATTCATTGCCCATTCCTCTTCTAGGCAAGACGAGTGAATGTTGAACACTAGTAGTATTATGTTATGCATATTTTATTTTTTTTTATAAATTACTTTTATGTGTGCACTAACAGGTATTACACCATTACTGGAAATTATTATAGATATAACAAGTGGACTGCATGTGGTTCATTTATATATAATTATGTTGTCAAAAAAATATTATAAAAGATAAAGAATATTAGTGTAATAAGTGGCATATACAAAGTTATATCCACCGAGGATGTGTATCTCTCAGTTTACTTTAATCCATATTTTAGTCATTAAAGTGTATATTATAAGTGTCGAACAGTGTCCATACAGCATCATGTGGTTGATAAACTTTAAATATATTGACTAACCACTTACACTAGAACACTGAAAGCTGTATGTACACTAGGTGTCACTCTAAAAATTGTTTCATGATCTTCCTATGACACAACTTCGTTTCCTGGTATTTATGGAGTTTAGTCAGGTCAGACACTACACGTCAGTGAATGGACTGTTAAGTAACATACACGCGTCAGTTCCACGCCCGGGAAAACAGGTTTATCAGTGTAACACTGAATCGCAACACTGTATAGTAACAGACATCATACTGACGGTATTCTCTGGCCACCTACTGGACACCTATTAATGTGGATGTTATCCCTCCATCTGAGTGTTCTCTCCATCCTTCCTATGACTTATAATGCCCAAATTTTGTTGCTGATTCAGCTGTGCTATTAATAGCTGAACCAAATGACAATTTTGCCTAAATATATAGTTTTATTCTATAATAATAGAATGCATTTTATATTCATATAGATTTCACTTTAACTATTTTATTAAGGAACTTGAATATTATCAGTTACATAACGACATGAAGTTCTCGGCTGCCACCGGCTGACTCACTGTACGACGTGAGAGGCTTGTATGATTTTAGTTCTTCTCTCGGTGAATTAGTACAACTGGTTTGGTAGCAGAGCAGGTGTTGCGCAACTTAACATTAAGATCGACAACACTCTAATTGCCAGACATAATGAGGGCAAATTCCTTGGCCTATACCTCGACAACAACCTAAATTTCAGCACCCATATCCAACACCTAACAAAAAAAGTATCCAAAACGGTGGGGATCCTCTCCAAGATTCGATACTACGTGCCGCAAACTGCCCTTCTCACACTATACCATTCACTTATATATCCATACCTCACCTATGCTATCTGTGCTTGGGGTTCAACTGCAGCAACACACCTAAAGCCAATAATAACCCAACAAAAAGCCAAGAATAATCACTAAATCCCATCCCTGGCAAGACACCCCCCACTCTTCATAGATCTAAATTTACTCCCTGTTCAGAACATCCACACTTACAGGATCCACAGGCATAACATCAGACACAAACATCTCTATGACATTCCTTATGTTCGACTAAACCTTTACAAAAATTCAATGTATTTCAAAGGACCTAAAATCTGAAACACCCTACTTGAAAACTCTAGAACTGCAGACACATTCATCACTTTCAAAACTACAGTTAGAAAACATCTTATCTCCCTGATCCACCCCGACAACTAACTACATGATAACCACCTGGTGGTTCACAATTACACTCACCCACTGACTATAAACCCAGAAATACTAATCTTAATCTTAAAATAATAAATCCTAACTAGTCATAAGTTTGCATATGATACTCCAATACAGACACTTTGCATTGTACCAAAACAAAAGCATTCACATTGCTAAACTCACAAATTATGATGTAGTCACTTAGCCTTAATACCATAATCTGCAAGGATTTAATGTTAAGAATTAATCTAAGTCTGCTCGAAATGCCTAGCCATGCTAGGTGTTCTAGTGGACCCCTCTGTAATTAGTATTTTATAACATGTAAACCACACAATACCCAAAACCTGTAAACCCCACATTGTAACCCTTATAGAGAATAAACTTGAACTGAATTAAATTGAATTGAATTCTCATTCAGTGTGTAGAAGCGAGACTGCATGACCTGAATTAATGAAAGTTTTAATGGCTTATTGGAGCGCTTCACTTTACGAAAGCATAATTAGTCTCACATTTGTCAGTACAGTTTTGAGTTATATTTCTTAAAACAACTGTCGCCTTTATAAATTAATCCATTTGGTAATATTTTTCTGTGGAGTTGGAGGGGGGGGGGGTTAGAGCACTCACAACGTTGTATCGCGTTAGGAACGCAGCAAAGATCGCAATGATAAGACAAATTCATCTAATGTGATTTACGTTATGAAAGGACTTAAATGGCTCTAAAGTATACTGAGTGTCAAACCGGTGTCATTTATATTGGGAGTTAATTGATCAAGAATAAATTAAAAAAAAAAAAAAATATTGCAAACTATTTTTCGATAGTATCAACATAAATACAACCAGCTTTCATTTTCTTCTTTTCATATATCTAATTGCTACGTCGACCACAGTTGATCGTCTACCACTTTATTACCGTCTACCGGGGAGCCGTAAGTCACCAGCAGGATGATTCCTGTGACCTGCAGGAGGAGACTGAGCCCAGGAAGGTAGTGGCTGAACCTGGAGGCTGGTTGAGACCAGTGAGCAACATAGAAATGTTTTCAGCATCACTATTAGTTCTAGGCACTGGTAACACTGCTCAAGTGTTGTGGCTCTCCTCGTCTCAGCCCATCACACCTGAGGACGTTAAACAAGCTCTCTCCGTAATAGCTGAGTGAGTATAAGTCTTATGTTCTGCATACAAAATAAACACATTAAGCCTAAACATAGTTGTACAGAAGAAAACTTTTAAGACTTCAGTAATACACATATATGTATATGCAAAACAACCACTGTGAAAGAATAGTGATATTCCAAGCGTTTTCGTGACTACTCACATTATCAAGGAACAATAAAAGTAATGATTCAGAAGAAGGCATATAAAGGGTCTTGACCACACCTCGCCATCACATCCCACAACAAAGCAACACCTGATGCGCGACTCATAAGAAAGAGAACACTGCAGCAGGCCCGCTGGCCCAACTAGACAGGTCCTTCACGGCAACCCACAAACAAACTATTCTACCCAAGAATTAAGATTTATTAATTGTCCAATGTACTATTAAATTCTTCTCAAATTCTATTAATTATAATTGGATCTAATTTATATAAACCAGAGGAAATATTCATATTATTGACAAAACTGCTTTTTATAAAAGGCAGTTTTGAAAATAATATGAATATTTCCTTTGATGTATTACTTTTATTGTTCCTTGATAATGTGAGTAGTCACGAAATCGATTGGAATTTCACTATTCTTTCACAGTGGTTGTTTTGAAAGCTCTGCCTATTCGGCACGACATATATATATATATATATATATATATATATAATATATATATATATATATATATTATATATATATATATATATATATAAGTATATATATATATATATATATATATATATATATATATATATATATATATATATATATATATATTATATATATATATATATATATATAAATTTCGGTTATAGTAACGGCCCCAGGAACGTATTAATTACGAACAACGAGGGACCACTGTATATAATATATAAAAATTTTATATATAAATAAATATAATATTATATTATATATATATATATTTATATATATTTATATAAAATGTGGGGTGTGTTTTGTGGTGCGTGGGGTTGTGTGTGCTTTGTGTGTGGTGTTTTTTTTTTGTTTGTCGTGTGTTGTGTGTGTGTGGTTTTCTTTTGCCAAATATGTAAAACTGGTCAATTACCCAAGAACTCATTTAAAATTAAGTTTTTCAAATTTTTTTCTCTTATACTTTAAAGATATTTTTTTTTTTTTAAATTTTGAGTAAAAATTTAAAAAATTTTGCCCCCAAAAGGGAAACTTAAAAAAAACTTACGTAACCTTATTTTGACAAGCGAAAATTTTTTTAGCCTATCCAGCTAAATATATTTTAGATTTGTTTACAAAAAAAAAAATACTAAACAAACACAGGGAAATATATTTTTTTCCCTTTTAGATTCAGAATTTTTTGGGCGAAATTTTTGAATTCAAAAATTTTTAACTTTTTCATATATGGCAAGATGAGGTTCCCTTTTTAAAGCCAAGGTGGGGGGGTTTCCCTATTCGGCCGCCCATATATATATATATTTATTATATATATATATTATATAAAATAAATATATATAATATATATTTAATATTTTTATATATATTTTTATTTTTTATATATTTATATATATTTAATATATATATATAAAATATATATAATATAAATATTAATATTTAAATAATAAAAATTATATAATATTTTAATATATTTTGGGGGGTGGAAAGGAAAAATTCTCAAACAGCTTCAGGGGAAAAACCTTTGAGTTTTCCCTGAAGCAAGTTTTTTTCCCTTTTTCTCTGAGGTAAAGGGGTGAGGGTCCCGCGACATTTTTTAGGGGTTTGGTTTACCCCCCTTTATATTTATATAAAATAAAAATTATATAAAATATATATATATATTTTATATATATATATATATATATATAAAAATAAAACTATTAAAAAAAACACTCAAAAAAGAATAAGAAATTCCAAGCGCTTTCGTAAATACTCACATTTTAAAAGGGAACTGTAAAAGTAAACCCATCCGGGAAAGGGTATTTTAAGGGGGTCTGGCCAGCCCCCTAACAAAATCAGACCCCAACAACGGTTAAAAAAACCTAAAAGCGGGGCCGGCCCAACTGGACAGGTCCTTTGAAACAACCACCAAAAAAACTTTTCCCCCAAGAAAATTTTTAAAATTATTTTTTGCCCCAGTGAAATTTTTAAATTCTACCGAATTCTATTAATTTTAAAGGGAAATCTAATTTACAAAAACCCAAAGGGAAATATTATATTTTGTCAAAACTGCCCCAAAAAGGGGAACTTAGAAAATTTAAACCCAAACCCTATTAAAAACAAGAACAGTTTTTTTTTGCCTAAACCCAACAAATATTTTTTTAAATTTGTTTACAAAAATTTTAATACTAAACAAACCAGGGAAATTTTTTTTTTTTTGGGTTTAAAATTCAGAAAAATTTTTGGGCCAAAATTTTTTTCATACAAAAATTTTTCCGCTTGTCCTATATGGCAAGATAAGCGTTGCTTTTTTAACCCAAAAGAGGGGGCAAGTTCTCCTATTCGGCTCGCATTTATATATATATATAATATTTTATATATATAATATTTTATTATTTTAATATTTATATAAAATATTTTTTATATATATAAAAAAAGTGGTATTGAATCAATAAAAAACACTGCGATAGCCGGGGATTCAAACCCATGTTTTTTTGGTCCTGCCCCATTGGGGAGCAAAAAATACATATATGCCTAACTCCAGGACCACGGAACCCTTTACAAGGAAACACGCACCCAGCAGAGCAAGGTGTTTTTACAGTGATCCCAGGACATATGGTTGTGTGATGCCTCTTTTAAACAAATTTCATTTTTTTCTCTCCGTTATAAAATATAATTTCTGCTCCCTTGGGGGGATTAAAAAACCAAAAGGGGAGAAGGGAAAAAAACTAGTTTAAGGGGACCACACCACTGGGAGTCCCCGGATCCGGTTTTAAACCCCTTAGGGCCCGCTGGGGGGGGATTTTGTAGGATTTTCGTGGGCCTGTTAGTTAGGGGTCATTTTGGGGTTTCGCTCCCCAATGTTCGGCCAAAACGACAGGGTTTTGAAACCTCAGCTAGTCGCCTGAAAGTTATGTAGGTGTGTGTTATTATAAATTTTTATATATGTATATTAAAATAAAATATATATATAAATATATAAAATTTATATATATATTATATATAAAATATATATAAAATATATATATGTATATATTATAAATATAGGGATATATTATATATGTCGTGGCCCAATATTTTAAAATTGGGCAATTAGCAAGAAAATTTATTCCCAAAAATTTAAATCCTTTCTAAAATTTTTCTTATACGTTTAAAAAAAATTTTTTTTTTTAATGTTGGTGTAAAAAAATTTTTAATTTTTTACCAAAAAGGAAATTTAGAAACTTCCTAACCTTATTATAAAAAAAGGCAATTCATTTTTGCTTTAAAAACCCAAATAAATATATTTTAGATTTGTTTTCAATAATTTAATACTAAACAAACACAGTGAAATATATTTTTTTTCGTTAGGTTTAGAAAAGATTTTTTTGGGGAAAAAAAAATTGCATACAAAAATTTTCACTTTTTCCTTTATGGCAAAATAGCGGTTTTCTATTTAAAGCCCCAAAATCGCAAGTTCCGCCTATTCGGCACGACATATATATATATATATTTTTATAAATAATTTTTATTTTAATATAATTTATATTATATTATTATATAAATATATATATATATATATATTTATTATTTATATAATTTATATATATAAAATATATAAATTTCATTTTTGTTTTGTGTCTCTTCGGTTAGAGGGAAAATTCGAAATTTTTTTTTTTAGGGCAGCACGGTGGGGATTAAACCCTGGGCAGGGGACGACCCTGTATTCCAAGTTGAGGGTTTTTATTTTGCGTTGTGTTTTCCCTTATATTTTTCAACTGCCCGGGGGGCTGATATCTACCGGGGGGTTTTTGGGGTATGAGCTCAGCCCCCCCCATCACCATCCACCGCCAAACCCGGCATCTGCAAAATTAGAGGCCCACGCTACTTTGACCCCAGAAAGGGTAGGGTGTGGGGGCATGTGTGTGCGTTTTCCCAAAAAGGGCTTGGCTTTGGTTTTTTTTTGAAGGAAGCTGTCGGAGAGTTTTGCACTTCCTCTGAGAAAAATTTCCCCCAAATTTGTCCCCTTTTCTACCTTTGCACAGCTCCTGATGATGGCCCCTGGGGAAGTTGAAAGTATTGGCTTAAAAAGGGTTTTCCCCCCCCTGGGCATGGGCTTTAATATATTAAAAATATATTTATAATATATATATATATATATATATATATATATATATATATATATATATATATATATATATAATATATATATATATATATATTTTATATATATATATATATATATATATATATAATATATATATTAAAAATATATATATATGTCGTGCCGAATATGTAAAACTGGTCAATTAGCAAGAACTCATTTAAAATTAAGTCCTTTCTGAAATTTTCTTTTATACGTTTAAAGACATATTTTTTCTATAATGTTGATGAAAAAAATTATAATTTTGCACCAAAAGAATCTTAGAAAACTTACCTAACCTATTATAACAAGAACAATTTATTTTAAGCCTAACCCAACTAAATATATTTTAGATTTATTTACAATAATTTAATACTAAACAAACACAGTGAAATATTTTTTTTTTCATTAGGTTCAGAATGATTTTTTGGGGAAATTATTGCATACACAAATTTTTACTTGTCCTATATGGCAAGATGAGCATTGCTATTTAAAGCCAAGATCGCAAATTCTGCCTATTCGGCACGACATATATATATATATATATATATATATATATAATATATATATATATATATATATATATATAATATATTATTTATATATATGTGTGTGTGTGTGTGTGTTATATATATATGTCGTGCCGAATAGGCAGAATTTGCGATCTTGGCTTAAATAGCAACGCTCATCTTGCCATGTAGGACAACCGAAAATTTGTGTATGCAATAATTTCGCAAAAATCATTCGAAACCTAACTAAAAATATATATTTCATTATGTTTGTTTAGTATTAAATTACTGTAAAAATATTTAAATTATATTTAGTAGGATTAGGCTAAAATAAATTGCTCTTGTTATAATAAGGTTAGGTAAGTTTTCTAAGATTCTTTTGGTGCAAAATTAAAATTTTTTACATTAACATTAATGAAAAATATATATATTTAAACGTATAAGAGAAATTTTTAGAAAGGACTTAGTTTTAAATGAATTCTTGCTAAGTGACCAGTTTTACTATTCGGCACGACACACACACACACACACACACACACCACACACAAAACACACACACACACACATATATATATATATATATATATATATATATATATATATATATATATATATATATATATATATATATATATATATATATGTATATATATATGTATATATATATACATGTAAATATAATTCTTATATCACATGTTATGTTCTATGATGCTGGTTGTATCTTTTGGCAGGAAGATACATGTTCTGCAGGTCTGCGTTGCTTGGCGCTGGTTTCGACCATGGTACGACGATGACGAACGTTGTTGTAGACTTCAGCGTTGACACGGGCGACGCCGTCGTGTACACCAGCAGATCGAACTCCCTACAA
>NC_069428.1:27893626-27941468 GCF_026875155.1 Cherax quadricarinatus | reverse complement strand
GGACAATCTCTCCGTGTGCCCTTAAGAGGGAGCAGATATGTTGTGCGTACCACTTACCAAATTTTCAAAACACTCCCGGGAAACGGGGCAACTACCTGGGGTATGGAAGCGCAAATGTAGCCCCATTTAAAAAAAGGAGACAGAAAGAGGCAAAACTAAGCCTGTGTATTGACGTGTTAGTATGCAAAATTAGGGGAAAATTACAGGAGGAGAGTGGTGGGACCTAAAACGGAACAGGAGTAAAATCCCAACCAGCAGGGGATTCACGGAAAGGAATCCGTGCACAAACCTTTCTGGAGTTTTATGATAAAATAACAGAAGTAAGAAAGAGAGAGGGGGGGGTTGATTGAATCTTCTTGGACTGCAAAAAGGGCCCTTTGACAATTTCCCTCAAAAGAGATTAGTGAGAAGCTAGAGCATCAGGCCATAAAACGGAAAGGGCACTGCAATGGATAGAGAAACCTGACGGGGGCAACAACGAGCAGGGTACGTAATGGTATACAGTGGGCCCCCTGTGACGAGCGGGGCCCCACAGGGGTCGGTCCTGGACCAGTGCTTTTTTTGGTATTGTGAACGACATGGGGAAAGGGGTTAGACTCAAAAAGGTCCCTTTTGCAGATGTTTTAATTTTAATGGGAAATTAAATCTGATGAGGACCAGGCGGACTTCAAAAAAGACCGGACAGCTGGCACCTGGTCCGAAATGGTTCCGAATTTAACCTGCCAAAAGCAAAGTCATGAAAATAGGGGAAGGGGGACAGAAGACCACAGCAGGGTATAGGCTAGGGGGCCAAAGAGCAAAAACCCCATCAAGGGAAAGATCTTGGGGGGATTAAAACCGAGCAGTCTCCGGAAGCACCATCAAACAGTAACGCGCAGCATATGGGGCCTGGCAAACCAGAACAGCATTCCGACCCCCTTTAGTAAGGAATAAATTTAAAGGGACAAGGGTACCCCGTGAAAGGGTTCGGGGCCCCAAAACTGGGGGTAGGAAACAACCTGTTTGGAACCCACATTTGTTAAAGCACGTCAAAAACTAGAAAAAGTAAAAAGGTTTGCAACAAGGTTAGTTCCAGAGCAAAGGGGGAATGTCCTATGAAAAAATTTTTTTAAAGGGGAAAAAATGGGCCCTGACGCCCTGGAGGACGGGAGGGAGGGGGGCCTTGAAAAACGACATATAAAATACGGGCGTGGAATAGAAAAGGTGGACAAGGACGGGATGTTCCGGGGAAAGGGGACACAGAAAAAAGGGGGCCAAAATTGGAAGTTGAAGACACAAATGAGCCAAGAGAGGGTAGTAGGAAGTATTTCTTTTAGTCATAGAGTTGTAAGGCAGTGGGAAAAGCCTAGAAAATGACCCTATGGAGGGAGGAAAACCCTACACAGTTTTTTAAAACGGGTTTGATAAAGCTCATGGGCGGGGGAGGAGGGGGCCCAGTAGCAACCCGGGGAAGAGGCGGGGCCAGGAGCTAGGGAAATCCCACCCCGAACCCCCCCAAAAAGGTGGTACAAATTGGGGAGTAACACACACCCCATACACATACACAAACACACCACAAACAAAACATACACATACACAACACACCTCCCCACACACAAACACACACACACCCTTGCAGGCGAGTACACACACCCCGCCCCAAAACACCCCCACCAAATGAAAACATGACGGAAGGAATAGGGTTGAGGTGTCCCTGTTTGCAGAAGACGTGAAATTGATGAAAGAATTTTACCGATCGAAGACCAGGCGAACTACCCGGGATCTGGACAGGGGTGCAGACCTGGTTTCCCGCTTTGGCTCCTGGGGTTCAATCCCCCCAAGGCAAAGTCATGAAAATTGGGGGAAGGGGGAAAGAAGACCCCAGACCGAGTACGTCTAGGGGGGCCCGGGGACCCTTTAAACCTCAAATCAAGGAAAAAAACTTTGGGGGGAGTATAAAACCAACACATCCCCCTGAAATCACCCTCAAAAAAAAAAACTGCTGCAGCAATGGGGGCCTAGCAAAACCCCAGAAAAGCATTTTCCCATTCTTAATAAGGGGAACGTTCGGGCCCCCTACACCGTTTTACGTTAGGGGCCCCTATTAAAAGGTTTTGAGGCACCAGTTTGGAACCCACACCAGCCAAGCACGTAAAGAAACTAGAGAAAGTGCAAAGGTTTGCAACAAGACTAGTCCCAGAGCTAAGAGGTATGTCCTACGAGGAGAGGTTAAGGGAAATCAACCTGACGACACTGGAGGACAGGAGAGATGGCGGGGACATGATAACGACATACAAAATACTGAGAGGAATTGACAAGGTGGACAAAGACAGGATGTTCCAGAGATTGGACACAGTAACAAGGGGACACAGTTGGAAGTTGAAGACACAAATGAATCACAGGGATGTTAGGAAGTATTTCTTCAGCCACAGAGTAGTCAGTAAGTGGAATAGTCTGGGAAGCGATATAGTGGAGGCAGGATCCATACATAGCTTTAAGCAGAGGTATGATAAAGCTCACGGTTCAGGGAGAGTGACCTAGTAGCGATCAGTGAAGAGGCGGGGCCAGGAGCTCGGACTCGAACCCCGCAACCTCAACTAGGTGAGTACAACTAGGTGAGTACACACACACACACCTGGAGCCACATGGGGGTCCCGAAACATGGAGAGCCAGGATATTGGACGTGGTGCTGGAAAACTTCATGCACCAACATGTTAAGGACACTACCAGAGTGAGAGGGGAGGATGAACCAGCAAGTTTGGACCTTGTGTTCACCCTGGGCAGCTCAGACATTGAGGACATCAAGTATGAGAGTCCCCTAGGAGCTAGCGACCACGTGGTTCTGTGCTTTGAATACATAGTAGAGCTGCAAGTGGAGAGAATAACAGGAGTTGAATGGGAAAAGCCTGACTATAAAAGAGGGGACTACATAGGGTTGAAGAACTTCCTGCGGGAGGTCCAGTGGAACAGAGAACTGGCAGGAAAGCCAGTAAATGAAATGATGGAATATGTAACAACAAAATGCAAGGAGGCAGTGGAAAAGTTTATTCCTAAGGGCAACAGTAACAACGGGAAAACCAGAACGAGCCCCTGGTTTACCCGACGGTGTAAGGAGGCAAAAACAAAGTGCAATAGAGAATGGAAAAAGTACAGAAGGCAGAGAACACGCGAAAATAGGAAGATCAGTCGCAGAGCCAGGAATGAGTATGCACAGGTAAGGAGGGAGGCCCAGCGACAGTATGAAAATGACATAGCATCGAGAATCAAGACTGACCCGAAACTGTTGTATAGCCACATCAGGAGGAACACAACAGTCAAAGACCAGGTGATCAGATTAAGGACAGAAGGTGGAGAACTCACAAGAAATGATCAGGAGGTATGTGAGGAGCTGAACAGGAGATTTAAGGAAGTTTTTACAGTAGAGACAGGAAGGGCTGTGGGAAGACAGCACAGAAGGGAACATCAAGAGGGAATATACCAACAAGTGTTGGATGACATACGAACAACTGAGGAGGAGGTGAAGAAGCTCTTAAGTGACCTTGACACCTCAAAGACGATGGGATCGGACAACATCTCCCCATGGGTCCTTAGAGAAGGAGCAGAGATGCTGTGCGTGCCTCTAACCACAATCTTCAACACATCCCTTGAAACTGGGCAACTACCTGAGAAATGGAAGACACCTAATGTAGTCCCCATATTTAAGAAAGGAAACAGAAACGAGGCACTGAACTACAGACCTGTGTCTCTGACATGTATTGTGTGCAAAGTCATGGAGAAGATTATCAGGAGGAGAGTGGTCGAACACCTGGAAAGGAACAAGATTATAAATGAAAGCCAGCATGGGTTCATGGAAGGCAAATCCTGTATCACAAACCTCCTGGAGTTTTATGACAAGGTAACAGAAGTAAGACACGAGAGAGAGGGGTGGGTAGATTGCGTTTTCCTAGACTGCAGGAAGGCCTTTGACACAGTTCCCCACAAGAGATTAGTGCAGAAGCTGGAGGATCAGGCGCATGTAAAAGGGAGGGCCTGCAATGGATAAGGGAATACCTGACAGGGAGGCAGCAACGAGTCATGGTACGTGAAGAGGTATGACAGTGGGCGCCTCTTACAAGCGGGGTCCCACAGGGGTCAGTTCTAGGACCAGTGCTATTTTTGATATGTGTGAACGACATGATGGAAGGAATAGACTCTGAAGTGTCCCTGTTCGCAGATGATGTGAAGTTGATGAGAAGAATTAAATCGGACGAGGATGAGGCAGGACTGCAAAGAGACCTGGACAGGCTGGACATGTGGTCCAGTAACTGGCTTCTCGAATTCAACCCTGCCAAATGCAAAGTCATGAAGATTGGGGAGGGGCAAAGAAGACCGCAGACAGAGTATAGGCTAGGTGGACAAAGACTACAGACCTCACTCAGGGAGAAAGACCTTGGGGTGACCGCTGCAGCATACGGGCGCGTGGCAAACCTGAGAATAGCGTTCCGATACCTTAATAAGGAATTGTTCAAGACACTGTACACTGTGTATGTTAGGCCCAATGTGAATATAGGAAAGAGTAAGGTGATTTGGATAACAAAAGACAATTAGATGACGAAATATTGGATATCAGATTGGAGGGAGAGAGTATGGAGGAGGTGAATGTATTCAGATATTTAGGAGTGGACATGTCAGCAGATGGGTCTATGAAAGATGAGGTGAATCACAGAACTGATGAGGAGAAAAGGGTTAGTGGTGCACTTAGGAGTCTGTGAAGGCAAAGAACTTTGTCCGTGGAAGCAAAGAGGGGAATGTATGAAAGTATAGTTATACCAACACTCTTATATGGGTGCGAAACATGGGTGGTGAATGCTTCAACAACGTGAGGGCTGAATGAAGTGGAGATGTCATGTTTGAGGGCAATGTGTGGTGTGAATATAATGCAGAAAATTCGTAGTTTGGAAATTAGGAGGAGGTGCGGAATTGCCAAAACTATTATCCAGAGGGCTGAGAATTGGTTGCTGAGGTGGTTCGGACATGTAGGGAGGATGGAAGGAAATAGAATGACTTCGAAAGTGTATAAATCTGTAGCACAGGGAAGGCGGGGTAGGGGTCGGCCTAGGAAAGGTTGGAGGGAGGGAGTAAAGGAGGTTTTGTGTGCGAGGGGATTGGACTTCCAGCAAACGTGCGTGAGCGTGGTAGACAGGAGCGAATGGAGACAAATGTTTTTTTAGGACTTGACGTGCTGTTAGAGTGTGAGCAAGGTAACATTTATGAAGGGATTAAGGGAAACCGGCAGGCCGGGCCCGAGTCCTGGAGATGGGAAGTACAGTGTCTGCACTCTGAAGGGGGGGTGTTAATGTTGCAGTTTTATAACTGTAGTGTAAGCGCACCTCTGGCAAGACAATGACGGAGTTAATTATGATGATTTTTTTCTTTCTCGGGCCACCTTGCCTTGATGGGATACTGCCAGTGTGTTAATAAAAAAAAATAAAATAAATTTTTGCTTGCCTTATTTGGCAAGAAGAGCACTTCAGTAATGAGTAAGGAATCCATGAAAATTCGTTCGGGGAAGCGTCTCTATTCAGGTGGGATGCGCCCCTGAATGAATCTGCCTGGACTTCCTACTCCTGCAACATTGCAAGCTCTTGATGATGATGTTTACCTGCGTGCGTGCACTCACACTTCTGCCTTACATGTTTCTTTCACAGTTGCCAATAAATCCTTCATAAATAATTTACCACAACTCGCAGACTTTGGAAACCTGCTTTCCTATTCCATTGTATTGTCACTAATAGTGGTATTATTACAATGTAATATCAGAGGATACAGAGAAAACTGTCAAGAGCTCCAAATGTTTCTCTCTCTGTTTACCCCCGTGTAAAAAAAAAAAAATTCTCCTTCACGCCCGTTATCTGTACCTAACTTACATTTTCTGACTTTTTCCTTACCTATATCACTCCTTTCATTAGATGATCTTAAGCTCATAATTTATTCTGGGTAGGATGTCAGTGTGATTGATGGAGACCAGTTTGACTTGTTAAGTAAATGATCTTCATGACAGCTATCATTTCCCTTTTTTTATTACTTTTCATTCTTACACCAGATCTCCTCTTTGCTACCTTTGGTAATTTAATTGAGCATTTTGGACACGTTATACTTCGTTTACCTCTTTTCCCGATGTTCCTTATGCTTCATTTTTCACAGACGAATTATTACAAATCTTATCACCTTTTTTTCTCTCTCTGCAGCGACACTGCATTCCTCCGAACCTCGGGAAAACATTAAAGAGGTGTTCTCTGCTGATCTTACGATGCGCTCACCGTGCGTGTTAAATGCGCTGCACTGGGCTGCGACTGATACGAAAGAACTACAAGCCCACTTCTTGCTTTCCAACAACGAGACCACGCGCTCATCGTGTGAATGGCAAAACAAACTCGTTGACGGGCTTACATGTCCACTGTGACTTCCACTACTATGTTCGCGGCCTAGAAAGAAGTATTCTCTGGATGCTGCTCCCATTCATATAGCTGCTGGTGTAAGAGCTGCAGACCCTGTCAGAGTTGCCACAACAACTGGGCATTTTCTTGTGCATGTTTTCCAAGGGTTACATCTATATCCCCTCAATCCTTGAGTCCAAACCCGGGAGGGAGTAGACCCCATGATTTTGCCTCTGCGTCGAAGACGTTCATGGTATCCCCTTCAGGCTAGGCGAACTCGCATCAACGGTATATACGTGCCTACCAACAGCAGCTAGAACCGATGACGTTAACGTCCATTTACTTCAATACTTACACCCTACAGTACTAGTCTTTCTGTTATACCTTTTCGATTGTATTTGGTACAAATGCTTCTCCCTCTTTACTGGAAAACTGTAGTTCTACCATTCGAAAGCCAGGTATTTGGGTTAAGACACTTATCACGAAAGAAGCATCACTCTTACTAGCGTAATTTATAAGTTACTAGAATGCCTAGTTAATAAATGTTCAGTATTGCACTAGGAAACCCAAATTTCTCTCTCCACTCTAGAATTTCCTTTTCGAAAGGGAAATTTTACCATCGATCTCTTAATCTGCTTAGATACATACGTCTGCAGGGCCTTTGCTCATAACCCCGAAGTTGGAGTCAATAAGCTCTTTACAACATCTTAGCCTAAACCTTGGACCTCCGAGGTAATTTATCATTTTTACTTGCAGAGTTTTTATCGGATAGACGCTTGCATATTTCATGTTCCAGGTCAAAGGTTACCAGAGATCTACCAAGTCAAAGCTTCCTAGTGATTTACCAAGTCAAAGCTTCTTGGTGATCTACCAGGTCAAGGCTTGCTAGAGATCTACCAGGTCAAGGCTTGCTAGAGATCTACCAGGTCAAGGCTTGCTAGAGATCTATCAGGTCAAGGCTTGCTAGAGATCTAGCAGGTCAAGGCTTGCTAGAGATCTATCAGGTCAAGGCTTGCTAGAGATCTACCAGGTCAAGGCTTGCTAGAGATCTACCAGGTCAAGGCTTGCTAGAGATCTACCAGGTCAAGGCTTGCTAGAGATCTATCAGGTCAAGGCTTGCTAGAGATCTATCAGGTCAAGGCTTGCTAGAGATCTACCAGGTCAAGGCTTGCTAAAGATCTATAAGGTCAAGGCTTGCTAGAGATCTACCAGGTCAAGGCTTGCTAGAGATCTACCAGGTCAAGGCTTGCTAGAGATCTATCAGGTCAAGGCTTGCTAGAGATCTACCAGGTCAAGGCTTGCTAGAGATCTACCAGGTCAAGGCTTGCTAGAGATCTACCAGGTCAAGGCTTGTTAGAGATCTACGAGGTCAAGGCTTACTAGAGATGTACCAGGTCAAGGCTTGCTAGAGATCTACCAGGTCAAGGTTTGCTAGAGATCTACCAGGTCAAGGCTTGCTAGAGAACTACCAGGTCAAGGCTTGCTAGAGATCTACCAGGTCAAGGCTTGCTAGAGATCTACCAGGTTAAGGCTTGCTATAGATCTACCAGGTTAAGGCTTGCTAGAGATCTACCAGGTCAAGGTTTGCTAGAGATCTACCAGGTCAAGGCTTGCTAGATAACTACCAGGTCAAGGCTTGCTAGAGATCTACCAGGTCAAGGCTTGCTAGAGATCTACCAGGTTAAGGCTTGCTAGAGATCTACCACGTCAAGGCTTGCTAGAGATCTACAAGGTCAAGGCTTGCTAGAGATCTACCAGGTTAAGGCTTTCTAGAGATCTACCAGGTCAAGGCTTACTAGTGATCTACCAGGTCAAGGCTTGCTAGAGATCTACCAGGTCAAGGCTTGCTAAAAATCTACCAGGTCAAGGCTTGCTAGTGTCCTACCAGGTCAAGGCTTGCTAGAGATCTACCAGGTCAAGGCTTGCTAGAGATCTACCAGGTCAAGGCTTGCTAGAGATCTACCAGAATAAGGCTTGCTAGAGATCTACCAGGTGAAGGCCTGCTAGAGATCTACCAGCTGAAGGCTTGCTAGAGATCTACCAGGTCAAGGCTTGCTAGAGATCTACGAGGTTAAGGCTTGCTAGAGATCTACCACGTCAAGGCTTGCTAGAGATCTACCAGGTCAAGGTTTGCTAGAGATCTACCAGGTCAAGACTTGCTAGAGATCTACGAGGTCATGGCTTGCTAGAGATCTACCAGGTCAAGGCTTGCTAGAGATCTACCAGGTCAAGGCTTGCTAGAGATCTAAGAGGTCAAGGCTTGCTAGAGATCTACCAGGTCAAGGCTTGCTAGAGATCTACCAGGTCAAAGCTTACTAGTGATCTACCAGGTCAAGGCTTGCTAGAGATCTACCAGGTCAAGGCTTGCTAGAGATCTACCAGGTCAAGGCTTGCTAGAGATCTATCAGGTCAAGGCTTGCTAGAGATCTACCAGAAAAAGGCTTGCTAGAGATCTACCAGGTCAAGGCTTGCTAGAGATCTACCAGGTCAAGGCTTACTAGTGATCTACCAGGTCAAGGCTTGCTAGAGATCTACCAGGTCAAGGCTTGCTAAAAATCTACCAGGTCAAGGCTTGCTAGTGTCCTACCAGGTCAAGGCTTGCTAGAGATCTACCAGGTCAAGGCTTGCTAGAGATCTACCAGGTCAAGGCTTGCTAGAGATCTACCAGAATAAGGCTTGCTAGAGATCTACCAGGTGAAGGCCTGCTAGAGATCTACCAGGTCAAGGCTTGCTAGAGATCTACCAGGAGAAGGCTTGCTAGAGATCTACCAGGTCAAGGCTTGCTAGAGATCTACCAGGTCAAGGCTTGCTAGAGATCTACCAGGTCAAGACTTGCTAGAGATCTACGAGGTCATGGCTTGCTAGAGATCTACCAGGTCAAGGCTTGCTAGAGATCTACCAGGTCAAGGCTTGCTAGAGATCTAAGAGGTCAAGGCTTGCTAGAGATCTACCAGGTCAAGGCTTGCTAGAGATCTACCAGGTCAAAGCTTACTAGTGATCTACCAGGTCAAGGCTTGCTAGAGATCTACCAGGTCAAGGCTTGCTAGAGATCTGCCAGGTCAAGGTTTGCTAGGGATCTACCAGGTCAAGGCTTGCTAGAGATCTACCAGAATAAGGCTTGCTAGAGATCTACCAGGTCAAAGCTTGCTAGAGATCTACCAGGTCAAATCTTGCTAGAGATCTACCAGGCCAAGGCTTGCTAGAGATCTACCAGGTCAAGGCTTGCTAGATATCTACCAGGTCAAGGCTTGTTAGAGATCTACCAGGTCAAGGCTTGCTAGAGATCTACCAGGTCAAGGCTTGCTAGAGATCTACCAGGTCAAGGCTTGTTAGAGAGCTACCAGGTCAAGGCTTGCTAGCGATCTACCAGGTCAAGGCTTGCTAGAGATCTACCAGGTCAAGGCTTGCTAGAGATCTACCAAGTCAAGGCTTGCTAGAGATCTATCAGGTCAAGGTTTGCTAGAGATCTACCAGAAAAAGGCTTGCTAGAGATCTACCAGGTCAAGGCTTGCTAGAGATCTACCAGGTCAAGGCTTGTTACAGATCTACCAGGTCAAGGCTTACTAGAGATCTACCAGGTCAAGGCTTGCTAGAGATCTACCAGGTCAAGGTTTGCTAGAGATCTACCAGGTCAAGGCTTGCTAGAGAACTACTAGGTCAAGGCTTGCTAGAGATCTACCAGGTCAAGGCTTGCTAGAGATCTACCAGGTCAAGGCTTGCTAGAGATCTACCAGGTTAAGGCTTGCTAGAGATCTACCAGGTCAAGGCTTACTAGTGATCTTCCAGGTTAAGGCTTACTAGTGATCTACCAGGTCAAGGCTTGCTGTAGATCTACCATGTCAAGGCTTGCTAGAGATCTACCAGGTCAAGGCTTACTAGTGATCTACCAGGTCAAGGCTTACTAGTGATCTACCAGGTCAAGACTTGCTAGAGATCTACCAGGTCAAGGCTTGCTAGATATCTACCAGGTCAAGGCTTGCTAGTGATCTACCAGGTCAAGGCTTACTAGTGATCTACCAGGTCAAGGCTTACTAGTGATCTACCAGGTCAAGGCTTACTAGTGATCTACCAGGTCAAGGCTTGCTAGAGATCTACCAGGTCAAGGCTTACTAGCGATCTTCCAGGTCAAGGCTTGCTAGAGATCTACCAGGTCTAGGCTTACTAGTGATCTACCAGGTCAAGACTTGCTAGAGATCTACTAGGTCAAGGCTTACTAGTGATCTACCAGGTCATGGCTTACTAGTTATCTACCAGGTCAATTCATCCTTTTCCATTAATTCCAGGTGAAGATATATTGGCAGGGAAGCGCTAAACTCGTATAGCCTCATGCATCACCAAGGGAATATAAGGTAATCAGGTTACTCCGAGGAACGGAAGGATAGCTCCAGTTCCTTGTATCAAGAGGACTTCACTGGCAGTAAAGAACCTCACTTCTCTCCATGCTGTAGTGACCTCTAGGTCACCGGTGACCATCACGCAGCCAAGTTTTGATCTCTTTAATTTTGACATGAAATAAGCGAGAATGTAACAGACATACAGACGAGAGTAGACCAGACATGTACGAGAGTAGACCAGACAGACGAGAGTAGACCAGACAGACGAGAGTAGACCAGACATGTACGAAAGTAGACCAGACAGACGAGAGTAGACCAGACGGACGAGAGTAGACCAAACATGTACGAGAGTTGACCAGAGAGACGAGAGTAGAGCAGACAGACGTGAGTAGACCAGACAGACGAGAGTAAATCATACATGAACGAGAGTAGACCAGCCATAAGAAAAGTAGACTAGACATAGACGGTAGTATACATATTCTTCTATGTTGACGCCAACAGCTAATCTGTGGATCAGTGAGGTATTAAAATTCTCGCATCAAGCGGGAAAGATATGTTGTTCTTGATGGGCTCTTAATGTAAAGAATTGGAGCTGTTCTCCCCTTCCTGGGATCAAATCTAATTACCACCCATTTCCAGCTGCCTGTGTGACTTCCACCGGCTTGCTTCTAATACAGAATTATAAAGAATAGAAATAATCAGAAGCTTGATAAACGGGAGGAAGCACTGGGATGAAGGTGGTACTGTCCACAGGAAATTGTACTGGGATGAAGGTGGTACTGTCCACAGGAAGTTGTACTGGGATGAAGGTGGTACTGTCCACAGGAAGTTATACTGGGATGAAGGTGGTACTGTCCACAGGAAGTTGTACTGGGATGAAGGTGCTACTGTCCACAGGAAGTTGTACTGGGATGAAGGTGGTACTGTCCACAGGAAGTTGTACTGGGATGAAGGTGGTACTGTCCACAGGAAGTTGTACTGGGATGAAGGTGCTACTGTCCACAGGAAGTTGTACTGGGATGAAGGTGGTACTGTCCACAGGAAGTTGTACTGGGATGAAGGTGCTACTGTCCACAGGAAATTATACTGGGATGAAGGTGCTACTGTCCACAGGAAGTTGTACTGGGATGAAGGTGGTACTGTCCACAGGAAGTTGTACTGGGATGAAGGTGCTACTGTCCACAGGAAGTTGTACTGGGATGAAGGTGGTACTGTCCACATGAAGTTGTACTGGGATGAAGGTGGTACTGTCCACAGGAAGTTATACTGGGATGAAGGTGGTACTGTCCACAGGAAGTTATACTGGGATGAAGGTGGTACTGTCCACAGGAAGTTGTACTGGGATGAAGGTGGTACTGTCCACAGGAAGTTGTACTGGGATGAAGGTAGTACTGTCCACAGGAGGTTGTACTGGGATGAAGGTGGTACTGTCCACAGGAAGTTGTACTGGGCTGAAGGTGGTACTGTCCACAGAAAGTTGTACTGGGATTAAGATGGTACTGTCCACAGCAAGTTGTACTGGGATAAGATGGTACTGTCCACAGGAAAGATGACAGACACATGCACCAGGACAAGATTATCGGGACAACGTTATCCTCGGCTTTGAACGACAGTCGCAATAAATGCTTGTACTGTTACACGTGTGTCTGGACGCTGCTTTGTCTTGTTCCATGACCAATATATTATAAGACAAGGTATTACTCTTAGGGCATTACATTCCAACTATATATTTTATATCTCTTGATATTAACAACTTTCCATCTTGTAATCGTAATAAGCATTAAGTATAATGAATTTTATTAATATTCTTTCTCTCTTATACAAGAAAATCGGGAGATAAAAAAATAATTAAATATACATTATTTTAATATATAATTCTTTAACTCATCTAACATGCAAGTTATTTTGAATATATATATAATATATATATATATATATATATATATATATATATATATATATATATATATATATATATATATATAATATAAATTATATATATATAAATATTATATAATATAATATATATATATATAAATGATGATGAACAGTTTGGGTTCACTAAGGAAAATGTACCAATTACAATGAACTTATTTACAGGTATATAGTCTCTCATTAAAGGACTTTTCAATTGACTATAATGAACATACGTCGAATATACACAGATCAAACATAACTCAAAATAATATAAACATTGAACAACACTTAGTTCAGACACTCTTAAAGTTACTTTACAATAAGAATCAGGTGTCTCCCTAACTACATAAGAGACACTCGGTAGAACTAACAAGGTGAGTCTGACTCAGTTCTTGACTTCATCTCGTACATCTGTCTCTCTGCACGACTAGACGGCGATAGATTAGTCTTAACTTCACACTGGCTTAATACTCGCTTGAGGATTTTGTTTCTGAATACCAAGACCTTCTCTTATTAGAGGTAAGAGCCACACTCCTAGACAACTCCACTTGTACCCCTCTCAAGGAAGGTTCCTTGATGTTGGTGAGGGGCTCTTGATTTAGGGAATTGGATCTGTGCTCCAGTTCCCCGAATTAAGCCAGAATGCATTCCACATCCCCCCCAGGCGCTGTATAATCCTCCGGGTTTAGCGCTTCCCCCTTGATTATAATAATAATAATAAATCCAATTGTACCGAAGGTCAAGTTGGGTCATGTGATATAAGTAGAAGAGGACGTCAACACCAGACGCCACAAATAACCATTTTCTCTGGAATGATACAACGACTGTTGCATACATTTACCAAGACATATATATATATATATATATATATATATATATATATATATATATATATAATATATATATATATATATATATATATATATATATATATATATATATATATATATATATATATATATATATATATATATATATATATATATATATATATATATATATATATATGTGTTGTGTGTATATATATACGATGTTACTTCCTGTGTATGAAAATTAAGTAACTTGTAACACAATGTTAGTGTCCAGCTCACAAAGTGATTCCTATTCGATTTCTTGGCTGAGCGAGACGTGTGGACAAGTTAGCTTATATCTGTTGTTCATGTGCAGCCAGCGGTAGAGAGGTAACTGAGTTAGACAAATGTAGCATCCTGGCTGGGGAACTTTCAAGTGAACTGAGGTCGGATAACTTTTACCTTGTAAACAGTCTGAAGTAGGATAAGAGCTCTTATGCTGTAAACAAGCTGATGTAGGATAGTAGTTCTTATCCTGTAAACAATCTGAAGTAGGATAACATCTAACTGTAAACTACAATGTTTGAAATATTCCCATTCCTTTATGACCGGATGTAACCCACGGATAATACCCTCCCTCACTGCCTCTCCTTTCATGAGACAGTGTCTTAATGACGGTGAATGACTCTTAATCCAAGGAAATGGAGCCTTACTCCCATTTGTGCAACACTGATTTCCTCTTATCTTAATTAGTTATATGATTCCTTAGACTTTAATTAACGCTTCCCCATAAAACTAGTCATCAGCTTGAGTGTACGCAGTCAGAACGACTCACTCCCAACTTTCCCTGCAAATTAATCTTTATGACCTCAGCCTACTGAGGAAGACCTCAGTTGAAGGCCGAAAAAATGGATATCCTTTGTGTTATTGTCGCCATCTTTGTTGTTGTCAAATTCCCTTACGATGGATAAGATGCATGTGCAACACTTCTGTATCTTTGTGGCTGATAAGTGTTGCATATATGTCTTATTCATCAACTTGTAGATATTGTATACCATTAGTATATGAAATTATTTTGTTTATATCGCAGTTGGACATCTGGGAGGTGGTCCGACTTGGGTGCACAAACACTGTATTTTTATGTGAAAAAAACCAGGCTCTTGAACGTTCACAACAATAGCACACACACACACACACGCTCACGGAGCAGGAAGAGTGACCGGGTAGCGGCCAGGTGAAGAGGCGGGGACAGGAATTATAACTCGACCCCCACAACCACTGCTAGGTGAGTACAACTAGGTGAGTACAACTAGGTGAGTACTCACACACACACACATCAGTCAATGACCAGGATAGGGACCTAAGAACAGAACCAGGTAATCAGGCTGAGGAAGGAAGGACGGGAGATCACAACAAACGACCAAGAAGTATGTGAAGAGCTCAACACGAGATTCAAGAAAGTATTTTCAGTGAAGACAGATAGAACTCCAGCAAACCGGGATGGTAGGGCACACACAACAGAGGAGGTGAAGAGGCTGCTAAGTGAACTACACGCCTCAAAGGCGGTGGGACCGGACAATATCTCTCCATGGATCCTGAGAGAAGGAGCAGAGGCACTGTGTGTGCCACTAACACCAATCTTCAACACATCTATCGAAACAGGTCTACGACCTGAGTGTGGAAGACAGCAAATGTAATCTCAGTCTTTAAAAAAAGGAGACAGACATGAAGAATTAAACTATAGACGAGTGTCACTGACAAGTATAATATGTAGAGTCATGGAGAAGCTTATCAGTGATGGAGTGATGGAGCATCAGGAAAGGAATAAGTTATACACGATAACCTGCACGGTTTCAGGGAAGGCAAATCCTGTGTAATAAACCTACTGGAGTTTTACGATAAGATGACAGGAGACAGGAGAGAGAGAGCTGGGTAGACTGCATTTTCTCGACCTGTAAAAAGGCTTTCGACACAATTCACAAAAGCTAGAGGAGCTGACAGTAATAACAGTAAAGGCAATACAATGGATGAGAGAATACCTGACGGGAAGGAAACAACATATGATGGTACATGACGAGGTGTCGGAGTGAGAGCCTATGACGAGCGAGATTCGACGAGGGTCAGTGCTGGGGCTGGTGCTCTTTCTAGTATTTGTGAATGATATGACGGAGGGAATAGATTCAGAAATGTCCCTGTTTTCAGACGATGTGAAGCTAAGGCGGAGACAGGATGTTCCAAAGATGAGAGTGACAACAAAGGGGTCACAACTGGAAGCTGAAAACTCATATAAGTCACAGGTATATTAGGAAGTATTTCTTCAGTCATAGAGTTGTCAGGAAGTGGAACAATCTGTAGTGTGATGTAGTGGAGCAGGATCCATACATAGATTTAAGAAGAGATACAATAAAGTTCATGGATCAGGAAGAGAGTGGTCCTAGTAGTGAACAGCAAAGAGGAAGGGCCATGTGGTTCGACCCTTGAACCACAGATAGGTGAGTACGCAACCCACATACCACATACACACGAGCGCACACGCGCGCAAGAGAATAGGGTAAGCACTACAATGGATCAGGGAATAACTGACAGAAAGGAAATAACGAATGTTGATACCGTGATGAGGTGTCAGAGTGGGTGTTTTTGTCGAGTGGGATTCCACAAGGGTCAGTCCTACGTCCGGTGCTGTTTGTTGCATACGTGGATGATATGATGGGAGGAATAGATTGAGAGGTGTCCTGGTTCGCTGATGATGTGAAAATAATGAGGAGAATACAAGTGGACGTGGATCAGGTAAGGGTACAAGGGTATCCGGACAGGCTGCAAGCCTGGTAAGACAAATCGCTCCTGGAGTTAAACTTCCCCTTCCCCCAAGTACAAAGTCATGAAGCTTGGGAAGGGACAAAGAAGTCCACATACAGAGTACAGGCTAGGGGATCAAAGGTAGCAAACCTCACTTAAGGAAAACAATCTGGAGGAGCATTTTACCGAGAACATGCAATGGCGACACTTTCCAAATCACTAGTGCTCCCTCATTTAGAATATTGCTCAGTGTTGACGGCCCCGTTCAAAGCAGGAGAAATATCAGAGCTGGAACAAATACAGAGATCGTTTACGGCTCACATTGAGCCTGTAAAGTACTTAAATTTCTGGAAATGCCTTGACGTCTTAAATATATACTCACCGGAGCGGAGGAGAGATACCTGATAATATATACCTGGAAAATACTTTAGTGCCTGGTCCTAAATCTGCACACTGCCATAACAGCATACTAGAGCGAGAGATATTAGAGGGAGTGCAAAATAAACCCAGTGAAAACGAGGGGTGCAGAGGGCATAATAAGGGAACACTGTATCAACATCCGTGGCCAGAAGACTATTCAACATCTTACCAGAAGATACCAGAAACTTTGCTGGAACAAGTGTAGAAGTATTCAAGAGGAAACTGAACAAGTATCTTCACCAGGTGCTAGATCAAACCAGGCTGGGATGAGTATGCTGAGCAGCAGGCCACCAGCAGCAACAACCTGGTTGACCAGGCAAGCACCAGACGAGCCTGGCCCATAGCCGGGCTCCTGGAGTGGAAAGACTCTCGGAACTCATCAAATGTATGTCAGAGGAGGAGCACATCAACCAAATAACCGCTGCAGTATATGGTCGCCTGGCAAACCTGAGAATAGCATTACGACATCTAAGTAAGGAGTCATTCACGACACTGTACACTGTGTACGTCAGGACCATGTTGGAGTATGCAGCACCAGTGTGAAACCCACACCTGGTCAAATACGTCAAGAAATTAGAGAAAATGCAAAACCTTTCAACATGACTAGTCCCGGAGCTAAGGGGTTTGTCTTATGAGGAGAAGTTAACGGAACTCAACCTTATGACATTAGAGGACAGGAAGGATAGGGAAGCATGATAACGACGTATAAAATACTGAGGGGAATTGACTAGGTGTACAGGCCTAAAATGTTTCAGAGATGGGACACAGGAACTAATGGACACAACTGAAAGTTGAAAAATCAAATGAGTCATAGGAATGTTAGGAAGTATTTCTTTAGCCTTAGAGTTGTCAAAAACTGGAATAATCTGGAAAACGAGGTAGTGAAGGTATGATCCATACACATCTTGAAGAAAAGATATGATAAGGCGTTTGGAACGGAGTGTGTGACCTAGTAACGACTATGGAACAAGCGGGGCCAGGAGTTGTTACTCTACCCCTGCAACCACATACAGGTGAGTACATATAGGTGAGGAGCCAGAGCTAGAGCCAGAAGCTGTGTCTACCACCACAAACCCAGTTTGACACTCTCCCTCTCTCTCCCTCTCCCTCTCTCTCTCTCTCTCTCTCTCTCTCTCTCTCTCTCTCTCTCCTCTCTCTCTCTCTCTCTCTCTCTCTTCTCTCTCTCTCTCTCTCTCTCTCTCTCTCTCTTCTCTTCCCCTCTCATTCTCTTCTCTCTCTCTCCCTCTCTCTTGCTCTTTCACACCTTCAAAAATATCTCTGAAATTCATTCCTACACATCGCCCCCCTATAACTTCTCCCACACCTCTACAACACATTTCTACAGCACACCTCTACAACACACCTCTACAACACACTTCTACAATACACCTCTACAACACACCTCTACAACACACCTCTACAACACATCTCTACAATCACACCTCTATAAACACCTCTACAACACACCTCTACAACACACCTCTACAACACACCTCTACAACACACCTCTACAACACACCTCTACAACACACCTCTACAACACACCTCTACAATACACCTCTACAACACATCTCTACAACACACCTCTGCAACGCACCTCTACAATACACCTCTACAACACACCACGGCATTTCTTTCACATACCTCTGGAAATTAACTCTCGCATATCTATAACTCGATTCCACGTCCTTCAACTGTCATAACTAGAAAATGCTCCTACGCTCCCAAATCACTCTCTTATCCCTACAGTTCGTTCTTATATCCCTATGTCTCTCTTCAGTATCTTACAGCTCCATACTTCTGTACCCCTACAACTCTATCTTACACTACAAAAAATAACTTTACACTCATGCCAGCATATCGAACGTTAGAAGTCTGAAACTGCAACAGGAAGGTGGTCATGGTAGCTGCGTGCATGATGGCGGTGAGTAGTACATATAGCTGACATGAAATAACTGGCTATCATTTTTAGGAAAAACAGTCAAGTGTCTCATTTTATCTGATGATTCAGAACCATAGCTGTGCAGGGGTTATTGGGGTAACATACCTTGTTCGATCACACGGTAATCTAAATATTTAAAAATATATTTTATTCTTCCTAAAACATTTACAACTCAGTAATTCTTGATGGTGCCATTGTTAGCTATGTCACTAATATAATGAGCTAAGTATGAAAAGAACATATTGACGACCTCCTCAGTGATATTATTTATGTAATAGTCCAAAGATAATAGCAACCGTCCTTCAAAGGTCTGGAAGACGACTAAGAAAGGAGTTCCACATAACTCCGATGCCGTGGATCGAAGAAGACTGGTGATCTCCACGGGCCCATCCCCGTATTTACCAGGCAATATTTGCTTCAAATTACCCATATTAGTGAACTTCAAGTTCGAACAAATCAAGTTTCTGCATCCCAATCGAGTTAGCAAGAAATTTAATGGCTGAAGAGCAGAGAGTACCAAAGAGAGCGGAGACAAACAAATAGGTGTCTTATTCACACAGAGATTGTGTGGAGGTCGTCATGCATGCGTCTTGCTAGCCCCCAAAAATTCTCACGGCTTTCTGCGTCGCTACTGCAGACAACATATTCAAGTTTGGTTATAGATACGTGAAAGCCAACTGACTCACTGTAAACACTTGGGTAGTAGCGACGCATGTTTACAGCGTTATCATAAGTGATCTTCAATGAGTCTAAAGTTTCTTTTGAATATTTCTGAGCTGTGCGTAGAAGCGCAAGGTAAGCTGCAGCCACTATACTAGAGTGAACGCTAACTTTTGCTTCCTTGCAGTGACGCAAAAGCTCTTTTGTCGTCTCTGCTGAGAAGTCTTTACGTAACACATTTGTAAGTGCCACCTTTGTATTTGGCGAGGAAGACTAATACTGTAGCAGTTATCACTGAACATGCTCATGACTGTTTTGTACGTGACAGACCAGAGAAACCTAAGGCACCAAATACAGTCGCTCATGCTAAACAGTTCTTCAGCAATGGGCGGGATGACATGGCGTGTGGGTGTGTTGTGACTCCGTCCAGTCAGGATGGCGTTCAGAACCTCCATAAAGTCACGGGAGATGATCATATTGGTAAGGCCGTCAATGATGATGTGATGTAAAGTGAGCACCAGGACGGCCTGGTGACGGTCACCAGCTGCCTGTGGCTGGGGAACCAACCTCGCCCTCCACAGTGGTCCCTGAGAAATGTTGTAGGGAGTTCGCATCTGCTGGTAGTACACCGACATGGCGTCGCCCGTCTCAACGCTGAAGTCTACAACAACGTTCTTCATCCGTCGTAACCATGGTCGAAACCAGCGCCAAGCAACACAGACCTGCAGAACATGTATCTTCCTGCAAAAAGATATAACCATACATCATCATTATTGCGCCTCTTACAACACGCATGGCTTACGGAGGAAGAATTCTGTTCCACTTCCCCCTGGAAGTGGAACATACATTACATATATATTTATATATAATATATTATATATATATATATATAATATTATATATATATATATATATATATATATATGTCGTGCCGAATAGGCAGAACTTGCGATCTTGGCTTAAATAGCAACGGTCATCTTGCCATACAGGACAAGTGAAAATTTGTGTATGCAATAATTTCGCCAAAATCATTCTGAACCTAACGAAAAAAATATATTTCACTGTGTTTGTTTAGTATTAAATTATTGTAAACAAATCTAAAATATATTTAGTTGGGTTAGGCTAAAATAAATTGTTCTTTTTATAATAAGGTTAGGTAAGTTTTCTAAGTTCCTTTTGGTGCAAAATTATAAATTTTTACATCAACATTAATGAAAAAAATATATCTTTAAACGTATAAGAGAAAATTTTAGAAAGGGCTTAATTTTAAATGAGTTCTTGCTAATTGACCAGTTTTACATATTCGGCACGACATATATATATATATATATATATATATATATATATATATATCATGTGCCTAATAAGCCGAAGTGTCCAGTTTGGCCTATTATTCAAGGGTTCACTTTTCCGAATGAAAATTTGTTTTTGCCATAAATCAGCGGAGCTCGATCTCAGCATAACGAAAAAAATATGTACAATAGATTTAATGTTGTATCAAATATTTTTAAGTTGACCCATGATATATATAACCGAATTTAGCTTAAAGTTTTGTTATTTTTAGGGAGGTCAGGTGAGGTTTCTAAGTTAATTTTGGTTCAAAAATACAAGCCAGGATATCATTGTTAATGGAAAAATATTAACTATCAGTTTATAAAAACAAAATTTGAAAAGTTTAATTCTTAAAGGAGTTCGTCTTATTTAGTGTGTGTGTGTGTGTGTGTGTGTGTGTGTGTGTGTGTGTGTGTGTGTGTGTGTGTACTCACATATTTGTGGTTGCAGGGGTCGAGTCATAGCTCCTTGCCCCGCCTCTTCGCTGATTGCTACTAGGTCCTCTCTCTCCCTGCTCCATGAGCTCTATCATACCTCGCCTTAAAACTATGTATGGTTCCCGCCTCCACTACTTCACTTTCTAGGCTATTCCACGGCTTGACTACTCTATGACTGAAGAAATACTTCCTAACATCCCTTTGATTCATCTGAGTCTTCAACTTCCAATTGTGACCTCTTGTGTCTGTGTCCCATCTCTGGAACATCCCGTCTTTGTCCACCTCGTCTATTCCGCGCAGTATTTTATATGTCTTTATCATGTCTCCCCTGACCCTCCTGGCCTCCAGTGTCGTCAGGCCGGTTTCCCTCAACCTTTCTTCGTAGGACAATCCCCGTAGCTCTGGGACTAGTCTTGTTGCAAACCTTTGCACTTTCTCTAATTTCTTGACGTGCTTGACTAGGTGTGGATTCCAAAATGGTGCTGCATACTCCAGTATGGGCCTGACGTAAATGGTATACAGAGTCTTGAACGACTCCTTACTGAGGTATCGGAACGCTATCCGTAGGTTTGCCAGGCGTCCGTATGCTGCAGCAGTTATCTGACTGATGTGCGCCTCGGGAGATATGCTCGGTGTTATACTCACCCCCAGATCTTTTTCCTTGAGTGAGGTTTGCAGACTTTGGCCATCTAAACTATATTGTGTCTGCGGTCTTCTTTGCCCTTCCCCAATCTTCATGACTTTGCATTTGGCAGGGTTAAACTCAAGGAGCCAGTTGCTGGACCAGGCTTGTAGCCTGTCCAGGTCTCTTTGTAGTCCTGCTTGATCCTCATCCGAATTGATTCTTCTCATTAACTTCACATCGTCCGCAAACAAGGACACTTCTGAGTCTATCCCTTCCGTTATGTCATTCACATATACCAAGAACAGCACAGGTCCTAGGACTGACCCCTGTGGAACCCCGCTTGTCACAGGCGCCCACTCTGACACCTCGTCACGTACCATGACTCGTTGTTGCCTCCCTGTCAGGTATTCTCTGATCCATTGCAGTGCCTTTCCTGTTATGTGTGCCTGATCCTCTAGCTTTCGCAGTAACCTCTTGTGAGGAACTGTGTCAAAGGCCTTCTTGCAGTCCAAAAAAAATGCAGTCGATCCACCCTCTCTCTTTTTGTCTTACTTCTGTCATCTTGTCATAAAACTCTAGTAGGTTTGTGAAAACAGGATTTTCCCTCCCTGAAACCATGCTGGTTGTCAATTTAAAACTTTTGTTTCTTCCAGGTGTCACCACTCTCCCCCTGATGATCTTCCCCATGACCTTGCAAAACTATACACGTTAGTGATAAGTCTGTAGTTTAGTGCCTCATGTCTGTCTCCCTTTTTAAAAATTGGGATACATTTGCCATCTTCCATACCTCGGGGAGTTGCCCAGTTTCAAATGATGTGTTGAAGATCTTTGTTAACGGTACACACAATATCTCTGCTCCTCTTTAAGGACCCACGGAGAGATGTTGTCGGGTCCCCCGCCTTTGGGGTGTCAAGTTCGCATAGCAAGTTCTTCACTTCCTCCTTGGTTATATGTACCTATCCAGCACTTGCTGGTGCACCCCCTGTCTGATTTCCTGGAGTCCCTACTGGTTTCTACTTTAAAAACTTTTTTAAATCTTGTGTTGAGCTCCTGACATACCTCCCGGTCGTTTTTTGTGAATTCCCCATCCCCCTTTCCTCAGTTGATTCCCTGGTCCTTGACTGTTGTTTTCCTCTGATGTGGCTGTACAACAGCTTCGGGTCAGTCTTGACTTTCGATGCTATGTCATTTTCGTTTTTGCCGCTGAGCCTCCTTCTTATCTGTGCATATTCGTTTCTGGCTTTCGGCTAATCTCTCTATTTTCCTGAGTTCTCTGTCTTCTGTACCTTTTCCATTCTCTAGTACACCTAGTTTTTGCCTCCCTACACCTTTGGGTGAACCAAGGACTCGTTCTGCTCTTCCCATTATTTCTGTTTCCCTTGGGAACAAACCTCTCCTCTGCCTCCTTGCATTTTGTTGCCACATAGTCCTTCATTTCTTGTACTGGTTTTCCTGTCAGTTCCCTCTCCCACTGAATGTCTTGAAAGAAGTTCCTCAAGCCTGAGTAGTTGCCCCTTTTGTAGTTTGGTTTTTCCCAGCCTATTCCTGCTACTCTCTCCACTTGGAGCTCAACTATGTAGTCGAAGCACAGAACCACATGAACACTAGCTCCCAGGGGCCTTTCACACATGATATCCTCGATGTCAGAACTGCTCAAGGTGAATACAAGGTCCAGTCTTGATGGTTCATCCTCTCCTCTCTCTCTGGTAGTGTCTCAAACATGTTGATGCTTTGAGGTTTTCCAGTACCACATCCATCTTTCTTGGCTCTCCATGTTTCGGGACCCCCATGGGGCTCCATTTTTTCCCCAGTCAATCTCCTTGTGTTGAAATCACCCATAACTATTTAACTTTGCTCCCCCAGTTTTGCTCTCCTGGCCACCTCGGTTTAGTGTGTCAACCATTGCTCTGTTGCTCTCATCGTATTTTTCTCTTGGCCTCCTGCAGTTCTGTGGTGGGTTGTACATTACTGCAATTATCACCTTGTATCCCTCAGACTGGATTTTTCCCTAGTAAGTAGCCCCCTTTCGCCCGTGCCATCCTTTAATTCCATTTTCTCAAAACCCACTGGTTTTTAATGAGCGTGCAACTCCTCCCCCCCCTTCCCCTCTGTCTTTCCTGAGGATTTGATAATCCAGATGGAAAGATTGAATCGTTTATTCTGGTGAGGTTTTGTTTCTGTGAGTGCTATTATGTCTGGGAATGTCTCCTTGATTCTTTCGTGCCATTCCTCATACTTATTTGTTTTTCCCATATGCATTGTTTACCACACCTTCAACTTCTTTTTTAAGATTGGTGGTCTGGGAGGTGTATTGGGATGGGGAAGTGGGAGACCTGATAAGGAACTATGGGGTTGCTGCAGGGGTGGAGTTTGTAATGCAGTGGGTGGGGGCATTGGATGTGGCATGGGTGTTTTTGGGTTTTGAGTGTTTGGTTGCACTGGGGTGACCTGGTTGGGAGGCTTTATAGGAAGTTGTGAGGGAGGCTGTATTTGATCTTGCTGTGTCTGGGATCTCCTGTCTGTCTTCTCCATCCCCTTCTTTCCTCCTTTCGCCTTTGTTACCATCTCTCTCTGTTTCTGCCTTTTTGCTTGTGTTCTGTCGTGGTCAAGATACACCTTCCGTATGCCGGCATGGCCCTTAATCTGCTTTCTCTGCAGGATCCTGTTCTGAGTCGCTTCTGCTTGAAGGTCACTTTCACTGGCTGGGTTCTTTTTTTTACAAACCCCCTATTCTCCGAAAATTTTCCAGCTGGGTATGTCGTCTTCTCCTATTGCTTTCATGATGCTTTCAATTGCTTTTTTTTCCCTTGTTTTCTTGCTTCATATGTTTCCCCTTCAACTTCCTGTAGCCCATACACAAAGACTGACCTCACCCTTTTATTCTCCCACTGGGATATCCCTGTGTATCCCCTCATTCAATTTGATTTCCTCCATTGCAGCTTTCTTTTCTTCAGTTTCACTAGCTAATTACTTGGGCTCAGTAGCCTGTCATTTTCCCTTTCGGCTTTCCCTTTGGGGTCTGCTGTGGTCTGTTTTTGGGCCTCCACATATAGCTTAGCTCTTTCATTTATCAGTCTCCCCTGATTGAGCTTCTACATGCAGTTTTGCTCCTTCTTTCCCTACAGTCCCCTTATTTGTGGCTGAGGTAGCAGTCTCTGTTGTCAATCCCAAAATGTTTAGTTCTTTAGGCTGTTTCAGATTTTTCAGTTCCTCTTCTAAACTCTGTATCCTGGCCTCTGCTGCTTTGACTTGCACCCCACTTCCTGCTTTCCCCTGTCTATCCTCTCTTCCATTCTCATGCTAAGTTCTTCTAGTTTTTTTTTCCCATTCATGTTCCCTTTTTGTGAGCTCTGCTGCCCAATCTTCCTTTGCAGTTTCCTCCTCCTGTCCTTGGGTTTTTTTTGTTGCTCTCTGGCAACCCATTTTTTTTTTTATCCTGATTGCCTCAGAGTGGGAAACCTATGTAAACCTGTATGTTAGGTTTTGTTTGTGTATGTCAGAGTGTGGGGGGGGGAGAATAGTGGAGGAAAATGTGGCTATATGGAAAAGTAGTGGGGAGGGGGAGTGGGAAGGAGGGAGAAGCAAGGGGGGTGAGTGGGAGAGGGAGGGAAAAGGGAAGGGAGGGAGAGGGAGGGAAGGGAAAAGGGTGTGAAAGAGGGAGGGAGGGATCAGGTGAAGGAGTGAGATGTTGGTGGGGGGGGGGGAGTGTTATGTGGAGTCTGGCAATGTGTGTGTTGTGTGGTGTGTGTGTGGTGTGTGTGTGTTTTGTGTGTGTGTGTGTGTATGTGTGTGTTTTATTGTGTGTGTTTTTTGTGTGTTTTGTGTGTGTGTACTCACCCAATTGTGGTTTGCAGGGGTCGAGACTCAGCTCCTGGCCCCGCCTCTTCACTGATCGCTACTGGTCCTCTCTGCTTCCTGGCTTTTTTCATACCTCTTCTTAAAAAATATGTATGATTCCTGCCTCCACTACTTCACTTGCTAGGCTATTCCACTTGCTGACAACTCTATGACTGAAGAAATACTTCCTAACGTCCCCGTGACTGTTGAGTCTTCAGCTTCCAGTTGTGAAACCCCCTTTTCCCTGGTGTCCCTCTCTGGAACATCCTATCTCTGTCCACCTTGTCTATTCCCCACAGTATCTTGTATTTTCGTTATCATGTCTCCCCTGACCCTTCTGTCCTCCAGTGTCGTCAGTCCGATTTCCCTTAACTTTCCTGTACGAATTCCCTTGAGCTCTGGGATAGCCTTGTTGCAAACCTCTTGACGTTCTCTAACTCTTGACGTAGCTGATCAGGTGTGGGTTACAGTACTGGTGCTGCATACTCCGTATGGGCCTAAACATACCACAGTGTACAGTGTCTTGAACGATTCCTTATTAAGGTATCGGAACGCTATTCTCAGGTTTGCCAGGCGACGGTATGCTGCAGCGGTTATTTGGTTGATGTGTGCCTCGGTGATCGTGCTCGGTGTTATGGTCACCCCAATGTCTTTCTCCTGAGTGAGGTCTGTAGGCTTTGTCACCTTGCCTTACTCTGTCTGCGGTTTCTTTGCCCCTCCCCAATCTCATGCTTTGCATTTGCTGGATTGGAATTCCGAGAAAAGACGTTGATGGACACATGTCCAGCCTGTCCAGGTCTCTTGTGCGTCCTGCCTCATCCTCGTCCGATTTAATTCTTCTCATCAACTTCACGTATCTGCGAACAGACACTTCAGAGTCTATTCCTCTCCATCATGACGTCACTTATAACTCTAAAATAGCACTGCGTCCTAGAACTTGACCCCTGTGGGGACCCCGCTCGTAACAGGCCGCCCCCACTGTGATACCTCTTCACATACATGATCGTTGCTGCCTCCCTATCAAGGTCTTCCCTTTTCCATTGCAGTGCCCTCCTGTTACGTGCGCATGATCTCCAGCTTCTGCACTAATCCTCTTGTGGGGAACTAGTGTCAAAGGCCTTCCTGCAGTCTAGGAAAACGCAATCTACCCACCCCTCTCATCTCGTGTCTTATTCTGTTCCTTGTCATAAATCCAGGAGGTCTCTGTGATACAAGATTTCGCCTTCCATGAACAATGCTCGTTTTCATTTTTAATCTTGTTCCTTTCCCAGGTGTTCGACCACTTCCTCCTGATAATCTTCTTCCATACTTTGCCACAACAATCTTGTCAGTACACTGGTCTGTGTTTAGTGACTCGTTTCAGTTTTTCTTTCTTAAATATTGGGTCTACTTTAGCTGTCTTCCTTTCTCAGGTCGTTGCACCCAGTTTCAAGGGAGGTGTTGAAGATTGTGGTTAGAGGGCACGCACAGCTCTTGGCTCCTTCTCTAGGACCCATGGGGTGATGTTGAGCGGTCCCATCGCCTATGAGGTGGCCAAGGTCACTTAAGAGCTTATTCACCTCCTCCTCAGTTGTTCGTTATGTCATCCAACCTTGTTGGTATATTCCCTCTTGTGTTCCCTTCTGTGCTGTCTTCCACAGCACCTTACTGTTCTACTGTTAAAAACTTCCTTAAATCTCATGTTCAGCTCCTCACATACTCCATGATCATTTCTTGTGAGTTCTCCACCTTCTGTCCTTTATCTGATCACCTGGTCTTTGAATGTTGTCTTCTCTGATGTGGCTATACAACGTTTCGGGGTCTGTCTTGATTCTCGGATGCTATGTTCATTTTCTTATGTCGCTGATAGGCCACAACTCCTTACTGTGCGTACTCATTCCTGGCTCTGCGACTGATTTCCCTATTTTCGTGTGTTTCTGCGTTCTGTACTTTTTCCATTCTATATTGCACCATTGTTTTGCCTCTACACCGTCGGGTAACACGGGGCTCGTTCTGGTCTTCCCGTTGTTACTGTTTGCCCGTGGGAATAAACCTTTCACTGCCTCCTTGCATTTTGTTGTTAAATATTCCATCATTCATTTACTGGCTTCCTGCCAGTTCTCTGTCCCCAAGGACCTCCGAAGATGTTCTTCAACCCTATGTAGTCTCTTGTTTAGAGGCTTTTCCCATTCAACTCCTGTTTTCTCTTCACTTGCAGCTCTACTATGTATTCAAGCACAGAACCACGTAGGTCGCTAGACACCTAGGGGACTCTCATACTTGATGTCCTCAATATATGAGCTGCCCAGGGTGACAAAGGTCCGTTTTCCTGGTTCACTCCCCTTCACTCTGGTATGTTGTCCTTAACATGTTGATGCAGAGGTTTCCAGCACACGTCTCAAAACATCCTGGGCTCTCCATGTTTCGGGATCCCCCAAGTTGGCTCCAGGTTATCCCAGTCAATCTACCTGTGGTTGTTGAAATCCCGCAGAACCAGCAACTTTGCTTGCTGGAGTGAGTCTTCTTGTCACCTAAGCAAGTGTGTCCACCATGCTCTGTTGCTCTCTTCATATTCCTCTCTTGGCCTCTGCAGTTCTGGGGTGGATTTTATACAATCAATGCAATGACCACTTTGTGTTCCAGACTCTGAAGTGTACCTGCTTGTAGTCTCTTTCTCCTGTCTCATCTATTCATACCATTTTCTCGAATTTCCAATCTGTTTTTTACGAGCGAGCAAACCCACCTCCCCCCCTGCCCCTTCCGATCTTTCCTCATGATCTGGTCCTGGTGGGAAGGATTGCATTCTGTTTATTGACTCAGTGAGTTTTGTTTCTGTAACAGGCTTGATTGTCTGGGGACTTCTCATTGATTTCTTTCTTGCCATTCCTCATGTTTATTCGTTAATCCATCTGCATTGGTGTACCAAACCTTCAACTTTGTTCAATGCTGTAAACTGTGGTTGGCGGGGGGGATGGAAACAGAGGGATCGGTGTGTGAGGTTTGGTTTTGGATTGTTCAGTTGCCTTGGGGGTGTCCGGGCTGGAGTACCATTCTGTAGTGTTTTCTTGGGGGTGCGCTTGTCTACATTTGATCCTGGGTTATTCTGCTCTCCTTTTTTCATTTCCTCCAATTCTCCTTTCGTTTTTGAACTCTCTCTTTACATGTCTTCCTTTCGTCCTGTGTTATGTCACGATCGAGGTAACATCCAGAACTCCTGCTTGCCCTCAGCCGTTGCCTTCTCCTGCAGGATCATGGTTCGGGTTGATTCTGCATTGAAAATTACTTTGAGAGGCCGATATTCCTTTTCTTTGTGAACCACCAATTACTCGAAAATTGCCCACCTGGGTCCATGTCCCCTCGCTTCTCCTTCATGATATCTTCAATCGCTTTTTTCTCCTCCTGCTTTTTCTTTCATCATAAAGGTTTCCCCTTTTAGCTTCGTCTAAGACCATAGACAAACACGGAAATCTCTCCCTTTCCACTCCCACTGTGGACTCCCATTGCATCCTCTGATGTGTTTTAGTTCCTTCCCGTGGAGTGTTCTCTTCAGTCCTTCCCTAGTTATGGCCCTTGCATCATGGTTTATCCTTCCTGCCACCTGTCTGGCCCCCACAGGTATTGTAAGGTCCTTGCACATGGTCTAGTTCATTCAATGTCTTCCAACCCGCTCATTCTGTCCTAGTGTGCTCCGTCTTTGGTTTGGCCCCATTTGTTGGGATTGTACGGACTCTGCATAAGTTTAGTTTCCATGCTTCTTCCAGACCTGTTGTCTGTGTTTGTGTAGCCATTGCGATGACTTCTTCTGTCTAATATCTTTGTCTCTGTGCTGTTTCAGATTGTCTCATCTCCTCTTCTAATATCTCTATCTGATTTCTGCTGTGTGGCTGTGGCTTCCACCTTATGGCATTCTGCTGCTAAACCTCTCTTCATCTTCCTTTCCAGCTCATCTAGTCTCCTTCCCAGTCTTCCTCCCTTTTTTGGCTCTTCTCCCATTCCTCCCTCCCAGATTCGTCCTTGGAGCCCCTTGTCTCATCCTGGTTAGGGGGAGGGGAATAGATGGTTAGGAGAGGGGATGGATGGTTGTGGGGGAGGGGAGGATGGTTATTGGAGGGTTGAGATAGTTGGGGGAGGGGGTTTTTGGATGTTTGGGGGAGAGAGGGGATTGGATGGTTATGGGGAGGGGGAGGATGGTTATTGGAGGGAGGGAGGTAGTTGGGGGGTGTTTAGACGGTTTGGGGAGGGGTTAGGTGGTTTGGGGGAGGGGTAGGTGGTAAGGTGAGGGTGGTTAGGGAAGGGGATAGGTGGTTAGGGAGGGGGGGTATGTGTTGTGTGGGTCAAAGTGTTTGTGTCAAGTGGAGGGTGTGTGGTGGGGGGGGGATTGCTGTGTGTGTGTCGTATGTACTCACCTATTTGTATCACCCTATTGTGGTTGCAGGGGGGGTCGAGTCCTAGCTCCATGCTGTGTGTGTGCAGTGTGTGTGTGTGGTGTGTGTGGTGTTTGTGTGTGGTGTGTGTGTGTGGTGTGTGTGGTGTGTGTGTGTTGTGGGGTATGTGTGGTGCTGTGTGTTATGGTGTTGTGTGGTAGAGGTGTGTGTGTGTGTGTGTGTGTGTGGTGTGTGTGTGTGGTGTGTGTGTGGTGGGGTGTTGTATGTGTGGTGTGTGTGTGGTGTGGTGTTGTGTGTGTGTGTGTGTGTGTGTGTGTGTGTGTGTGGCTGTGTTGTGTGTGTTGTGTGTTGTGTGTATTATATGTGTGTGTGTGTGTGTGTGGGTGTGTGTGTGTGTGTTTGTGTTTGTGTGTGTGTGTGTGGATGTGTTTATGTATGTATGTGTGTGTGTGTGTGTGTGTGTGTGTGTGTGTGTGAGTGTGTGTGTGTGTTTGTGTGTTGTGAGTGTGTGAGTGTCTTACCCTTGTGTAGGGTGTGTTGTTTGTGAGGGTGGGAGGTTGGGGGGGTAGGTTGTGTGGTTGGAAAGAATCCGTCGTATAGGCCCAAATTTAGGTCTCATTTATTCTTTACCAATTTTCTAATCTCTCCACTTATTGCCTTTCTGGATTACATTTTAATTGTTGCTGGTTATTATCATTTTCCTTGATTCACATTGAGAGGGGAACTTCTTGCTTCCTAATTATTCTTACTGCTAATAACTACCGGTAGTACACACTGCCTGTGTGCATGTGTGCAATGTGTGTGTGTGTGAGTGTATGTGTGTGTGAGTGAGAGAGTCTTGTGTGGTGTAATTGACCCGCGGCCACAACTTCTTGTGGACTGACTCAACCTTCCTGGGACATGACACCTTGCACGTTTACATGTTGCCCTTAAAAGCTTGTCCATCTACCTTCTCACACTCGTTCTACACTATATTCTCCTATGTCTATGCTATTTCTAATTCTAATTCTCTGGTAATAGCTTGCAAGGAGTGGTGACCAGTATCAAACAGTAGTGCATAAGGACAGCCAGGGCCGTCAAACATGCAAAACCACAAATTGGCGAATAATAACTTGCTGTGACAGTTGCCCGCTGCTGAGACGAAGTCATCGTACGTAGGCCTTATCCCTTTTTTGGAGATCCTTCACCCGTGTTCTTCTATAACCATATATTCTCATACATCCGCTTCCTCCACGCGATTTTCACTCTTCACTGAGATAGTATACACTTCACTTTATATTACACTTCACTTTATAGTATAAGGGCACACAACTTGTCGTGACGTCACTTCTTCAGGGCCTACTGCTTACCATGTCGGCAACAGCGCCGAAGACCCCCAACGGTTTGTGCTTGTGAAATATTATGATTTCAGCTTTCCTCTCACGTTCTTTAACTAATAACTCTTTAATTATCACTCGTAGTATTGTTCACGACGTTCCCTACCACTGATTTACTGCTAGCTGTTATTGCACGCCATACAACGCTATGGATCTCCGGAGCCATGTGTGTGTGTGTGTGTGTGTGTGTGTGTTGTGTGTGTTGTGTGTGTGTGTGGGTGTGTGTGTGTGTGTGTATGTGTGTGTTGGGTGTGTGTATGTTGGTGTGTGTTTTATGAATGTGGGTGTGAGTGTGTTGTGTATGTTGTGTGTGTATGTGGTGTGTGTGTATGTGTGTATGGGGGAGGTATGCGGGGAGATACTGTTAATACATACAGTAATTCTGGGTTATGATCAAAAGGAATAATGCTACTAGGGTCTAAAGCTTCAATTAAGTGTCTGCGTTTGTGTGTGTGTGTGTGAGGGGAGGATGGTTATAGGGGGGGTGATCCGTTATATCTCTCTGTTTTGTCTTCCTAGAAATGCTACACTCTTCGCTTTTTAAAATTTTGTCCCCTTTCTGGATTTAAGTATCACTTATCCTGCTGTTGATTTTCCTATTCCTTGTTCAATTTAGAGAGGACTTCCTAGCTTTAGTATTCTTATACTAATAACTAATGTAATAGGCTTGCAGGAGTGAGTGTGACCAGCATCAAAGCGAAGGCCAAGCCAAGCAAGCGTGATGTGAACATTGCAACCCAATTTAGGGTGATACTTGCGCTGGCAAACGGTCGTGCCAAGTTGGCCAGATGCTGTGACGCAGAGTCGTCGTTACTAGCCTAAATCCTTATTTTTTTTTTTTTTTTTTTGTGTGTGTGTGTGTGTGTGTGTGTGTGTTGTGTGTGGTGTGTGTGTGTGTGTGTGTGTGTGTGTGTGTTTTGGGGGGGGGAGTGTGTGTGAGTGTGTGTGAGTGTGCCCTGTGACACGCTCAGTACTGCTGGGCGTGTGGGTGTTTCAGGTTGGCCAGTCCAATGGAGAGAGTGATGCGTACTTTGTTTCAGGTTCACACAGGGCTGGGCCTGGAACGCAGGATCGAGATCCTGGCCAAGCAGCAGTTCTGTTAATGATTCAGAATCACTTGTGAACGTAATTCAAATCACGGTGACCTGAGGAGAGAAATACTTTCATCATTTACTCCATCACTGTCTTGCAAGGGGCCGCGTCTTACCACTCAATGATAAAACTGCAGAATCAACAAGTACACTATACTCCCCTCCTCTCCAGGATACTCAAGTCTGGTTCCAGTTTCTTGAATCCCTTATAAATGTTACCTTGACTCTCACTCCAACAGCACGCTCACAAGTCCTAAGAACCTTTGTATCCGCTTGCTCCTATCTAATACGCTCATGCATGCTTTGCTGGAGTCCAGCCTCTAGCGATCAAATCATCCTTTACCCCTCCTCCAACTTATTCCTAGGCGACCCCTCCACCGCCTTCCTTCCAATTCAGATTTATATGCTCTCGAGTCTTCTATTTGTTCCATCTATCTATATGTCCCGCAACCACCTCAACAAACCCCCTCCTCTTCCATTCTCGGTTAATGTTTTGGTATAATCTTGCACCACCTCCTAATTTCCAAATATGGATTCATCTGCATTGTATTCACAACACACATTGCCCTTCAGACACGACATTTCCAACTGCCATCCAGCCTTCTCTTGTTGTAACATTCACCTCTATGCTTCATCCTTATAAGAGCCTTGGTTATGATATATCTCATAAAATTCACTTTTTGTTCCTGGAATAATGTTCTTTGTCTTCACAGATCCATTCACTTCCTCCATACTCCCTCCCTCCAATCTTGATATTATATCTTCCATGGCCTAAATTTTTTCTTATCCTCATCATCTTACCTCTTTCCTATGTTCACTTTTAATTTCCTTCTTTTACATACCCTACCAAACTAGATCACTAACTCTGCATCATTTCTTCAGAATCTCCCAAAAAGCACAGGGTCATCGCAGTAAGCAACTGTGAGCACTACTTTGTGTGAGATTCTTTATTATTACCCCAGCAAAAATTTACGATGCTCTAACCCACTGGACCATACAGTCTACAAAGGTCACACACTCAGAAGAGCTAGGTGTTGTATGTAATCCGAGGACATACAATGGTGTGGGTGCCTCAGAGCTAATTTTATTCTTCTCTCACTTTTGATTGTACTAGCCTCCACAAGCAGTACACATAGTGCTGTAACCACAAACGAGTGGTATTTAATCAATAACAACACTGCGACTAGCCGGGCGATCGAACCAGTGTTGTTTTAGCCTACCCTTGGTGAGGCAATTCATTGACGCTCTAATCCACTGTTCAATCCAGTCTTACATAGTCATTGCACCAGCAGGCTTGGTGTTGTTACCGATTTTATGCGTGTGGAGGGTTGTACACCAAACAGGGGCAGAATGAAATTAGCTCTAAGGCACCCACTCACCATCTTATGTCCTCGGATCTCGGGTACAACACCTAGCTTGCTGGGTGCGTCAATCTTTGTAGGACTGTATGGTCGTGTGGGTTAGTGTTGTGTATTTTCGCTCACAATGAGGTGGGCTTAAAACAATACGGGTTCGAATCCCGGTGTCGTATGTTGTTATTGATTAAATGCCACTCGTTCCGTTTTACATCTACTATATATATATTATATATATATATATATATATATCTATATATAATTTATATTTATATAAAATTATTTTATTATTTATATATATATATATATGGCAATAAGATCACAGTAAACAGGTGATTCAGATATTGGCAAAAACTACCACTCGGAAAGAATAGAGAAATTCCAAGCGCTTTCGTGAACTACTCACGATTATCAGGAACTATGAAAGTTAAAGCATCCAAGGAAGCTATATAAGGGGTTCTGGCCAGCACCTCATATCAGATCCCACAACGGTTTAAACACCTGACGTGCGCCGACCCAACTTGGATAGGTCATCTGCAACAAACTCACCACAAACTTTTCTACCAAGAAAATTTTAAAAATTATTATTTGTCCAGTGTATTTTAAATTCTCCCAAATTCTATTAATTATAAATGGATCTAATTTATATAAACCAAAGGAAAAAATATTCATATTATTGTCAAACAAACTGTTTTTATGAACAAGATTAAATTATATTCTGTCGACCATGGACTTGCTTGAGACTACTTTTTCAACTTTTTGATAATCAATTGGATGTGTTTAAAATCTCTTAATGATAAATAGAGCATTGGAATCTTGTCCAGTTTAATGCTCTATATTTATGTTGTTTTAATCTATAGTTCGAGAAGGATTTTTACCAGTTTGACCGTAATAAATTTTATCGCAAATTTTACTAGGAATCTTATAGACACATCCATCGGCATTTTGGGTGGGAATTCTTTATCAAAAGTTTTTTTTACTGTATCAAGATTTTGAATTCAACTTTATAAAAATTTCTTAAGAAGAGAAGGTTTATAACAAGGTTTTCATGGTAAGGGAGAACCCAAAAATTTTTAGTTTGAATAAGGCTGGGTAGTCCTTTTTGGATTGTAAAAAGTATTATTTCTAGCAATTTAAAAGATTTATCAATTACTTTTCTTGGGTATTTTAAATCTATTACTGTTTCATATAATTTTGGATATTTCCTCATCTATGAACTAGGACTCAAATTCGTAAAGCTCTCATAAACATTGGATGAGAAAACAGACAGTTTGACTCTTATCTTGTGCGAGGGAATAATAGTGGAACATAGGAAACAGTTATTTGGAGGTTTTCTGTAAAAATTTTAATTTGAATTCATTATTACCTTTATAATAATTAAAAAACAAACTACAGATAAAAGGCTAGAGTTATTTTCTTCAAACTCAACAGTAAAAGTTTATTAGAGAAATGGGGATGCTATTTAATTTCAAGGAAATGGGTGTATTCTACATTTTTGTGCATAAGACACAAATATCATCAAATATCTGAACCATTTTAGCTCTATTAGGGAGGATTGTGTTTAATGCAACCTTTGTTCAAAAATTCCATGTATAGGTTACTAAGAACAGTTGGTGAATGAGATTTCCATTGCCATAACAACTTCTGAGTGTAAAAAACTTATCATTTTAATACAAATTTTTGCATCAAACAATGCAAAGTTAATAAGTTTAATGATAGTAGGACTGGCAAACTATCAAAAGAAAAATAGACATTTTATTGAAAATAGTGATTGGACAAAAGCATGCTATAACAATTTTGTAATTAACTTATCAGATGAAATTTCTAGAATAACATAAACTGACCTGCTTCTAAGGGGTGTGGCTAAGTTATAGCAACTCTAAAAAACTTATAATAATGTTGAAATTGTAAAAGCCTTTTGTAACTTTGAAAATTTTCTGATTTATCTCTGATGAAATTAATATTAGTAAAGGAATGGTAATAGCTCTTTGTTAAAACCAAACATTCAAATTGCCCTCAAAGATTCTTTAGAGTCTTATGATACACTTAATAACATTCAAAATTTGCGCTACTAAAGACAGACAAAAATAAATGCATGTGGTTAATTATGAAGAAAATGATTACAATGAAAAAAATGAATAATCTCTTAGATGATACTGAAAACCTATTCTAAACTTAGGAAAAATCCCCTAGAATAACCGTTACGCAATTTCCAATAAAACAATTAAAACTTTCTACTGAAAAAAAAAAAAGGGGGGGAAATAAAAAAGTGAATTAGTCAAACAATTTACTTCCACTAATCCATCTTTACCTTACCATTGTATGGACGTATAAAAACACACAAAACCTGGGATCACTGTCACAGACCAATTATTAGCTCCATAGGGTTCTGTTTCATAAAAATTTATCCAAAATGGCTTGTTGCTATTTTGAGCCCTATTGTTGGCAAATTTCTAACTTTAATGTTAAAAAACACATTAGGACTCGTTGATATATTAAGCTCCTGACTGACTTAAATGATTTTACATGGTTAGTTTGATGTTACTTCTTTGTTTACGAAAGTTCCTGTTGATGATTATTAAAGTTTCTTATCTGAAAAGTCGTTATCTATGATTTACCATTGCCCTGTTCCTATATCATTAAACTTATTAAACTTTGCATTGTTGATGCAAAAATTTGTATTTAATGATATGTTTTACACTCAGAAGTTTGGTTATGGCAATGGGAAAATCCTCTTTCACCTTGGTCTTAGTAACTACACATGGAATTTTTGAAACAAGGTTGCTTAACACAATCCTCCCTAATAGAGCTAAATGGTTCAGATATGTTTGATGATATTTTGTGTCTTATGCCCAAAAATGTAGATATACCACCATTTCCTTGGAAAATTAAATCGCTTAGCCCATTCTATAACTTTATGTTAGAGTTTGAAGAAAATAACTCATTGCCTTTTCTAGATGTTTTAATTATTAAGGGTTAATATGTATTCAAATTTAAATATTTACAGAAAACCTTCAAATAACTGTTCCTTGTCCACTATTATTCCTCGCTCAAGATAGAGTCAAACTGTCTGTTTTCTCATCAATGTTTTTGAGCGCTTTACGATTTGTAGTCCTGAGTTTCATAGTTGAGGAAATATCAATTTATGAAATAGGTAATGATTTGAAATACCCAAAGAAATGTAATGATAATATCTTTTAAAATTGCTAGAAATTACTTTTACAATCCAAAAGGGACAACAGCCTTATTCAACTAAAAATATGTTGTTCTCCCGTACCATGAAAACTTGGTTGATATGACTTCTCTTCTTAAGATTTTAATATTAAAGTAGTATTCAAAAATCTTGATACAGTAAAAAAACACTTTTGATAAAAGAATTCCCCCAAAATGCTGATGGATGTGTCTATAGAATTCTTTGTAAAATTTGCGATGAGTTTAGTACGGTCAAACTGGGTTAAAAATCTCAAAACTAAGATTAAAACAACATAAATATAGCATATAGAACTGGTCAAGATTCCAATGCTCTATTTATCATGTAAGAGATTTTAACCATCCAATTGATTTTCAAAAAGTTGAGAAAGTAGTATCAAGCAAGTCCATGGTTCGACAGGAATATAATTGAAGCTTGTTTTCATAAAAAAGCTCAGTTTTGACATAATATGAATTTCCTTGATTTATTTAAATTGATCCATTTATATTAATAGGAATTTGGGAAGGAATTATTTAATACACTGGACAAATAATAATTTTTAAATTTTTCTTGGGTAGAATAGTTAGAGGGTGAGTTGTGCAAAGGACCTATCCAGTTGGGCCGAGGCGGCGCGTCAGGTCTTAAACCGTTTGCGGGATCTGATAGTGAGATGTGGCCAGACCCCTTATATAGCTCTGTTCCTTGATGCTTTTTACCTTTCATGTTCCTTGATAATGTGAGTAGTCACGAAAGCGCTTGGAATTTTATATTCTTTCAGAGTGGGTTGTTTTTGCATATAATATATATTTATATATTTATATATTATATCTATATATAATATATATATTTTTATATATTTATATATATATATTATATATATATAATATATATATATATATTATGTATATATATATATATATATTTATATATATATATATATATATATATTATATATATTATATATATATATATATATATATTTATATATATATACTATATATCATTTATTATATATATATATATATTTATATATATCTATATATATATATATATATATTATAAATATAATATATATATAGTATGCATATATATATAAGCATTTGAAATATTTAATTTTGCTCTCCAGAGGCTAATTTAGGACAGTCTTTTATTTGGTATACCGAACAGTAGACTTTATACTCACTCAGCTATTACGGAGAGAGATTGTTTAACGTCTCAGGTGTGATGATGGGCTGAGGACGAGGGAGAGCCACAAACACCTGAGCAGTGTTACAGTGCCAGAATCAGTGGTGTTGCTGAAAAACATTTCTATGTTGTCACTGGTTCTATCCAGCTCCTGGTCAGCCTCTACTTCCTGGGATCAGTCTCCTCCTCCAAGTTACGGGAGTCTCAATGCTGCTGGTGACTTCTGGCTGCCAGTTGGTGGTGAGAAAGTGGTAGGCGATAAACTGTGGATGGGAGAGATTCCATATATGGAAAGGATCATTCTAGCGAAAAAATGCGTTGCAGAGGACTGAGTATCGACTAAGGGTTTTTCATCGCAAAATTTACTTTATTGATTTATTTCAATCACGGAATTATGAAAGATAACGGGATTGACGCACAGTGTAATTTACTGTAAAGCATTATAGTGGAGTTATTTAAATATTAAATATTTCTTGAGTGCGAAAATAAGTTATGAATGGATTTAGAAAGGAAGACGGCGATAGATGAGACTCCACCTCTCCTGACGTCAATAATATCTTAAGCCTGTTTAACTCTACAAGTATTTAAGAAAAATAAACTCAATACTGTAATGCTGAAAAAGGAGTTTATTTATATATCATGAATGAACAGAACTAGCTTCTCAACGTGAACGGTTACCAAGCATAAAATGTTGCCTGCCAGAAAAAGCAGTAATATACTTGGGTTTAGGGAAGTCCCGAGTAGGTAGAAATAGGGTATGTGTGGAGGCCAGCGTGGGTGGTGTCAGCGTTGAGGGTTAGTGAGGAGAGCAGAGATGCTGGATCATACTATCAGACTCCATCTTTAATAGTCAACAAATCATGAACAATGGGGCTATGTAACAGCAGTTGTTAACATATATTGCACTTAAAAACGTCTCTAGCTGAAAGTTATTTTTTCTTGAAATAAAATCACAGTTAATGAGCACAGTGACGCAAATTGATGTTCTTGAGCGCTGACTTGGTAACCTGTAAAGAAAGAAAAATGAAGACAACAGGATTTACCAACTGTTTAGTTGTTTACACCAGTGAATTTACACGTTGAGAGTGCTATCCTATCTGACTTATTTTCAAGCTAAGATCTGTTGTCCTACCTCAGCTCATTTACAGGGCTAAGAGCTGTTATCCTTCTTGGCTCATTCCAAAGCCCAGTGTAATCTAAGGTATTTCATACTCTCTCCTCCCAGGATTCTACCCACAGTAACATTTTTACTGCTAGGCTACAAGGTACAGAGAAACTTACCAACATCTCCGCCCCACCCCAGGATTGAACCCGCTTAGGTTGAAAGTCTACAGTTTCCGGCTCTGCTACGGTTGAGCTACAGCACCTGTGCCTGCTACAGCTGAGCTACAGCACCTGTGCCTGCTACAGCTGAGCTACAGCACCTGTCCTGCTACAGCTGAGTTACATGTCTGGCACTATTACAGATGGGCCTATAGCTCGTGTCAGTGCTACACGGCTACAACTCGCTCCCACAATTCAGTTACTCTAACTCACTCCCACGCCCAAAAAACTAACTCACAAACCATAACAACTCACTCCCACTCTCCTATAATTCACTCCCACATTTCTGCAACTCAGTTCCTCGCTCCCACTCTTCTACAACTCGCTTCTACACTCCTACAACTTACTCACACTCCTACAACTCACTCCCACCCTCCTGCAACTCCTACAGTTCACTCCCATAACCCTTACATTTCATTCCATGGCCCGGTGGCCTGGTGGCTAAAGCTCCCGCTTCACACAAGGACGGGTTCGATTCCCGGCGGGTGGAAACATTTCGACACGTTTCCTTACACCTGTTCTCCTGTTCTAGTAGCAGCAAATAGGTACCTGGATGTTAGTCGACTGGTGTGGGTCGCATCCAGGGGGGACAAGATTACTGACCCCAATGGAAATAAGTTAGGCAGTCCTCGATGAAGCACTGACTTTCTGGGTTATCCTGGGTGGGGTACTGACTTTCCGGAGTTAAAAATCCGAACGAAATAGTATCTTATCTTATCTTAACAGTGTAATACTTGTATAGTATTTTATAATTGATAGTACCATTTATAGTCATGGTCCCGTGTTATGTTGGTGGCACGGGCTCCCGTCACCCAGATAGCCGTCAGGCAACTCGCACTTTTTGCCAGGACTAGAGACTAGCAGACGCTGTCAAGGCTGGACTCTCCATTCACAACAACGCCTCCCGTAACACCCATCGGTGTTTCCTTCGCTGCCATTTCCCTTTCAACGAACCCCCACGATACCACACTTCTACAATCCCACCTCTTACAATCCCACACTCCTACAACTCCCACTCTACAACTCCACTCTCCTACAACTCCATCACTCATACAACCCTCACACGTCTACAACTCATAAGAACATAAGAACATAAGAAAGAAGGAACACTGCAGCAGGCCTGTTGGCCCATACAAGGCAGGTCCAAGTCTCCTACCGGCTTAAGCCAATGCCCCAACCTAGTCAGGTCAGGTCACATTCACTTAAGGAAGGAACACGGCAACTGACTTAGTAGCACAAGCTAATCAGGTCCAACTCGCACCCACCCACACACATTCATGTATTTATCTAACCTATTTTTAAAACTACACAACGTTTTAGCCTCTATAACTGTACTTGGGAGTTGTTTCCACTCATCCACAACTCTATTACCAAACCAATGTTTTCCCTATATCCTTCCTGAATCTGAATTTTTTTCCAAATTTAAAAACCATTGCTACGAGTCCTGTCTAGGCTAGATATTTTCAGCACGTTATTTACATCCCCTTTTTTATTCCTGTCTTCCATTTTTTACACCTCAATCATATCCCCGTAATTCTACACCTTTCTAGAGAGTGCAGATTTCAGGGCCCTCAGTCTATCCTCATAGGGAAGATTTCTGATACATGGGATCAACTTTGTCATCCTCCTTTGTATGTTTTCCAGTGCATTTATATCCATTCTGTAATACGGTTGACCAAAACTGTGCAGCATAATCTAAATGAGGTCTAACCAAGGATATATAGAGTGAAGAACAACCTGAGGACTCCTATTATTTATGCTTCTTGATATGAAGCCAAGGGTTCTGTTAGCTTTATTGCGAACACTTATGCACTGTTGTCTTGGTTTCAGATTACTGCTAACCCGAACTACCTAAATCTTTATCGCAATCCATAATATTAAGATCGACATTTAGTTTATATGTGGCATTGGTATTTTCCTGTCCAACATTTAGAACTTTGCATTTGTCTATATTAAACTGCATCTGCCACTTCTCCGACCACTGCATCAGTCTATTCAAATCTTCCTGGAGTGCTCTAATGTCCTCGCAGAATGAATTCGACGGCCTATTTTGGTGTCATCGGCAACTTGCTTATGTCGCTCTTATGTCTCATCAATGTCGTTTATGTAGATTTTTGAACAACAGGGGGCCCAACACGACCCCTGTGGAACACCGCTCGTGACGCTTCCCCACTCTGTTTTTCCCCCCCCTTTATGCAAACTCTCTGCTCCCTATTTGTCAACCATGCCTCTATCCGGGGAAAAAAATTTCTCCTCCTATTCCATGTGCTTAATTTTCCTCAATAGTCCTGATGTGGGACCCTGTCAAAAGCCTTACTGAAGTCCATATACATAATATCATATTCATTACCATGATCTACCTCCTCAAACCTTAGTGAAAAAAATTAATAAATTTGTAAGGCAGGAACACCCCTTTGTAAAACCAGGGCTGAGATTCTTTGATTAATTTGTGCTTTTCAAAGTGGCTACGAACTGCCTCGGCAATTATTGATTCCATAAATTTTCCCCTATGGAGGTTAGGCTTATTGGTCTATAGTTCGAAGCTAAGGGGCCCTGGTCACCTGTTTTGAAAATAGGATCACGTTTGCCATTTTCCACTTATCTGGCACCATGCCAGTTTGTAGTGATATATTGAAAAGATTAGCCAAAGGTTTACTAAGCTCCTCTTTACATTCCTTTAGAACCCTTGCATACAGTTCATCAGCGCCTGGGGATTTGTTAGGTTTTATTTTATCAATTTACCTAAAGACCATGTCACTTATAACCCTAATCGTGCACAGTTTATTATCGTCCTGTTCTACATAATTTATTATTTCTGGAATATCGCTAGTATCCTTCCTGAGTAAAAACTGAGAGGAAGTATGTATTAAAAATTCTACACATTTCCTTATCACTGTCAGTGAGCTGACCCGAGTAACATTTGAGTGGGCCTATCTTGTCCCTGATCTTCCCTCTGAATACTTGAAAGAATCCTTTTGGGTTAGTCTTCGATTCTCTTGCAACTTTAACCTCATAATCTCTTTTTGCTTTTCTTATTCCCTTTTTTATTTCTCTCTTTAACTGACTATATTCATTTCTTAATTGCACCTCTCCTCTTTTGATTTCCCTATATATGCCTCTCTTTCGACCAATGAGTTGTTTTAATCTATTGTTCATCCATTTAGGGTCATTTTTGCTTGATCTGATTTCCCTATTTGGAACATAAGTTGTCTGAGCAGCTAGAACTATGCCCTGGAACACGTCATATCGACAATCATCACCAGCTACCTGGCCCATAGTCAGGTCATTCCAGTTCAGCCCACCCAAGTAATTTTTCAGTCCTTTGAAATCAGCCAAGCGGAAGTCAGGGACAGAGACTTGATTGCCATTATTAGGGGAATTCCATGATATATTAAAACTGAGTGATTTGTGATCACTTTCCCCAAGCTCGTCATTAACCTCAAGATTATTAATTAGCATTTCCCTGCTGGGAAGAACCAAGTCAAGCAAGTTATTTCCTCTAGTTGGCTTTGTCACAAACTGTTTTTTAAAAAATCATGAACGTAAAAGAAAGCACTTGATTCAAAATTTCCTTCAAAATTTCTCCAGTCAAACTGTCTATAGTTTTAAAAACTCCATTATACAAAATTTTTGTATGTAAGGCCCCTTTCGAATTTCATCCCCTGAAGTTTAACCCGGGGCTTCCCATCATGATTTGGGGCCCTGTGAATCACAAACCCCAAAAATTTGTTTTTCAAAGGCCCTCGAGAAGCTGTAACCAAACAGATTCGTGGGGACGCTTCTAATTTTATATCTTGTCTAAACAACAATTTAAATTGTCTTGACGTACATCGTACTCCACCACCCCTCCGTTGACCCTGCGTTGGAATAATTTAAAGCCTTGTATGTAACATTAGAAGGCTCTCCTATTTTTTCAATTGGGGGGCCCAAGGGCTCTGTTTTTAGCAATGATATCTATGTTTCATCACTTTTCAACAACTTCACAACTCTCCACTCCTACAACTCCCCCCACCCTACAACTCCCACACTCCCAAACTCCCCCAAATCCTACAACTCCCCATCCCACAATCCTCACTCAAACTTCACATCTACAACTTCCCCACTCCCCAACCCCACACTCCCACACTCCCGCACTTCCCACAACCCTCACAAATTTCCCAAATCCCAATCCTACAAATCTCCCCTTTTTAAACTCCCCCCCCTCCCCCAAAACCCACACTCCTACAACCCCCACTCCTACGACTTCCACACTCCTACAACTTCCACACTCCTACAACTCCCCACTCCTACAACTCCCACACTCCTACAACTCCCACACACACTACAACTCCACATTCCTACAACTACCACACTCCTACAACTCCACACTCCTACAACTCCCACACTCCTACAACTCCACTCCTACAACTCCCACACTCCTACGGCTCCCACTCTTCTACAACTCCCACACTCATACAACTCCCACACTCATACAACTCCCACACTCCTACAATTCCACATTCTACAACTTCCACACTCCTACAACTCCCACACTCCTACAATTCCCCACTCCTACAACTTCCACACTCCTACAAACTCCACACTCTACAACTCCGGCACTCCTACAACTCCCACACTCCTACAATTCCACACTCCTATAACTCCCACACTCCTACAACTCCCACACTCCTACAACTCCCACACTCCTACAACCCCACACTCCTGCAACTCCCACACTCCTACAACTCCCACACTCCTACAACTTCCCACTCCTACAACTCCACACTCCTACAACTCCCACACTCTACAACTCCCACACTCCTACAACTCCCACACTCCTACGGCTCCACTCTTCTACAACTCCACACTCATACAACTCCCACACTCATACAACTCCACCTCTACAATTCCCACACTTCTACAACTTCCACACTCCTACAACTCCCACACTCCTACACTCCGGCACTCCTACAACTCCCACACTCCTACAATTCCACACTCCTATAACTCCCACACTCCTACAACTCCACACTCCTACAACTCCCACATCCTACAACTCCCACACTCCTGCAACTCCCACACTCCTACAACTCCCACACTCCTACAACTTCCACACTCCTACAACTCCCACACTCCTACAACTCCACATCCTACAACTTCCACACTCCTACAACTCCCACACTCTACAACTCCCACACTCCTACAACTCCCACTCTCCTACACTCCCACACTCCTACAATTCCCACACTCCTACAATTCCCACACTCCTACAACTCCAACACTCCTACAACTCCCTCACTCCTACAACTCCCTCACTCCTACACTCCCACACTCCTACAACTCCCACACTCCTACAACTCCCAGACTTCTACAACCCACACTCCTACAACTCCACATTCCTACAACTCCCACACTCCTACAACTCCCACACTCCTACAACTCCCACACTCCTACAGCTCCCACACTCCTACAACCCTCACACTCCTACAACTCCCAATTCCACAACTCCCACACTCCTACAACTCCCACACCCTACAACCCTCACACTCCTACAACTCCCACATTCCTACAACTCCCCACTCCTACAACTCCCACACTCCACAACTCCCACACTCCTACAACTCCCACACTCCTACAACTCCCACACTCCTACAACTCCCACACTCCCACAACTCCCACACTCCTACAACCCTCACACTCCTACAACTCCCAGATTCCTACAACTCCCACACTCCTACAACTCCACACCTCCTACAACTCTCACACTCCTACAACTCCCAATTCCTACAAACTCCCACACTCCTACAACCCTCACACTCCTACAACTCCCGATTCCTACAACTCCCACACTCCTACAACTCCCACACTCCTACAACTCTCACACTCCTACAACTCCCACATTCCTACAACCCTCACACTCCTACAACTCCCACATTCCTACAACCCCACTCCTACAACTCCCCAGATTCCTACAACTCCCACACTCCTACAACTCTCCACATTCCTACAACCCTCACACTCCTCAACTCCCACATTCCTACAACCTCACACTCCTACAACTCCACATTCCTACAACTCCCACTCCTACAACTCCCACACTCCTACAACTCTCACACTCCTACAACTCCACATTCCTACAACCCTCACACTCCTACAACTCCCACATTCCTACAACTCCCACACTCCTTACAACTCCCAGATTTCTACAACTCCCACACTCCTACAACTCCCACATTCCTACAACCCTCACACTCCTACAACTCCCACATTCCTACAACCCTCACACTCCTACAACTCCCACATTCTACAACTCCCCACACTCCTACAACTCCCACACTCCTACAACTCCCACATTCCTACAACTCCCACACTCCTACAACTCCCACACTCCTACAACTCCCACACTCCTACAACTCCCACATTCCTACAACTCCCACACTCCTACAACTCCCACATTCCTACAACTCCCACACTCCTACAACTCCCACACTCCTACAACCCTCACACTCCTACAACTCCCACATTCCTACAACTCCCACACTCCTACAACTCCCACACTCCTACAACTCCCACACTCCTACAACTCCCACATTCCTACAACTCCCACACTCCTACAACTCTCACACTCCTACAACTCCCACACTCCTACAACTCTCACACTCCTACAACTCCCACACTCCTACAACTCCCACACTCCTACAACCCTCACACTCCTACAACTCCCACACTCCTACAACTCCCACATTCCTACAACTCCCACACTCCTACAACTCTCACACTCCTACAACTCCCACACTCCTACAACTCTCACACTCCTACAACTCCACACTCCTACAACTCCCACACTCTACAACCCTCACACTCCTACAACTCCCACACTCCTACAACTCCCACATTTAACATCATGTATTCATCGTTCGGTACATAATGTTTTAAGCCAGATTTACACGTTATTTAGTTTAAGTTTTCCCTCTTAGAATTATAATTAATAGAGGAGGAATTTGTCAGTCACCATATAGAGCCCTTAACTCGCATTTATAGTAATGTATGTAAGACTTTGTGTGTAACTGGTAAGTTGTATGTATGTATGTAGTGTAACTCGTGATTATCTACCTGGAGGGTATTCCGGGGGTCAACGTGCGCACGGCCCAGTCCACTAACAGGCCTCCCGGTGGATCAGGGCCTGATCAACTAGACTGTTACTGCTGGCCGCACGCAGTCCAACATACGAACCACAGGCCGACTGATCCGGCACCGACTTTAAGTATCTGTCCAGCTCCCTCTTGAAGGCAGCCAGGGGTCTGTTGGTAATTCCCTTTATGCCTGGTGGGAGGCTGTTGAACAGTCTTGGGCCTCAGACGCTTACTTTATTTTCTCATAGTGTATCGATGACGCCCCTACTTTTCATTTGGGGATTTTGCATCGCCTGCCCAGTCTTTTTCTTTCGTAGGGAGTGATTTCTGTATACAGATTCGGGACCATTCCTTCTAGGATTCTCCAAGTGTATATTATGATATATATTCTGTCGCCTGCGCTCCAGTGAGTTACAAATCAAGTGCTTCCAGACGCTCCCGTAGTTAAGGTGTTTGACGGACTTTTATGTGCAGTAAAGGTTCTATGTACACTTTTCTAGATCTGCAATTTCATGTTAATGCACTGCGTATTCCAGTCAAGGAGAACAAGTGATTTAAAAAGGATCATCACTGACTTGGCATCTCTTGTTTTGACGTTTCATTATTCCATCCTATCATTTTCTTTGCAGAGGCGATAGTGGCACTGTTGTGATCCTTGAAAGTGAGATCCTCAAACATTACCACTCAGACGTCCCTCACTTTACTTTTCCGCTCTATTGTATGAATCAGAGTTTTGTAGTATATTCAGTTCTAAATTATTATCTCTCCAGTTTTCATGTAACGGAGTTGTTGGAATTTGTCTTCATTGAACATTATATTGTTTTCCGATGCCCATTGGAAACTTGGTTACATCTTTTGGGAGAGTTAACTGTGTCCTCAATGGAGACAGTCTCATGCAGATCCTAGTATCGTCTGCAAAGGAAGACACGGTGCTATGGATTAATCTCTGTCTCTCTGATATGAGGATGAGGAACAGGATGGGGGCAAGTACTGTCCTTGTGGAAAAGAGCTTTTCACTATGGCAGCTTCCGATTTACTCTGTTTACCACTACTCTTTTTGTTCGATTGGTTAGAAAGTTGAAGATCCATCTGCCCACTTTGCCAGTTATTCCTTTAGCACGCATTTTGTGCGCTATTACACCATGATCGCACTTGTCAAAGGCTTTTGCAAAATCTGTGTATATTACATCTGCATTCTGTTTTTTCTTCCAATGCCATCCAAGACCATATCATAGTGATCCAGTAGTTGTGAGAAGCACGAGCGACCCGCTCTGAACCCTGTTGCAATGGATTGTGCAGTTTTTGGGAATCCAAATGGCTTGCCATCATATTTAGTACTCATTCAAATATTTTTTTTTGA
>NC_069428.1:27884799-27887299 GCF_026875155.1 Cherax quadricarinatus | reverse complement strand
CCACCTCCAGGTCACCTGTGTAAACCACGTCAGGGACGAAGGGACAAGTCACACTCCTCTCATGTGCTTCTGTTTTATCCTCACCTCTTCTGGGAATTCCGGTACTCCACCTCACACTTACATGATTTTGCATGAATAATTCACTTTTTTTTAATTCCCCGGCAAATCCTGTTCATGTGTTCAAATAACACATATAATTTGAGTTTATATTGTATTCTTTTCATGTTTCAAGAGGGAAGGTTCAATTATGTTTCTTTCCATGAAAGAACTGTTTGGTGCTATAATCTGGGCTAGCATCCCATCACCGGTGGTTTTACATGCACTAACGTGGGTTAAACACAGCGTTCGACTCTGCCTTGGTGGGTCCTGACTTATTTATGCTGGCAATTCTGGTTTCCCAGAAAATTTTACCTGTTTGACTGATATATGAAGAGGACACTGATACACACACACACACACACACACACACACACACACACACACACACACACACACACACACACACACACACATATATATATATATATATATATAAACATATATATATATAATATATATATATATATATATATATATATATATATAAACACTGCGACTAAGCCAAGGACTCGAACCCATGCTGGCATTGGCCTCCTCATGGTGGGTTCGAAAATCATGATGCCCTAATCCCCTGGACCCATACAATCCTTAAGAGTAGCCGCATCGCAGCGGAACTGGATGTTGTACTCGCTAAATTTCCATCTAGTCCTGTTGGTGTACTAGTACAACAAGCAGTATTTTATATTATTGTGACCACGAACGATTGGGCAACAATAATACACACACACACAAAATACACACACACACACACACACACAGTAACAAGGGGACACAGTTGGAAGCTGAAGACACAGATGAATCACGGGGATGTTGGGAAAAGTATTTCTTCACCCACAGAGTAGTCAGTAAGGGGAAATTTAGTTTGGGAAGCGATGTAGTGGAGGCGGATCCATACATAGCTTTAAGCAGAGGTATGATAAACCTCACGGCTCAGGGAGAGTGACCTAGTAGCGATCAGTGAAGAGGCGGGGCCAGGAGCTCGGACTCGACCCCCGCAACCTCAACTAGGTGAGTAAAACTAGGTATACAAAACCCCCAAAAACACACACACACACACACACACACACACACACACACACAACACACAACACACACACACACACACACACACACACACATCAGATCCTGAGGAAAGATAGAAGGAGTAGAGAGGGAGGAGGGGTTGCACTGCTCATAAAACACCGATGGGGATTTGAGGAAAGGGAAAGGGCATGGACAGATTGGAGAAAGAGACTACATTGTAGGTACAATTCAGTCCGGAGAACATAAAGTAGTCATTGGAGTGATGTATAACCCACCACAGAACTGCAGGAGGCCAAGAGAGGAGTACGAAGAAAAAAAACAGGGTGATGGTGGACACACTGGCTGAGGTGGCAAGAAGAGCTCACTCGAGCAGAGCAAAGTTACTGGTAATGGGCGATTTCAACCACAGGGAGATCGACTGGGAAAACCTGGAGCCACATGGGGTCCCGAAACATGGAGAGCCAAGATGATGGATGTGGGACTTGAAACTTCATGCATCAACATGTCAGGGACAACAACCAGAGAGAGAGGGAGGATGAACCCGCAAGACTGGATCTTGTGTTCACCCTGAGCAGTTCAGACATTGAGGAATCACTACGAGAGGCCCCCTTTGGGGCTAGCGATCACGTGGTTCTGAGTTTTGACTATATATAAGTTAAAAAGTGGAGAAGGTAACAGGAACTGAAGGGAACAGGCCAAAATAAAAAAGTGGGGACTACACAGGTATGAGAAACTTCCTGCAGGAGGTTCAGTGGGACAGAGAAATGTAGGAAAATCAGTAAACGAGATGATGGATATGTGGCAACAAAGGCAAGGAGCAGAGGAAAGTTTTGTTCCCAAGGGAAACAGAATAATAGGAAGACCAAAACGAGTCCTTGGTTACCCGAAGGTGTAGGGAGCAAAAACAAGTGCCACCAGAGAATGGAAAAGTACAGGAGGGCATAGGACCCAGAAAACAAGGAGAATAGTAGAAGAAGCCGAAAACGAGTATGCACAGATAAGGAGGGAGCCCAGCGACAGTATGAAAACGACATAGCATCGAAATCAAATCTGACCCAAACTGCTGTATAGCCACATTAGGAGGAAGACAACAGTCCAAGGACCAGGTGATAAGACTGGGAAAGAAGGTTGAGAACTCACAAGAAACGATCAAGATGTATGTGAGGAGCACCACACAAGTTTAAGAGATATTTACAGTAAGACAGGAAGGACTTCTGGGGGGAAGACCAGATGGGGACACCAGCAAGGATACACCACAGTGTTGGACTACATACATACAGATGATGAGGAGGTGAAGAACTGCTAAGGGACAGTCGATACCACAAAGGCAATGGACCGGACAACATCTCCCCCGGGGTCCTTAGAGTAGGGAGCAGAA
>NC_069428.1:27877299-27879799 GCF_026875155.1 Cherax quadricarinatus | reverse complement strand
AAGATCTCCACAAAATTTCCAGTACCGTGACTGTGTAAGAGCCTCCACAAGGGGTCAGTAACCGTGACTGTGTAAGAGTCTCCCACTAAGGTCAGTACCGTGACTGTGTAAGAGCCTCCCACTAAGGTCAGTACCGTGACTGTGTAAGAGCCTCCCACTAAGGTCAGTACCGTGACTGTGTAAGAGCCTCCCACTAAGGTCATTACCGAGACTCTGTAAGACTCTCCCACTAAAGTCAGTACCGTGACTGTGTAAGAGTCTCCCACTAAGGTCAGTACCGTGACTGTGAAGAGCCCTCCCACTAAGGTCATACCGGACTTTTAAAGAGCCTCCCACAAAGGTCAGTACCGTGACGTGTAAGAGCCCCACAAAAGGTCAGTACCGTGACTGTGTAAGAGCTCCACAAAGGTCAGTAGAGTGACTGGGTGTAAGAGTCTCCCACTAAGGTCAGTACCGTGACTTGTAAGAGCCTCCCACAAAGGTCAGTAATTTACGTGAAAGTCCTCCCACTAAGGTAGTACGGACTGTGTAAGAGCCTCCCACTAAGGTCAGTACCGTGACTGGGGAAGATTCTCCCACTAAGGTCAGTACCGGGGACTGTGCAAGAGCCCTCCACAAGGTCAGTACCGTGAGTGGGTAAGAGTCTCCCACAAAGGTCAGTACCGTGACTGTGTAAGATCTCCACAAAGGTCAGTACCAGTATGTGTAGGACTCCCACTAAGGTTCAGTCCCGTGACTGTGTAAGAGCCTCCCACTAAGGTCAGTACCGTGCCCTGGAAGATTCCCCCCACTAATTTAGTACCGTGACTGTGTAAATTCCCACTAAGGTCAGTACCTTACTTGTAAGATTCTCCCACTAAGGTCAGTCCGTGACTGTGTAAGAGCCTCCACAAAGGGTCATACCGTGTCTGTGTAAGATTCCCCTAAGGTCAGTACCGTGACTGTGAAAGCCTCCCACTAAGGTCAGTACCGTGACTGGGTAAAAATCTCCACAAAGGGTAGTCCTGACTGTGTAAATTCCTCTAGTCAGTACCTATGTTAAGAGTCTCCCCATAAGGTCAGTACCGTGACTGGGGTAAAGCCTCCCACTAAGGTCAGTCCGTGACTGTGTAAGACTCCCACAAGGTAGTACCGTGACTGTGTAAAGATCTCCCACAAAGGTCAGTACCGTGACTGTGTAAGAATCTCCCACTAAGGTCAGTACCTGACTGTGTAAGATCCCCCACTAAGGTCAGTACCGTGACTGTGTAAGATTCTCCCACTAAGGTCAGTACCGTGACTGTGTAAGATTCTCCCACTAAGGTCAGTACCGTGACTGTGTAAGAGTCTCCCACAAGGTCATTACCTGACGGGTTAAGAGTTCCCTCTAAGGTCAGTACCGTGACGTGTAAGAGCCCCCACTAAGGTCATACCTGACTGGTAAGAACCCAGGTCAGTACCGGGGACTGGTAAGATTCCCACTAAGGTCATTACCGTGACTGTGAAGATTCCCCTTGGTCATACCGACTGTGTAAGAGTTCCCACTAAGGTCAGTACCGTGACTGTGTAAGAGCTCCCTAAGGTCAGTACCGTGACTGTGTAAGAGCTCCCACTAAGGTCATACCGGAACTGGTAAGAGTCCCCACTAAGGTCAGTACCGTGACTGTGAAGAGCCTCCCAATATTCATACCGGGGGGGGGGGGGGTGTTTTTGGGTTAAAGGATTGGGGGGTGTGGTTTTAAAGGATAAGTGATGTTTAAATTTTCCCTAAGGTCAGTACGGGGACTGGGGAGAGCCTCGCTAGGTCAGCGTACTGTGTAAGAGCTCCCACTAAGGTCAGTACCGTGACTGTGTAAGAGCCTCCCACTAAGGTCAGTACCGTGACTGTGTAAGAGTCTCCCACTAAGGTCAGTACCGTGACTGTGTAAGAGTCTCCCACTAAGTTCAGTACCGTGACTGTGTAAGAGCCTCCTTCTAAGGTCATTACCGTGACTGTGTAAGACTCTCCCACTAAGGTCAGTACCGTGACTGTGTAAGAATCTCCCACTAAGGTCAGTACCGTGACTGTGTAAGAGTCTCCCACTAAGGTCAGTACCGTGACTGTAAGAGTGTCCCACTAAGGTCAGTACAGTGACTGTGTAAGAGTCTCCCACTAAGGTCAGTACCGTGACTGTGTAAGAGCCTCCCACTAAGGTCAGTATCGTGACTGTGTAAGAGCCTCCCACTAAGGTCTGTACTGTGACTCTGTAAGTTCCTCCCACTAAGGTCAGTACCGTGACTGTGTAAGAATCTCCCACTAAGGTCAGTACAGTGACTGTGTAATAGCCTCCCACTAATGTCAGTACCGTGACTGTGTTAGAGGCTCCCACTAAGGTCAGTTCCGTGACTGTGTAAGAGTCTCCCTCTAAGCTCAGTACCGTGACTGTGTAAGAGTCTCCCACTAAAGTCAGTACCGTGACTGTGTAAGTGTCTCCCACTAAGGTCACTACCGTGACTGTAGAGTCTCCCTCTAAGGTCAGTA
>NC_069428.1:27857299-27872299 GCF_026875155.1 Cherax quadricarinatus | reverse complement strand
ACTGATGATAACTGATGATAACTGATGATAACTGATGATACTGATGATACTGATGAATACTGATGATACTGATGATACTGATGATACTGATGATACTGAAGATTAACTGTTTGATACTGATGATACTGATGATACTGATGATACTGATGATACTGATGATACTGATGATACTGATGATACTGATGATACTGATGATACTGATGATACTGATGATACTGATGATACTGATGATACTGCGATGATACTGAATGATGACTGTTGATACTGAATGATACTGATGATACTGATGAACTGATGATACTGATGATACTGATGATACTGATGATACTGATGATACTGTTGATACTGATGATACTGATGATACTGATGATACTGATGATACTGATGATACTGATATACTGATGATACTGATGAATACTGATGATACTGATGATACTGATGATACTGTATGATACTGATGATACTGTGATACTGATGATACTGATGATACTGATGATACTGATGATACTGATGATACTGTTGATACTGATGATACTGATGTGCTGATGATACTGTTGATACTGATGATACTGATGATACTGATGATACTGATGATACTGATGATACTGATGATACTGTGATACTGATGATACTGATGATACTGATGATACTGATGATACTGATGATACTGATGATACTGATGATACTGATGATACTGATGATACTGATGATACTGATGATACTGTTGATACTGATGATACTGATGATACTGATGATACTGATGATACTAAATGATACTGATGATACTGATGATACTGATGATACTGAGTCTGATGATACTGATGATACTGATGATACTGATGATACTGTTTGATACTGATGATACTGATGATATGATACTGTGATACTGAGATGATTGATATGATACTGATGATACTGATGATACTGATGATACTGTTGATACTGATGATACTGATGATACTGATGATACTGATGATACTGATATGTTGATGATACTGATGATACTGATGAATGATGTACTGATGATACTGATGATACTGATGATACTGATGATACTGATGATACTGATGATACTGATGATACTGATGATACTGATGATACTGATGATACTGATGATACTGATGATACTGATGATACTGATGATACTGATGATACTGATGATACTGATGATACTGATGATACTGATGATACTGATGATACTGATGATACTGTTGATACTGATGATACTGATGATACTGATGATACTGATGATACTGATGATACTGATGATACTGATGAGATAACTGATTGATACTGATGATACTGATGATACTGATGATACTGATGATACTGATGATACTGATGATACTGATGATACTGATAAACTGATGATACTGGTACGATGATACTGATGATATACTGATGATAACATGATATAATATGATTGAATACTGATGATCTGATGATAACTGATGATAGCTGATGATACTGATGTGATAACTGAGATACTGATGATACTGATGATACTGAATGAAACTGAAGATCTGATGATACTGATGATACTGATGAAACTGATGATACTGAATAGATGATATGATGATACTGATGATACTGATGATACATGATACTGATGATATACTGATGATACTGTGATAGAATACTGATTGATACTGATTGATACTGATGAATACTGATGATACTGATGATACGTGATACTGATGATACGTGATGAATATGATGATACTGATGATACGATGATATGATGATACTGATGATACTGATGATACTGATGATTACTGATGATACTGATGATACTGATGATACTGATGATACTGATGATACTGTGATGATGATACTGATGATGAAATGATGATACTGGAAGATACGATATATGTTGATTTTACTGATGATCTGATGATACTGATGATACTTGTATGTGATACTGATGATACTGAAATGATGATAGTGATACTGATGATACTGATGATACTGAGAATGATGATACTGATGATACTGTTATGATACTGATGATACTGATGATACTGATGAACTAACTGATTGATACTGATGATACTGATGATACTGTATGATACTGATGATACTGTTGATACTGATGATACTGATGATACTGATGATACTGATGATACTGATGATACTGATGATACTGATGATACTGATGATACTGATGATACTGTTGATACTGATGATACTGATGATACTGATGATACTGTGATATCTGATTGATGAACTGATGATACTGATGAATGATACTGATGATACTGATGATACTGATGTCTGATGATACTGAGATGATATGATATGATACTGTGATACTGATGATCTGTGATACTGATGATACTGATGTATACTGATGATACTGATGATACGTGATATGTGATACTGATGATGAGATACTGATGATACTGATGATACTGTGATACTGGATTGATACTGATGATACTGATGATACTGATGATACTGATGATACTGATGAATAGCGAATGATGATACTGATGATACTGATGATACTGTGATACTGAATGATACTGGAATTTGATACTGATGATACTGATGATACTCTGATGATACTGATGATACTTGGAACTGTGATACTGATGATACTGATGATCTGATGATACTGATGATACTGATGATACTTGATGATACTGATGATACTGATGATACTGATGATACTGATGAACTATGATGATACTGATGATACTGTGATACTGAGATACTGATGATACTGATGATACTGTTGATACTGATTGATACTGATGATGATATACTGATGATACTGAATGAGATACTGATGATACTGATCTAATGATGATACTGATGATACTGATGATACTGATGATGATACTGATGATACTGATGTAGATGATACTGATGATACTGATGATACTGATGATACTGATGATACTTGAATGATTACTGATGATGAACTGATGATACTGATGACTGATGTTGAATACTGATGATACTGATGATACTGATGATACTGATGATACTATGATACTGTGATCTGTGATACTGATTGATACTGATGATACTGATGACGATGATACTGATGATACTGATCTGTTGATTACTGATGAATACTTGATCTGTTGATACTGATGATACTGATGATACTGATGATCTGATACGTGATACTGATGATATGACTGATGATACTGATGATACTGATGAACTGTTGATACTGATGACTATGATTGAGATACTGATATGAATGACTGATGATACTGATGATACTGATGATCTGATGATACTGTTGATACTGATGATACTGATATGTTGATACGATGTCTGATGATACTGATGATACTGGTGATGATGACTGATGATATGGATACTTGAATGATGTACGATGTGATGATACTGATGATACTGATGATACTGATGATACTGATGATACCGATGATGATACTGATGATACTGATGCTGATGATACTGATGATACTGATGATACTGATGATACTGATGATACTGTATCTGATATCTGATGATACATGATGTTGATACTTGCGATGATACTGATTGATACTGTTGATGACTGATGATACTGATGATACTGATGATACTGATGATGTGATACTGATGATAACTGATGATGATACTGATGAATTACTGATCTGAATTGATGATACTGATGATACTGATGATACTGATGATACTGATGATACTGATGATACTGATGATACTGATGATACTGATGATACTGATGATACTGATGATACTGATGCTGATGATACTGATGATGCTGATGATACTGATGACGATGATACTGATGATACTGATGATACTGATGATACTGATGATACGATGACTGTGTGATACTGATGATACTGATGATACTGATGATACTGATGATACTGATGATGATGATACTGATGATACTGATGATACTGATGATGCTGATGATACTGATGCTGATGATGCTGATGATACTGATGATACTGGTGCTGGTGATACTGGATGATACTGATGATACTGTTGATACTGATGATACGTGATTGAGATATACTGATGATACGATGATGACTGATGATCTGATGATACTGAGATCTGATGATACTGATGATACTGATGATACTGATGTCTGATGATACGATGATACTGGATACTTGATGATACTGGTGTGATGATACTGATGATCTGATGTACTGAGCTGTATGCTGATGATACTGATGATACTGGTGCTGATGATACTGTGTACTGATGATACTGTGACTGATGACTGTGAATGATGATACTGTGTTGATGATACTGGTGTGATGATTACTGAGATACTGTGTGCTGATACTGATATACTGGTGCTGAATCTGATGATACTGGTGCTGATGATACTGATGATACTGGTGCTGATGATACTGGTGCTGATGATACTGATGATACTGGTGCTGATGATACTGGTGCTGATGATACTGATGATACTGGTGCTGATGATACTGATGATACTGGTGCTGTGATATGATCTGATGATACTGGTGCTGGATGATGATATCTGATGATATTCTGGTAGTGTCTGATGATACTGGTGCTGATGATACTGGTGCTGATGATATGCTGATGATACTGTGCTGATGATACTGATGATACTGGTGCTTGAAATGATACTGATGCTGATGAGTATCTGGTGCTGAATGATATACTGGTCTGATGATACTGGGTGCTGAGATTGATGACTGGTGCTTGATGATATACTGGTGCTGTATGATACTGGTGCTGATGATACTGGTGCTGATGATACTGGTGCTGATGATACTGGTGCTGATGATATTGGTGCTGATGATACTGGTGCTGATGATACTGGTGCTGATGATACTGGTGCTGATGATACTGGTGCTGGATGATATCTGGATGATCTGGTGATGATATTTGGTGCTGATGATACTGGTGCTGATGATACTGGTGCTGATGATATACTGGTGCTGATGATACTGGTGCTGATGATACTGGTGCTGATGATACTGGTGCTTATGATACTGGTGCTGATGATACTGGTGCTATATGATACTGGTGCTGATGATACTGGTGCTGATGATACTGGTGCTGATATGGCTGATGATATTGGTGCTGATGATACTGGTGCTGATGATACTGGTGCTGATGATACTGGTGCTGATGATATGGTGCTGATGATTCTATCGAATGGTGCTGATGATACTGGTGCTGATGATACTGGTCTATGATATTGGTGCTGATGATACTGGTGCTTATGATACTGTTGCTGATGAATTGGTGCTGATGATATTGGTGCTGATGATATTGTGTGTGATGATATCTGGTGCTGATGATATTGGTGCTGATGATACTGGTGCTGATGATACTGGTGCTAGATATGTGATACTGGTGCATGATGTGTGATGATACTGGTGCTGATGATACTGGTGCTTATGATATTGGTGCTGATGATACTTGTGCTGATGATACTGGTGCTGATGATACTGGTGCTGATGATATTGGTGCTGATGATACTGGTGCTGATGATATTGGTGCTGATGATACTTGTGCTGATGATACTGGTGCTGATGATACTGGTGCTGATGATGCTGGTGCTGATGATACTGGTGCTGATGATATTGGTGCTGATGATATTGGTGCTGATGATACTGGTGCTGATGATACTGGTGCTGATGATACTTGTGCTGATGGTACTGGTGCTGATGATACTGGTGCTGATGATATTGGTGCTGATGATATTGGTGCTGATGATACTTGTGCTTATGATATTGGTGCTGATGATACTGGTGCTGATGATATTGGTGCTGATGATATTGGTGCTGATGATACTGGTGGTGATACTGGTGGTGATGATACTTGTGCTGATGATACTGGTGCTGATGATACTGGTGCTGATGATATTGGTGCTGATGATATTGGTACTGATGATACTGGTGCTGATGATATTGGTGCTGATGATACTGGTGCTTATGATATTGGTGCTGATGATGCTGGTGCTGATGATACTGGTGCTGATGATACTGGTGCTGATGATATTGGGATGATGTGCTGATGATACTGGTGCTGATATGTGCGATATATGGTGCTGATGATACTTGTGCTGATGATGGCTGATGTTGTGCTGATGATACTGGTGCTGATGATTGCTGGGTGTGATGCTGTGATGATATTGGTGCTGATGATACTGGTGCTGATGATGCTGGTGCTGATGATGCTGGTGCTGATGATATTGGTGCTGATGATACTGGTGCTGATGATGCTGGTGCTGATGATGCTGGTGCTGATGATACTGGTGCTGATGATACTGGTGCTGATGATATTGGTGCTGATGATGCTGGTGGTGATGATATTGGTGCTGATGATGCTGGTGGTGATGATATTGGTGGTGATGATGCTGATGGTGATGATATTGGTGGTGATGACTGTGTTGACAACCTATGTGGGAGGCGAGGTCACTCGTCCTGGCCAGGGTGGTGATGCACTCACCAGGGCTGGACTGTGAGGTATGATGCTCTTTAAACTTCATGATCTCACACACACACACACACACACACACACATACACACATACACACACATATACATACACACACACACACACAACACACACCACACACACACACACACACACACACACACACACACACACACACACACACACCACACACAACACACACACACACACACACACACACACACACACACACACACACACACACACACACACACACACACACACACACACACACACACACACACACATATACACATACACACATACACACATACACACACACACAACACACATACACACACACACACACACACACACACCTAACACACACACACACACACACACACACACACACACACACACACACACACACACACACACACACACACACACACACACACACACATACACACACACATGAGAAAGGAGACAGAAACGAGACACTAATCTACAGACCAGTGTCTCTGAAGTGTATAGTATGCAAAGTCATGAAGAAGATTATCACGAGGAGAGTGGTGGAGCACCTGGAACGGAACTAGATTATAAATGACAACCAGCATGGATTGATATATGTGAATGGCATGATGGAAGGGATAGACCCTAAAGTGTCCCTATTCGCAGATGATGTGAAGTTGATGAGAAGAATTAAATCGTATGAGGATTAGGCAGGACTAATCCTCATGAAGATTGGGGAAGGGCAAAGAAGACCGCAGACAGAGTAGAGACTAGGTGGACAAAGACTACAGACCTCACTCAAGGAGAAAGATCTTGGGGTGACCATAACACCGAGCACGTCTTAGGAGGCAAACATCAACCAGATAACTGCTGCAGCATATTAGCGCCTGGCATACCTGAGAATAGCGTTCCGATACCTTAATAAGGAATCGTTCAAGACACTGTACACTGTGTACGTTAGGTACATACTGGAGTATGCAGTACCAGTTTGGAACCCACACCTAGTCAAGCACGTCAAGAAGTTAGAGAAAGTACAAAGGTTTGCAACAAGGCTAGTTCCAGAGCTCAGGGAAATGTCCTACGATGAAAGGTTGAGGGAAATCGGGCTGACGACACTGGAGGACAGAAGAGTCAGGGGAGACATGATAACGACATACAAGATACTGCGTGGAATAGATAAGGTGGAAAGGGACAGGATGTTCCAGAGAGGGGGTCACAATTGGAAGTTGAAGACTCAGAGGAGTCACAGGGATGTTAGGAAGTATTTCTTCAGTCATAGAGTCGTCAGGAAGTGGAATAGCCTAGCAAGTGACGTAGTGGAGGCAGGAACCATACATAGCTTTAAGACGAGGTATGACAAAGCTCAGGAAGCAGAGAGAGAGAGGACCTAGTAGCGATCAATGAAGAGGCGGGGCCGGGAGCTGAGTATCCACCCCTGTAAACAGAATTAGGTGAGTACAATTAGGTGAGTAGAATTAGGTGAGTACACACACACACACACATCCTGAGGAAAGACAGAAGGAACAGAGGGGGCGGATGATTGGCACAGTTCATCAAAAACCGATGGGATTTTGATGAGCTAGAGAGGAGACAGAGGAGAAGCAAGAGACTGCATAATAGGAACACTTCAGTCTGGAGGTCCAAAGGTGGTAATTGCAATGATGTATAACCCACCACAGAGCAGCAGAAGGCCAAGGCAAGAGTATGATGAGAGTAATAGAGCGATGGTTGACACACTGGCTGCAGTGGCCAGAAGAGCTCATGCGAGCAGGGCAAAGCTGCTGATAATAGGTGACTTCAGTCACAAGGAAATTGACTGGGAGAACCTGGAGCCACACGGGAGCCCAGAAACGTGGAGGGCTAAGATGATGGAGGTGGTACTGGAAAACCTCATGTACCAACATGTAAGGGACACTGCCAGGGAGAGAGAAGAGGATGAACCATCAAGACTGGACCTAGTATTCACCTTGAGTAGTGCAGATATTGGGGACATCACATATGAAAGACCCTTCAGGGCCAGTGACCACGTGGTTCTGAGCTTCGAATACATAGTAGAGTTACAAGTGGAGAGGGAAGCAGAAAGGGCAGGGCGAATGAAGCCAAATTACAAGGGAGGGGACTACACAGGCATGAAGAATTTCCTGCACGGGGTTCAGTGGGACAGAGAACTGGCAGGTAAGTCAGTAAACGAGATGATGGAATATGTTACAACAATATGCAAGGAAGCTCAGGAGAGGTTTGCACCCAAGGGAAACAGAAATAATGAGAAAGCCAGGATGAGCCTTTGGTTCACCCAAAGGTGTAGAGAGGCCAAAACCAAGTGTGCTAGAGAATTTAAGATGTATAGAAGGCAAAGGACTCAGGAGAATAAGGAGAACAGTCGTGGAACCAGAAATGAATATGCACAGGTAAGAAGGGAGGCCCAACGAATAAATGCAAATGAATAGCAGCGAAAGCCAAATCTGACCCGAAGCTGTTGTACAGCCACATCAGGAGGAAAACAACAGTCAAGGACCAGGTAATCAGACTGAGGAAGGAAGGAAGGAAGATCACATGAAACGATCGTGAAGTATGTGAGGAATTCAACATAAAATTCAAAAAAGTGTTCACAGAGGAGTCAGAACCGAGGAAAAAGTGAAGAGGCTGCTAAGCGATCTAGATATCACAAAGGCGATGGGGCCGGATAACATCTTTCCATGGGTCCTAAGAGAGGGGGCAGAGGCACTATGTGTGCCACTAACAACAATCTTCAGCACATCTATCGAAACAGGCTGACTAACTGAGGTATGTAAGACAGAAATTGTAGTCCCAGTATTTAAAAAGGTGACAGACACGAAGCATTAAACTTCAAACCAGTGTCACTGACATGTATAGTATGCAAAGTTATGGAGAAGGTTATCAGAAGAAAAGTGATAGAGCTCCTAGAAAGGAATGAGCTTATCAACGACAGCCAGCACGGTTTCAGGGACGGGAAATCCTGTGTCACAGACCTACGGAAGTTCTTTGACAGGGTGACAGCAGTAGGACAAGAGAGAGAGAGGGGTGGGTAGATTGCATTTTCTTGGACTGTAAGATAGCGTTTGACACAGTTCCACACAGGAGATTAGTGCAAAAACTGGAGGACCAGGCAGTAATAACAAGGAAGGCACTGCAATAGATCAGGGAATACATGTCAGGAAGACAACAGCGAGTCATGGTACGTGGCGAGGTATCAGAGTGGGCGCCTGTGACGAGCGGGGTTCCACAGGGGTCAGTCCTAGGACCGGTACTGTTTCTGGTATTTCTGAAAGACACGATGGAAGAAATAGACTCAGAAGTGTCCCTGTTTGCAGATGATGTGAAGTTGACAAGAATTCAATCGGACTAGGATCAGGCAGAACTACAAAGAGATCTGGACAGGCTGCAGACCTGGTCCAGCAACTGGTTCCTGGAGTTCAACTCCACTAAGTGCAAAGTCATGAAGATTGGGGAAGGGCAAAGAAGACCGCAGACGGAGTACAGTCTGGGGGAGAGCAGACTACAAACCTCACTCAAGAAAAAGGATCTTGGGGTGAGTATAACACCAGGCACATTTTCTGAGGCGCAGCATACGGGCGCCTAGCAAACCTAAGAATAGCATTCCGACATCTTAATAAGGAGTCATTCAGGACCCTGTACACTGTATACATTAGGTATGATAAAGCTCATGGAGCAGAGAGAGAGAGAGGACCTAGTAGCAATCAGTGAAGAGTCGGAGCCAGGAGCTATGACTCGGCCTCTGCAACCACAAATAGGTGAGTACAAATAGGTGAGTACACACATGCTCATGGAGCAGGAAGAGTGACCGAGTAGCGGTCAGTGAAGAGGCGGGGCCAGGAGCTGTGAATCAACCTCTACAATCACAACTAGGTGAGTACACATTTCTCTAGCCTTAGTTGTCAGGAAGTGGAACAATTTAGAGTGGTAGAGGCGGGAACCATACATAGCTTTAAGAAGAGGTACGACAAGGATCTTGTAGCCGGGAGTGGACCTAGTAGCGACCAGCGAAGAGGAGGAGCCAGGATCTGTGGCTCGACCCCTGCAACTACATATACTGCATGTGAGTACACACAATATACCGAAAAATCTTAAGTGGTTAAACTCCATATCTTTTCTTCTCCTTCTCATCCTCTCCCCATCCCCTTCATCACCCATTTAAATCCTTCCCTCTCCTTCTTCCCTCCTCTTCTGGTGGTAGATCCGGCCACAATATTCATCAGTCTTGAGGAGGCGGAGGCTTGGGCGTTGCCACACTCGTCACCACCGTAAGAAACTTTATTTTAAATATATATATTCTTGCTTTATTTTTTAGTAATATACCAACAATCGTTTCACAGCTTCAAATTCTAGACAACACTATTTATAAAAGTTAAGCTACAAGAGTCATGTTGGTGGGCTGGTGTGTTGGTTACTTAGTTAATGGGGCATAGAGCAAAGCTCACACCTCTGCAACACAACTGTCATCAAAGATTTGTTAAGTTATACCATGAATTAAGGAAAGATCCTGGACTTCACCTTACGACACAGACAAAGTAAATGTGATAGTAATTATGGACAAAGTAGATTATTGGGGAAAAATAACATATTAGAAGAAAGAGGAACTGACGTGTCCCTTAATCTTTAAACGCTTAAAGTAAACTTGGAGTTGGTCTACCGGTGAGAAGATTACTTGAAGGCTTAATAATCCTAGTGTTATGCATAGACTTTAAACCTCGTTAACCAACTATAAATTTCAGCAGCACTTTATATCACTCTTGATGTGTGTGCAGTGCGAGCGATAGTACATATACACTTGAAGAATTACATATCTTAATATGTATACACAGAGAGTTCACTTCAATACCAATATTAGAATTTTTTTTATTAACACATATGCCGTTTCCCACCGAGTCAGGATGACCCTAAAAGGAAGAAACACTTTCATCGTTACTCAAGTCATCACTGTCTTGCCAGAGGCGTGAAGATGCTACAATTCATAAACTGCAACATATCTTCACTCCTCCTTCAGAGTGCAGGCACTGTAATTTCCACCTTCAGAGCTCAAGCCCGGCTACCCGGTTTCCCTGAATCCCTTCAAAAATGTTACTTTGCCCACACTAACAGCACGTTAAGTCATAAAAATCATTTGTCTCCACACGCTCCTCTCTAACGCGATCACGCAGGCTTGCTGGAAGTCCAAGTCCATCGCACGCAAAACCCCCTTTATCCACTTCCTCCATTCTTCCCTAGGACGACCTCTACCTTGCCTTCCTTCCATTACATATTTATACGCCCTCCAAATCCTGTTTTGTTCTATCCTTTCTGAATGTCTGAACGATCTTAACAGCACCTCCTAATCTACAAGCTACGGGTTCTCTGCATTATATTCACACCACACATTACATTCAGACACTACATCTCTACTGCCTCCAACCTTCTCCTTGTTGCAACATTCACCACCCATACTTCACAGCCATATAAGAGCGATGGTACCACTATACTCACGTACATTCCTCTCTGCTTCTATGGATAACGTTCTTTGTCTCCACAGAATTCTCAGTGCCCCACTCATTTTTTTACCCTCATCAATTCTGTGATTCTTTTGTCTTTCATAGACCCATCTGCTGATAAGTCCAGTCCCATATGTATGAATACATTCACCTCCTCCATACTCACTCCCTCCAATCTGCTCTTTCCTATGTTTACTGGCAATTTTCTTCTTGTACATATCCCCCAAATTCGTCCACTAACCTCTGCAACTTCTCTTCAGAATCTTTCAAAAGTACAGTGACATCAGCAGAAATGTAACTGTGACAACTATCATTTTGTGTTATATTCTTTATCTTTTAATACTACACCTCTTCCCAACACCCGACCATTTACTTCTCTTACAGCCTCATCAATAAATATATTAAACAATGCTCAGAATACAATCACTTACAATGAACAATCGCTTAGAATGCGCAAGTTACTGAGCGATTTCTCCAAACCACAACACCAGAAGTCAGCGTTTATCACGTAAAGCTTCCAAATACTTCTATCTCAAGTGGAACAAAGCAAGACAACGTCACAGCTGTTTTGCTTAGTTCAGCTGGACAGTGAAAGTAAGACAGCTGGACAGTTGTGTGTCTGGGCTGATTTGGTAATACTGAGAGAGTACTCAAAATTTCCACAAAATTATGTTGTCTCTTTCTGTAATATGGTGAGGAAAACATTACAGCATTACTCAAGTGTGGTGTGACCCAGGTGTGGTGTGACCCAAGTGTGGTGTGACCCAAGTGTGGTGTGACCCAAGTTTGATGTGACCCAAGTGTTGTGTGACCCAAGTGTGGTGTGACCCAAGTGTGGTGTGACCCAAGTGTGGTGTGACCCAAGTGTGGTGTGACCCAAGTGTGGTGTCACCCAAATGTGGTGAGCCAAGTGTGGTGTGACCCAAGTGTGGTGTGACCCAAGTGTGGTGTGTCCCCAAATGTGTGTGAGCCAAGTGTGGTGTGACCAGTGTGGTGTGACCCAAGTGTATGTGACCCAAGTGTGGTGTGGCCCAAGTGTGGTGTGACCCAAGTGTGGTGTGACCCAATTAGTGTGAGTGTGACCCAAATGTGTGATGACCCAAGTGTGGTGTGACCCAAGTGTAGTGTGACCCAAGTGTGGTGTGACCCAAGTGTGGTGTGACCCAAGTGTGGTGTGACCCAAGTGTAGTGTGACCCAAGTGTGGTGTGACCCAAGTGTGATGTGACCCAAGTGTGATGTGACCAAGTGTATGTGACCCAAGTGTAGTGTTACCCTTGTGTTAATTGGATGAGCCAATGTAATGTCTGTCCAAGGTGTAGTGACACCGTTAGGTGTACTTCAAGTGTTGTTGTTGACAATGTATTGAAACCTAATTGGGTTGAAAGTGTTTGATGGTGTATAGATGTTTACCAGTATGAACACCCATTAGTGTAAGCCAACTGTGTGACCCTAAGTGTGGTGAACCAATTTGATGTCTAAGTTATATACCCGATGACGTGTTTCTCTGTTTATATTGACTAACAAATGTAATTCTTAGTCAAGTAAATACACCGTTAAGGCAGATACTTCCAGTGTTGTAATGTTGATAACTACTTAATCTTATTAAGGATAAAGTTCTTGATGTGCAGATTACGCAGCTATAACAACCCTTAATAAGCCAACTAGTTCCTCTTCAAGGATTAAAACATTCTTGATAGCGTACAGCTTTAGTGACCCTCTTGTAGTCGATAGGCTTTAAACCTAACAAACGAATTAACACATAAACTATAGCAGCTGATGTAAACAAAGAAGCTCCGGTGAACAGTATCAACAAATTAATGAATAAGATACATGTGCAACACCTGGGTATCCTTATTATCAAGTTTTGCCCACCACTGGTTTTTGCAGTTCGTTACATAGATAACATAATGAAGACAGAGGATGATGAGATAATTACTCAGTCCCTTGATTAAATTAACTGATTAAGTCTGACTGCTTCATCCTCCACTGTCTCCGGTGTGTAATCTCTGTATTGAACTTAAAGACACTCATTGGCGAAACGTCTTGATAATAAAGATACCCATGTATTGTGTATGTCTTGTTCAAGAGAGAGGACCTCCATGGAAGTCATGATGGAGCAGAAACTGGAGGCTGGACAGGAACCTGGAGAAACTTACTTATGAACAGACTCCGAATATTCCAGTTATATTGCGCATTAGCTCGTCCTTTTAGCCTTCAAGAGGTTTACTGAGGTGACAGGAGGAGATCCAACTGATGGAGCAGCCTTGAGGAACTCTCAGTATATATATGGCAGAACCGTCGGCTTACAGTCAGTTCTCTCACATTCTGCAATAATGGTAAGCGATCTCAGTTACTTCATGTTGACCTTCTGGTTATAATATCAGGTGAAAATCTGACTTGGGTAGACCAGCGGATGTTGAACCACTTAATATATGTTCATCTGACAAAGACCAGCGTCAGGAGACAGGTGTTTCCTGACGAGGTAAACACCACCAAGGGTCAGAGTTCACTTGCTTGATGGGAATAATGGTATTATTTAAGAGACTGGTTTAAAAGAAAGCAATTTTATTTTATAAGCAGAATTAAGTGGTAACTGGAAGTAATCTTACCAAAATTAGTTTTAGCTTAGACTTTAAGCTAAAACTAATTTGGCTTAGACTCTAAGCCTTAGAGCAAGCTAGCATTCTACACTCTTTCACCCGAGTTGTGCGCCTTCCATAAGAAATATACAGTCTGCCTATCCCGGAGTTCCTCTCATAATAATTACTTACACCTTTCAGCAACTGATTACCTTTTCTATTCATTTCCAGCACTAAGCATTTCACTTTCCTATCCGCCCAGTTTATATGTCTTTTCTAAATTCGTAAATCATCCGAGCATTCTTTTCTCTATTCTCAATTATATATTATAACATGGGAATTACATTCCTATAAGTCTATGTTTTTCTAAATCCATCTTGCTCCTCTGTAACCCTGCATTCTTTTCGTCACTTATTCTATGATAATTCTACCATAAACTGTTTTTTAATTCAAGCGACTTATTTTCTTATGATTATTGTAGTCACTCTCGCATCCA
>NC_069428.1:27837299-27852299 GCF_026875155.1 Cherax quadricarinatus | reverse complement strand
AATATTAAATAATGTAATAATAATAATAATAATGACTGTAATATAATAAGTATAATAATATAATTTATAATCATATTATATATTATTTATAGAAATTATAATCTTAATATGGATAACTAATCGATAAAATAAAAATGATATTATAACAAAATAATATAATATAATATATATATATATAATAATATAATATATAATATATATAATATATATATAATATAATATAATATATATAATATAATATATATATAATAATATATATATATATGTACAATACATACATAATATTAAGAATTCTAAATATTTTTCATCGAAGGCTTTTTATCCACTTATCTGAGGCTATGGGTCCCAAGTTTGTGTGTGTGTATGCGTGTGTATGTGTGTCTGTCTGTCTCTCTGTCTGTCTGTCTGTGTGCCGCTGTTTAACTGATGTACTGACGTTATAATATTAATAGTAAGTTATATAATTAAAGAATATTTTAAAACAAATATTTAGACGACGTTTCGGTCTCTCTTAAACCATTATCTTGTTCCTTAATACGAGGCTTTTGATCTGTTAATTAATCTTCACTTTCAGATCAGATATTTTAAAATATTATACAAAAATACAGGATATTTTGAAAATAATATTGTACAAGGATAGAAGTGCAGGGTATTTATTTTTTTTAAATATATCAAGACATATATTACATCAGAGTTTTAAGTAGGACTAAAATTTCGTTGGGAATTATGAAGTCAGGCGAAAATAATTCAACGTAATTGTTTCTGCTGAAGTTTTGGGAGGATGTTGAAATCACAGGAATTATCAGCCTCTCAGTAGAAGAGTCGTAATAGTGGAAGGGTCATCACAGAAGAGGTCATCACAGAAGAGGTCGTCATCACAGAAGGGGTCGTCATCATTTTCAGAAGTTACGCAGCAGTAGGCGTGCTCACCTTACTTCCCAAAGCCTGAAACCATAAGAAATAATTTTAATTAAGATCAATTTTAAGTTGAGAAGGATCACGAGGTTTCAAAGGACATACAGCAAGACATTTCCGACAGGAAGACTATCAACACTGTTCGACACTTTTAACACTTTTAACAGTTAGCACAACTCACCGCCACCTCCGCCAAAACCGCCGCCGCCGCCGCCTGCTGTAAAACAAAAGAAATATAGTGAGTGAGATTCCACCTATTTGAGAGTGGACTCTCAAGGGAAGTCTAAACTTCTATCAAGATATATTATGCAAACCAAACGGGAAACACGCAGACACAACAACCCTTTACCGAACACCAGGTTTCTGTTATCCAGAGCTTTATTTGGGTGCTTGATAAACTTCTGACCGTAAAACGTGTCTATGAAAGGGCGAAAATGTCTGCATGTCTCTGACAGACACATATATATATATTTTACCACCTCCGCCTCCTCCGAAGCCTCCGCCTCCACCAAATCCTCCACCACTGCCACCAGGACGATTACCACCACCGTGATGACGACCACAGCAGGCAGCAGCGCTGGTGTAGGCAGCCATCACCACCACCATCACCACCACCAGGAGGGCGCTCCACTTCTGCAGGAGAATCATCTACAGTAATCCACTTCTACAGGAGACTCATCTTAAACAATTTTGACTCGGGGTGGACTGTAAAGCCAGCGGGAGGAATCGTGGGAAGGTTTATTAAGCCCCCATGTATCCTGTCCATCACCAGTCAAGATCAAAATGCAAATGGCTTAGAAAATCGACAAGTTGAAGAATGAGACACTTGTCCAACATTTGTTGCATCGCTGTCTCATTCTTCATGTACACAGCTGTTATCTGGTGAATGAGTCGTACGACATTTGTCGCAACCACTAGACGACACGATGCCTCCGAAACATATGATGAGCAAATAAGAACCTCCAGATTTATACAAACAAAAAATGATCACCTACTATTGCCTTTGTAACTATACCTGTTAAAGCACCTAGGGCTACACATGTGACTCGACACGATATTGTTACACATGTGGCTCTACACCTATGGCATTAACCTCACGAGTTAAGCCAGAGGACTCACCATGGTTGCAGAGAGAGAGAGAGACAACTGACTCATCAGCAGGAGATTCTCTCTTTATATACGAAGTCCTTCTCCAAGTTCGGCCTCCAAGGTACGGCCTCCAGTCATCTCGGCAAACCTCCCCAAGGCCTCGAGGAGCAGGTTCTCGAGTGATACCTGGAACTGTCACGACTTGTTCAGGCCTTCGTGAGACAACCTTCACGTGTATTTGTTCAGTTTTTGTTCGTTTGCACACAGTTCTTCATTTTTTGTACCATTTGTCTTGTAAAACTGGATCTTGTACGTAAATGTTTGTCTGGATTATCTTAAAATGAATTAGATTAGGCTACGATAGGTTAGTTAAGGTTATGTTCACTTTGAATACGTTGGGTAAGGCTAGATTAACAAAATATAGGGTAGATAAGAATAGGTAAGTTAGAACATGTTAAGTTAGGTCAATAAGGCTAGGTTAAGTTAAAACAGGTTAAGCTAGGTCAATAAAGCTAGGTTAAGTTAGAATATGCTAAAAATAAGTAAAGTTACAATACGTTACATTAGCTTAGCTTAGGCTAGGTGAGTTGAGATAGAGAGGGTTAAGATAAATTAGATTCTTAGGTTACATAAGGTTAGGATAGGCTAGATAATGCTAGGTTAAGTCAGAATGCGTTAGGTTATTTCAAATAGGATAGGTTCAATTATATTAGATTAGATAAGGTTAGGTTAGGTTAGACCAGCTAAACCTAGACTAAAGGAACATAAGTAAAGCATTAGATCTAGCCACGATTAAAATTGTCTGTTTATTCACTTCAAAGATTTTTTATCGGGCGTGTTTCTTTCCACCTATAGTTTATGTTCCCTATCAGTAAAATGGGTACCTGGGTGTTAGTTGACTGGTGTGGGTCGCATCCTGGGACACTGACCTAATTTGCACGAAATGCTCAGCATAAGAAGGGACTTTCTATATAGTAGTATGTCACTGATGTCAGCTAGGACTGTATACCTTGTACATGTACTGGTAGTAAATAAAGATATTATTATTATTATTATTATTATTATTTTTATATTATTATTATTAATTTTAATTATAATAAATTTTAAATATAATATATATATATAATATATATATACAATTATATATTAAAAAAAATTATAATATATATATATAAAAATATATATATATATAAAAAATTTATATATAATATATATAAATATATAATATATATATATTATATAAAATAAAATATATATTAATATATAAATATAATATAATATATAAAATATTAATGTCGTGCCGAATAGGGAGAATTTGCGATCTTGGCTTAAATACAACGTTCATCTTGCCATATAGGACAAGTAAAAATTTTGTTATGCATAATTTTCGCCCAAATCATTTGAACCCAAAGAAAAAAAACTTTTCACTGTTTTTGTTTAGTATTAATTTACGTAAACAATCTAAAATTTTTTTTTGGGGGTTGGGCAAAAAATAAAAAGTTTTTGTTATAATAAGGTTATTTTAAATTTTTCTAAGATTCTTTTGGGCAAAATTAAAAAATTTTTTACATTAACTTTTAATGAAAAAATAAACTTTAAATATAAGAAAAAATTTTTTGGAAGGGATTAATTTAAAATGGTTCTTGCTAATTGAACCCGTTTTACTACTCGGCACACAATTATATAAAAATTATATATATTATATATATTATATATATATAATTATTATATATATATAAATATATATAATATATATATATATATAATATAAAATATATTATTATAATATATATATATATAATATATAATATAAAATAAATAAATATAATTATATAATATATATATATATATATAATATATATATATTAATAAATAATATATAAATATATATATGGGTAGGTAGTGGGTTGGTAACAGCCCCACCCAAGGGTAGTCCGCCTGCCAAGGGGTGAAAAACAAAAGCCTGTAATTGTTTTACGGATGGTAGGATTGTGGTGGCTTCTTCTGTCTCAAAATATTAAGATTACGGGTAGTTTTTGCTACCTATTACCTTTGGTCCACTACACATGAAACATTTTTTATTTAACACACCCCGGGAGTTTTCTTTGATTTTAAATTTTAAAAAGTTCTAGGTTTTAAATTACTTTTCCTTTTATACCATGGGGAAGTGGAAATTAAAAAATCTTTCCTCCGTAACCCCATGCGTGTTGTAAGATAAAACTAAAATCCGGGAAAAAGGCTATTAACCCCTTTTCCTGAAAAAGTTTACAAAAAAGAATAAGAAGAAAAAAAGACAAAGTGGGAATCTGAATGTGCGTGGGTTTGTGCAAATGAAAGAAAGACTGATTTTGGATGTTTTGAATGAGAAAAGCTGATGTCCTGGCTTTAAGTGAAACAAAGCTGAAGGGGGGGGAGAGTTTCAATTTAAGAGGAATAAATGGGATTAGGTTTTGGGGTTTCAAAAAGTTTTTAGCTAAAGAAGGATAGAATAATGTTAAGGATAAGCATGGCATTAAAAGAGGGACTATAAATGTTTTTAAATTTAAGGGTTATGTGGGGTAAAATAAAAATTTGGATGTGAAAAATGGGTTTTTAGTAAACGTGTATGCACCTGGAGAAGAGAGAAGTGTAGGGAAGAACAGATTTTGGGGGAAAAGTTGATGAATGCGTGGGGGTTTTGAAACAAGTGTGAGAGTAATGGTTTTGGGGATTTCAATGCTAAAATGGTAAAAAAATTTTGGAGGGAGATAGGGAAATTTGGGGTGCCCGGGGGGAAATGTAAAGGAGAGCCTTTTAAATTTACTATGTGTAAAAAAAAGATTTGGAATTAATACATATTTTAGAAAAAAAGGATAAATAAAAATACAAGGTATGATGTACACGTAATGAAAGATTTGTTAGATTTGTATTGGGGAAAAAGGTTGATGGGGAGGCCCGGATTACACTTTTGAGGGGAATAAAAATCGGACCATTATTTAGTTGTAGCACAGTTTTTAGTAAGGGTAGATGGGAAAAGAGGAAGGTTTACAAAAACAAGTAAGAGGGAGGTGAAAGTGTTAAACAAGGGAGGAGGAAATTGTGTGATTTTTAAACGACTATTTGGCAGAAAGGTGGGTTAGTGCAAAGATGAGTAGTAGGGGGGGGGGTTGAAGAGGTTGAATATTTTTAAAAAAGCAGATTAAAAATGTGGGGCAGAAGTTTGTGGTTATAGGAGGGTGGGGCAGGAGGGAAAGAGGATGATTGTTTAAAAGATAAAGGGAAAGGGTGTGATAAAAGAAAAAAGGAAACTTATGAGAGGTTTTACAAAGCAGAAGGTTATAAGAAGACAGGTATATGGAGAGTAAAAAAAAAAGTGAAGAAGTGGGGAGAGAGTGCAAAAGGAGAGCAGTTGATAGAGTGGGAGAGGCACTGTCAAGAAATTTTAATGGAAATAAGAAAAAAATTTGGAGTTAAACAAGTTAAGAAAGCCTAGGGAAAATAGGATTTTTCAGTTAAGACTCCCCAAACCCCAAATTTTCCCCCGGCGAGGATACTTGCCACCCCACACACTTCTCCTTTGGGGTCCATGGCGGGGGGGTACTCCCAGTCCATACTTCTCCCTGGCGGGGATACTCGCCCACACACTTCTCAGGGGCGTTTGTGGCGGGGATACTCCCCACCCACCTACCAACTCTCCCCACCAGGGGAGTTATAATGGGGAGGGGAGGTATTTGGGAAAATGGCGAAATATTTGGGAACTTTTAAATGTTGGGAAAAAAAGAGGCAATTTCAGCACTGGTCAGGGAGGTTACCATTTTTTTTGGATGAAGAAGACAAATGTAAATGTGGGGGAGGTACTAGGCATTACTAAATGAAAGGGGGGTAAAGCACTGAACTGATTGGATCATGAAAAAAATGTTAAAAGCAGTCGGGGGAAATGTGGAGTGGTTTGGTACTTTCTTAATAAAATTATGAAAAGGGAAAGGGGCCCAATATTGGGGGAGAGGGATGTATATCCCTTTTTTTTTAAAAGGGGAAAGGGGACAAATAAATGCATGGAAAGCAATAAATCTATAGGGGAAGGAAGGCGGGGAGGGTCGTCCCCGAAAGGGTTTTGGAGAGGGGGGAAAGGAGGTTTTGTGGGCGAGGGGCTTGGACTTCCAGCAAGGGGCGGGCGTGTTGATAGGATGAATAAAGACGAAAAGGGACTTGGGGCCTGACGATCGTTTGGGGGTGGAGCAGGGAAATTTTGTGAAGGGATTCAAGGGGAAAATGGTTTTTTTCATTAGTCGGCTTGAGTCCTGGGAAAGGGAAGTAAATGCCTGCACCCAAAAGGGGAGGTTCGGGGGTTTGGCAGTTTTGGGGGATATGTTGTGTATCTTTATACGTATATGCTTCTAAACTGTTGTATTCTGAGCGCCTCTGCAAAAACAGTGATAATGTGTGATTTGAGGTGTTAAAGTGTTGAATGATGATGAAAGTATTTTCTTTTGGGGATTTTCTTTCTTTTTTGGTCACCCTGCCTCGGGGGGAGACTGCCAACTTGTTGAAATATATATATAAAATATATATAATATATATATATATATTATAAAATATATATATATATATATATATATATATATATATATTATATATATATGTATATATATATTATAATAAAATATATATATATATAGTATATATATATATATATATATTTATATATATATATATAAAATATATATATATATATATATATATATATATATATATATATATAATATATATTAATATATATATATATATATATAAATATATATGTCGTGCCGAATAGTAAAACTGGTCAATTAGCAAGAACTCATATAAAATTAAGTCCTTTCTAAAATTTTCTCTTATGCGTTTAAAGATATATTTTTTTCATTAATGTTAATGTAAAAATTTTTAATTTTGCACCAAAAGAATATTAGAAAACTTACCTAACCTTATTATAAGAAGAGCAATTTATTTTAGCCTAACCCAACTAAATATATTTTAGATTTGTTTACAATAATTTAATACTAAACACAGTGAAATATATTTATTTCGTTAGGTTCAGATTGATTTTGGCGAAATTACTGCATACACAAATTTTCACTTGTCCTATATGGCAAGATGAACGTTGCTATTTAAGCCAAGATCGCAAGTTCTCCCTATTCGGCACGACATATACATATATATATATATATATATATATATAATATATATATATATATATATAATATATATATAAATATATATATATATATATATATATAATATAATATATATATATATATATATATATATATATATTCAGTTGCCACTTTAATAAATACACCTGTACACCTGCTTGTTAATGCAAATTTCTAATCAATCACATGGAAGCACCTCAATGCCTGACAACATGCAGACATGGTCAAGAGGTTCAGCTGTTGCTCAGACAAAACGTCAGAATGGGGAAGAAATGTGATCTAAGTGACTTTCACTGTTGAATGATTCTTGGTGCCTGAATAGGTGTGAGCATCTCACAAACTACTGATCTGGGATTTTCACGCACAACAGTCTAAAGTTTACAGAGAATGGTGTGAAAAACGAAAAAACATCCACTGAGTGGCAGTTCTGTGGGTAAAATCGCTTAGTTAATGAGAGAGGTCGGAAGAGAACGGTCAGTCTGATTCATGGTGACAGGAATGGATAGTGACTCTAATAATCACGCGTTACAGCACTGGTATGCAGATTAGCGTCTCTGAAAGCACAACACGTCGAACCTTGTAGGGGGTGAGTTTCATCAGCAAAATACTACACCGAGATTTATTCCTGTCAGCTAAGAACAGGCAACTGAAACATCAGTAGGCACTAGCTCACCAAACCTGGGCAGCTGAAGATTGGAGAAATTTCGCCTCCTCTGAGGAATCGTGATTTCTGTTGCGACACGTACAAAGTAGGGGTAAAAATTTGGCGCAAATCTTTCAGATGTGATGGAACTGGAGATTCACAGCATGAATGTACAGCCAACATATCTGCACCAACTACGTGATGCTATCATGTCAACATAGACCATGATTTCTAAGGAGTGCTTCCAGCACCTTGATGGATGCATGCCGCTAAGAATTCAGGTTGCTCGGTACTCGGCCTACCCACTACTAAGAAGTGTGTTCCAAATAAATTGCCGACAGTGAATGTCATATATAGGTAATCCCGAAATCCTTTACTCAGAGCTCTTTGGGGTTTGGGGGTTTACGTACCTCGTAAATTTGGGAAATTTAAGTGGTTCATCCCCCAGGAATTGGGGCACCCTGTCCCACAGAATTACAATCCTGGGGCCACCAGGTTTTCAGTACCTCTTCAACCCAGGTTTACAGTCCTTGGTACACAGCATTAAGTACCTGGGCCCGCGGGTTTACAGGACCTCGTAGACCAGTATTACATACCTCGATAAACATCATTACAGTCCTGGGTCCACTAGGTTTTACAGTTCCCGTCCCAGTATTACAACCTCGGTCCACCACGTATTACATACCTTGGTACACTCGCAATGCAGTACCTCAAAACCACCACATTTTAAAACAGTCCCCGGGTCCACATCTTTACAGTCCTCGCCAACATTTTAGTACCTGGGGCCCCAGGTATTAAGTCCCTTTGGGCCCCACATCATACAGAAACCTGGGTCCACAGCTTAAGTACCCGGTCCCCAAAATTAGGCACCTCGGTCCACATCATTAATACTTTGGCCCCACAGTCTTTATAAACCTCTCCAGAAATTTACAGTACCCGGTCCACACATTACAGTACCTGGGTCCGCAGCATTCAGTACCTGGGTCCACATCATTACTACCTGGGTCCACATCATACTACTTCGGATACAGCTTTACAGTACCTGGGGCCCCCATATTAAGTACCTGGGTATACGGGGCTACAGCCCCTCGGTCCACGCATACAAAAACCCGGGTCTACAGTTCTACAGTCCCGGACACATCATTACATACCTCATCCACGCTACGTACCTGTCCACCGGGTATTACAGTACCTGGGTCCACATCTTTACAATGCCCGTAAAACAGCCTACAGTACCTCGGTACACAGTCATTACGTCCCTCGGTCCACATCTTTACAGTCCGGGGGGCCACAGTCATACAGTCCCTGGGTCCACATCATTACAGTACTTCGGTCCACAGTCCTTACAGTACCCGGTCCAAATTATACAGTACCGGTCCACAGTCATTCAGTACCTCGGTCCACAGCATTACAGGCCCGGGTCCACAGTCATTACACCCCCGGGTCACAGTCATTACAGTACTTCGTCCACATCCTACAGTACCTGGGTCCATCAGTTATTAAGTACCCAGTCCACATCATTCGTACCTCTCCACATCATTACAGTACCTCGTCGCCCAGTATTAGCGTATAAGGCCACAGCATTAGGGTACCGGGGTCCACAGGCATTATGTTCATGGGCCACATCATTCAGTATCTCGTCCACCGGGTATTAAATATTTCGATCCACAAGCATTACAAACCTCCGTCCCCGGAATTACAGACCTCGGTACATAGTCAACATTTTCCTGGGTCCACACTCTTTACAGTACATCCGCCCCAAGCTTACAGTACCTCGGTCCACTAGGTATTACATTACCCGGCCACAGGTTTTACAAACCCCAAAGTCCATGGGTTACGTACTCGGTCCACATCATTACAGACCTGGGCCCATATCATTACAGAAACCTCGTCCACAGCTTTTACAGTACCCGGTCCACAACATTACATACCTGGGTCCACAGCATTACAGTACCTGGGGCCACATCATTACAGTCCCCTCGGTCCACAGGCCACAGTACCTCGGCCACATCATTAAGTACCTGGGTCCACAGTTTATAGACCCCGCCCAAAAGGGCTTTACAGCCCCGGGCCACAGTCTTACAGTAGCTCGTCCACAGTCATTACAGTACCTCGGTCCACAGTCATTACAGTCCCTGGGTCCCAGCTACATACCTGGGTCCACAGTCATTACATACTGGGGTCCACAGAATTACAGTACCCTCGGCCACAGTCAACATACCTCGTGTCCACAGTCTTACAGTACCTGGGCCACAGGCTTTACTGTACCTGGGTCCAAGTCATTAAAATACCCTCTCCACAGCATTACTGTACCCGGCCACACCCATTACAGTACTGGGTCCACATCATTATATACCTCGTCCACAAGCATTATTACCCGTCCACAGTCATTACAGTCATGGGTCCACAGTCTTACATACCTCGTCCACATCATACAGTCCCTCGGCCCACAGCCCTTAAGTACCTCGGTCCACAGTCATTACAAAACCTGGGTCCGGGCATTACAGTACCTCGGTCCACAACATTACAGTACCTATCCACAGTCATTACATCCCTCGGTCCACACATTCATATTGGGTCCACGTCATTACAGACCTGGTCCACAGTCTTCATACCTCGGCCCAGGCTTACGGTACCTCGGTCCACAGTCTTTACAGTACCTGGGGCAACAGAATTACGTACCTCGGTCAACGGGCATACAGTCCCTGGGCCCACGTCATACATACCCCCCACAGTCATTACAGTCCTCGTCCACATCTTACAGTAACCTCGTCCACAGCATTACAGTACCCCCAACCCCCTCGGCCCAGCAAATACCTCGGTCCAAAGCTTTACAGTACCTCGTCCACACATTACAGTACCTCGGTCCAAAACTTACAGTACCTCGCCCCACATCATTACAGTACCTGGGTCCACACTTTAATACCTGGGCCCAAAGGGCATTACAGTACCCGGTCCAAGCATTACAAAACCCCCCAAACTTCGGTCCACGGGCATACAGTCCCCGGGTCCACAGCATTCAGTACCCTGCCCACATCATTAAGTCCCCGGGTCCCACATTACAGACCTCGTCCACACCCCATTAATCCCGGGTCCACAGCTTTTACAGTCCCCTCTTCCACAGTCTTACAGTACCCTCGGCCCACAGTCATTAAGTACCTCGTCCACCATTACTTCCCCTCGGTCCAATCATTACCCCTGGGCCACACATTACTGACCTGGGCCCCAAAACATTACAGACCGGGCCACACTTTAAGGTCCCCTGGGTCCAAGCATTCGACCTCGGCCACATCAAAAGACTCGCCCAAGCTTTAAACGACCCGGTCCCAGTCATTACATCCCTGGGCCCACAGCATTACAGTACCTCGGCCCCACGGGCATAATAAACCTCGGCCACGGGCTTTACAGTACCTCGGTCCACAGTCATTACAATACCTCGGTCCACAGTCATTGATGTACCTCGGTCCACAGTCATTACAGTACCTCAGTCCACAGACATTACAGTACCTCGGTCCACAGGCATTACAGTACCTCGGTCCACAGACATTACAGTTCCTCGGTCCACAGGCATTACTGTACCTCGGTCCAGAGTCATTACAGTACCTCGGTCCACAGGCATTACTGTACCTCATCCACACAACAATTCAGTACCTTGGTTCCACACGGGTCATTACAGTATCCTCGGTCCACATTTACATTACAGTTCCTCGGTCCACAGGCATTACTGTACCTCGGTCCAGAGTCATTACAGTACCTCGGTCCACAGGCATTACTGTACCTCGGTCCACAGGCATTACAGTATCTCAGTCCACAGGCATTACAGTATCTCAGTCCACAGTCATTACAGTTCCTCGGTCCACAGTCATTACTGTACCTCGGTCCTCTGTCATTACAGTACCTCGGTCCACAGTCATTACAGTTCCTCGGTCCACAGGCATTACAGTACCTCGGTCCACGGGTCATTACAGTACCTCGTCCACGGGTCATTACAGTACCTCGGCCACAGTCATTACAGTACCTCTACGTCATCGTCCACAGGCATTACAGTACCTCGGTCCACAGTCATTATAGTACCTCGGTCCACAGTCATTACAGTACCTCGGTCCACAGTCATTACAGTACCTCGGTCCACAGTCATTACAATACCTCGGTCCACAGGCATTACAATACCTCGGTCCACAGTCATTACAGTACCTCGGTCCACAGTCATTACAGTACCTCGGTCCACAGTCATTACAGTACCTCGGTCCACATCCATTACAGTACCTCGGTCCACAGCCATTACAGTACCTCGGTCCACAGTCATTACAGTACCTCGGTCCACAGTCATTACAGTACCTCGGTCCACAGTCATTACAGTACCTCGGTCCACAGTCATTACAGTACCTCGGTCCACAGTCATTACAGTACCTCGGTCCACAGGCATTACAGTACCTCGGTCCACAGTCATTACAGTACCTCGGTCCACAGCATTACAGTACCTCGGTCCACAGTCATTACAGTACCTCGGTCCACAGTCATTACAGTACCTCGGTCCACAGTCATTACAGTACCTCGGTCCACAGTCATTACAGTACCTCGGTCTACAGGCATTACAGTACCTCAGTCCACAGTCATTACAGTACCTCGGTCCACAGTCATTACAGTACCTCGGTCCACAGTCATTACAGTACCTCGGTCCACAGTCATTACAGTACCTCGGTCCACAGTCATTACAGTACCTCGGTCCACAGTCATTACAGTACCTCGGTCCACCACTGAAACTCAAAGTTCGCAGGGATATTTTAACGCCTGTTGAATGGAAAGAAATCTTGCTTGATCCAAGGAAGAAGAGAGTAGCTCCAATACCTAGGATCAAAAGCCCTTGACCAACCTCAAGTGTCTACCATAGTCTTGCCACCATCGATCCCTCACTTCCTCTAATTTCTAACTCTCTCTTTCACATTTGCTACTTCCTGTTCGCTTCCATTCAGATGTTTTTCTCTTCTCTCTGTGAGTCTATACTTCGCATTCACTCTCTTTGGGACCGGGGGGGGGGGCATGATGATGCTCAAGTGCTCTTGAGCAGAGGCATTGGATCTGTGCCTCATTCCTTATTCTGGGTCAAACCTCGCTGCTGTCTTACGTTTCCCCAGCGCCATCTGGCCCTTACGGATTTAGCTCTTACCCATGGAAAGGGTAAGAAAGTGTCTCTTATCTATAATATTTTAATAAATTTTCTTATTAGTTAGTAAATGTGTGTGTGTGGTGTGTGTGTGTGTGTGTGTGTGTGTGTGTGTGTGGTGTGTGTTGTGTGTGTGTGTGTGTGTGTGTGTGTGTGGTGTGTGTGTTTTGTGTGTGTGTCTGGTGTGTTTGTGTTTTGTGTGTGTGTCTACTCACCTAGTTGAGTTGCGGGGGTCGAGTCCGAGCTCCTGGCCCCGCCTCTTCACTGGTCCCCACTAGGTCACTCTCCCTGAACCGTGAGCTTTATCATACCTCTGCTTAAAGCTATGTATGGATCCTGCCTCCACTACATCGCTTCCCAAATTATTCCACTTCCTGACTACTCTGTGGCTGAAGAAATACTTCCTAGCATCCCTGTGATTCATCTGTGTCTTCAACTTCCAACTGTGTCCCCTTGTTGCTGTGTCCAATCTCTGGAACATCCTGTCTTTGTCCACCTGGTCAATTCCTCTCAGTATTTTGTATGTCGTTATCATGTCCCCCCTATCTCTCCTGTCCTCCAGTGTCGTCAGGTTGATTTCCCTTAACCTCTCCTCGTAGGACATACCTCTCAGCTCTGGGACTAGTCTTGTTGCAAACCTTTGCACTTTCTCTAGTTTCTTTACGTGCTTGGCGAGGTGTGGGTTCCAAACTGGTGCCGCATACTCCAATGTGGGCCTAACGTACACGGTGTACAGGGTCCTGAACGATTCCTTATTAAGATGTCGGAATGCTCTTCTGAGGTTTGCTAGGCACCCATATGCTGCAGCAGTTATTTGGTTGATGTGCGCTTCAGGAGATGTGCCTGGTGTTATACTCACCCCAAGATCTTTTTCCTTGAGTGAGGTTTGTAGTCTCTGGTCCCCTAGACTGTACTCCGTCTGCGGTCTTCTTTGCCCTTCCCCAATCTTCATGACTTTGCACTTGGTGGGATTGAACTCCAGGAGCCAATTGCTGGACCAGGTCTGCAGCCTGTCCAGATCCCTTTGTAGTTCTGCCTGGTCTTCGATCGAGTGAATTCTTCTCATCAACTTCACGTCATCTGTAAACAGGGACACCTCAGAGTCTATTCCTTCCGACATGTCGTTCAAAAATACCAGAAACAGCATTGGTCCTAGGACTGACCCCTGTGGGACCCCGCTGGTCACAGGTGCCCGAGCTGACACCTCGCCACGTACCATGACTCGCTGCTGTCTTCCTGACAAGTATTCCCTGATCCATTGTAGTGCCTTCCCTGTTATCCCTGCTTGGTCCTCCAGTTTTTGCACCAATCTCTTGTGTGGAACTGTGTCAAACACCTTCGTGCAGTCCAAGAATATGCAATCCACCCACCCCTCTCTCTTTTGTCTTACTGCTGTCACCATGTCATAGAACTCCAGTAGGTTTGTGACACAGGATTTCCCGTCCCTGAAACCATGTTGGCTGCTGTTGATGAGATCATTCCTTTCTAGGTGTTCCACCACTCTTCTCCTGATAATCTTCTCCATGATTTTGCATACTATACATGTCAGTGACACTGGTCTGTAGTTTAATGCCTCATGTCTGTCTCCTTTTTTAAAGATTGGGACTGCATTTGCTGTCTTCCTTGCCTCAGGCAATCTCCCTGTTTCGTTAGATGTATTGAATATTGTTGTTAGGGGTACACATAGCGCCTCTGCTCCCTCTCTCAATACCTATGGGGAGATGTTATCTGGCCCCATTGCCTTTGAGGTATCTAGCTCACTCAGAAGCCTCTTCACTTCTTCCTCGGTTGTGTGCACTGTGTCCAGCACATGGTGGTGTGCCCCACCTCTCTGTCTTTCTGGAGCCCCTTCTGTCTCCTCTGTGAACACTTCTTTAAATCTTTTGTTGAGTTCCTCACATACTTCACGGTCATTTCTTGTTGTCTCTCCTCCTTCCTTCCTTAGCCTGATTACCTGGTCCTTGACTGTTGTTTTCCTCCTGATGTGGCTGTACAACAGTCATTTTCATATTGTCTTT
>NC_069428.1:27729799-27832299 GCF_026875155.1 Cherax quadricarinatus | reverse complement strand
ACCGCCCTGGCCATAACGTCGGGGGCAGGGGCCGGCAAAGGTTGCCGGGGGGGAAACCAGCTTCCCATATAATAAAACCCAAAGAAATTTCCCTGAAAGGGAAAAACTAAAAATATTTTTTTTTGCCCCTTTTAAAATTTACGGGCCTACAGACGGGCAAACTTTTATCCCCCTTTTTAAACAAGAAAGAGCTATATTTCTGAAAGGGGTCTTTTAAAAGGCTAAGAGCTGAGATCAATCTTACTCATCTACAGGTTTTTGAGCTGCCTTTCAATTTTTAAAATTTGAACCACATCCAAAATTTTGAAACCCCCAAAATGAAAACCCAAACAAGGGCCCTACAACACCCGGGTGCCCTTTTTCGGGAAACGACAGGTTAAGGAACCACTCCCCACAGCCCAGGACTAAACCCCGGGATTTTTTTTTTTGTGGGCGCAAGTGTTTGGGGTTTAACCCCAAAATACAAATAAATTCATTTTTTTTTTTTTTCCTTGAAAACTTGCAAAGGAACCAAACCCCGTAACCAGGATTTTTAAAAGCTTCTTGTATCCAACCAATCACTGAACATAAATAAATTAAATGGAAATTTAAAAAATTAGAAAAGGGTTAGAGGGGGTTTGATTTCCATGGGCTGGGATCTTGAAAACAATCGTCTCTCCAGCGGGCACCCCCACTTTTTATATAGCAGCCTCCAAATGCCTTCCCTTCTCCCCTTCTTTTCCCCAACCATTCACTCCTCCTATTTCTCCCCTCCTCCCCCCTTCCCCCTCCTCCTTTTCCCCTCCTCCTCCCCTCCTCGGGGCCTTACCTTCCTCTTTTCACTACCCTTTTTTAAAACACACACCCCCTCCAAAAAAGGACTTCTGCCCAAATCACCCTTTGTAAACCCTGTAAATTTAAAGTGGGAAAAACAGACTTGTTTTTAAACCAAAAATTTGCATCGTTGGGCCTATTTCAACAGCAGTCTTTTTTTTTGGGATCATTCATGGTTGGAAGACTCATTAATTTCACTTCTGAAACGGGTTTCCATTGGAATTTCCCTTTTAGATTTGGGAGGCGGGAAATTTTTTCAAAAGTTTTTTGGGGCCTTTTTTCCTTTGGGTGAGTTTTTTTATCTCTTTGAAATTTCTTGCTGCCCCTTTCGCAAAAACCCACGGGGTAATTTACCCCATTTTCTGACTCTCCCACTCCACAATATGTATAGGTTTCAACCACCACTCCCTTTTTGGGGCATCAGCAATTATGTATATCTTTCTCGTTGTTTTCCCAAATGATGCACAATTTGAGGCATTTTAGACTTTGCCAGTAATTCGGGAAAAAAAATGTTTTTATTGGCGAGGAAAAAGTTCAAAAGGGACTAAAGTCGGGGTGTCGACATACGCGACAACTTCATCTTTAGTTTTTCCCTGTCCCCTTTGGGGTTTTTCCCTTAGTAACAATGAGTGATGAATATGATAAGGGTTTAACAATTTCGACGAAGAAACCACTGCGTAGACGAAACGTTTTGGAATGTTTCTAAATTAAAAAAAAAAAAAAAGTGTTTTTATTATACTTATTTTAACAATTGGGTTTTCCGACCTTTTGTTATCCCAAAAATTTTACATTCCCCTTCGACTCTTTAAACAGGTTTTTTTTTTGTTTTGCACTTTTTTTTTTCCACTTCAACTTCTTAACTTTTTTTCCATAGGGGAAGAAAAATTAAAAAATGTTTCCCCACTGAACATCATATTTTTTCTTTTTGGTTTCACTGAAAGATTTCCTTTTTCAGCGGCTTCAACTTTCCCCGGGTGAAGGATTCTCGAAAATATAAAAATATATATATATATAATATATTATATATATTTTATATATATATTATTTATATATTTAAAATATATAAAAAAAATATATGTATATATATATATATTAAAAAATATATAATTTTAAAAATTTTATATATATATATAATAATATTTTTATATGTATATAATATATATATATATATATATAATAATATATATATATAATATATATATATATAAAAATAAATTATATATATATAAATATATTATATAATAAATAAAATATGCAATAAGATCACAGTAAACAGGTGATTTCAGAATATGCATAACAACCACTCGAAAAAAGAGAAATTTCCCAAACGCTTTCGTGACACCACATTATCAAGGAACCCCATGAAAGTAAAGCATCCAAGGAAGCATAAAGGGGGCTGGGGCCCGCCCTACATCAGATCCCACAAAGGTTAAACCCCTGAGCCCCGCCGCCCCCAAAAGGATAGGGCCTTTTTCACAACTCAACCCCCCAAAAATTCTAAACCCAAAAAAATTTAAAAATTATTAATTTTTCCAAATGTAAATTTAAAATTTTTCCCAAATTTTTTTTAATTTTTAAAATGGAACTAATTTAAAAACCCCAAAAGGAAAAATCAATTATTGTCAAAACTGCTTTTTTTGAAAAAAGATTCAATTATATTTCCGTCGCCATGGGGGGTTTCTTGATATACTTTCTCCCCCCCTTTTTTAAAATCAATTGGATGTTTTAAAAATCCTTACATGAATAAATAGAGCATTGGAATCTTGTCCAGTTCTAATGCTAATTTATTTTGTTTTTAATCTTAGTTCGAGATTTTTACCATTTTGACAGTAATAAACTTTATCGCAAATTTTACAAGTAATCTTATAGACACATCCATCAGCTTTTTGGGGGAATTCTTTATCAAAAGTTTTTTTACTGTATCAAGATTTTTGAATACAATTTTAATATTAAAAGTTTTAAGAAGAAAGGCATATCAACCAAGTTTTCAGTAAGGGAGAACCAACATATTTTTAGTTGAATAAGGCTGGTTTCCCTTTTTTTTTGGATTGTAAAAAGTATTTCAAAGCAATTTTAAAAAAGATTTAACAATTACATTTCTTGGGTTTTTTAAATCATTACCTATTTCATAAATTTTGGATATTTCCTCATCTATGAACTCAGGACTACAAATTCGTAAAGCTCTCAAAACATTGATAAGAAAACAACAGTTTGACTCTATCTTGACGCGGGGAATAATAGTGGACATAGGAACAGTTATTTGTAGGTTTTTCTGAAAATTTTTAAATTTTGAATTCATTATTACCCTTAATAATTAAAACATCTAGAAAAGGAAATGAGTTATTTTCTTCAAACTCAACAGAAAAGTTTATAGAATGGGCTAAGCTATTTAATTTTCCAAGGAAATGGTGTAATTCTACATTTTGGGTATAAGACACAAAATATCATCAACATATCTGAACCATTTAGCTCTATTAGGGAGGATTGTGTAAAGCAACCTTTTTTTCAAAAAATTCCATGTATAGGTTACTAAGAACAGGTGAAAGAGGATTTCCCATTGCCATACCAAACTTCTGAGTGTAAAACTTATCATTAAATACAAATTTTGCATCAACAATGCAAAGTTTAATAAGTTTAATGATAGTAGGAACTGGCAATGGTAAATCATGGTTAACGAGTTCTTCAGATAAGAACCTTAATAAATCATCAACAGGAACTTTCGTAAACAAGGAAGTAACATCAAAACTAACCATGTTAAAATCATTTAAGTCAGTCAAGGAGCTTAATTTATCTGAGTTGTGAGTTGTGCAAAGGACCTATCCAAGTTGGATCGGCGCGCGTCAGGTGTTTAACCGTTGTGGGATCTGATAGTGAGGTGCTGGCCAGACCCCTTATATAGCTTCCTTGGATGCTTTACTTTCATAGTTCCTTGATAATGTGAGTAGTCACGAAAGCGCTTGGAATTTCTCTATTCTTTCAGATCGGTTGTTTTGCATATCTATCTATCTATCTCTATCTATCTCTATCTATATATATATATATAATATATATATATATTTTATATATATATATATATATATATATATATAAAATATATATATATATATATATAATATATAAATGCTAAAGTGGGTAAAAATGTTGTGGGGGAAGTAGTAGGTAAATTTGGGTGCCGGGGGTAAATGTAAATGGGGAGCCTTTAATTGAGCTATGTGTAGAAAGAGGTTTGGTAATAAGTAATACATATTTTATGAAAAAGAGGACAAATAAATATACAAGGTATGATGTAGCACGTAATGAAATATTTTGTTAGATTATGTATTGGTGATAAAAGGTTGATGGGTAGGCTCCAGATGTACACGTTTAAGAGGGGCAACTGATATATCGCATCATTATTTAGTTGTAGCTACAGTTAGAGTAAGAGGTAGAATGGGACAAGAGGAAGGTGGCAACAACAAGTAAGAGGGAGGTGAAAGTGTATAAACCAAGGGAGGAGGAAGTTCGGGTGAAATATAAGCAACTATTGCCAGAAAGGTGGGCTGGTGCAGGTATGAGTAGTGGGGGGGGTTGAAGAGGGTTGGGATAGTTTTAAAAATGCAGTTTTACAATGTGGGCAGAAGTTTGTGGTTATAGGAGGGTGGGTGCTGGAGGAAAGAGGAGTGATTGGTGGAAGATGAAATAAAGGGTATGATAAAAGAGGAAACGTTAGCTTATAAAGGTATTTACAAAGCAGAAGTGTTATAAAAGAGTAAGTATATGGAGATAAAAGAAAGGTGAAGAAGTGGTGAGAGAGTGCAAAAGGAAACAGATGATAGAGAGGGAAGGCATTTGTCAAGAAATTTAAATGAAAATAAGAAAAATATTGGAGTGAGTTAAACAAGTTAAGAAAGCCTAGGGAACAAATGGATTTGTCATTAAAAACAGAGTGGGGGAGTTAATAGATGGGCGAGGGGGGTATTAGGTAGATGGCGAGAATTTTTTTGAGGAACTTTTAAATGTCGACGAAGAAAGGGAGGCGGTAATGTCATGCACTGGCCAGGGAGGTATAACCATCTTTTAGGAGTGAAGAAGAGCAAAATTGTGAGTGTGGGGAGGTGCGTGAGGCATTACGTAAATGAAAAGGGGAAAAAGCACGGGAACTGACGGATCATGACAGAAATGTTAAAAGCAGGGGGGACATAGCGTTGGAAGGGTTTGGTATTTTTGTTAATAAATGTATGAAAGAGGAAGGTACCTAGGATTGGCGGAGAGCGTGTATAGTCCCTTTATATAAAGGAAAGGGACAAAAGAGATTGTTAAAATTATAGAGGAATAAGTTTACTGAGTATACCAGGAAAAATGTACGGTAGGGTTATTATTGAAAGAATTAGAGGTAATCAGAATGTAGAATTGCGGATGAGCAAGGAGGTTTTAGAGTGGGTAGGGGATGTGTAGATCAAGTGTTTACATTGAAGCATATATGTGAGCAGTATTTAGATAAAGGTAGGGAAGTTTTTATTGCATTTATGAATTTAGAAAAGGCAAATGTGGAACAATGTGGCAGATGTTACAAGTACAGTGGACCCCCGGTTAACGAACTTTTTTCATTCCAGTAGTATGTTCAGGTGCCAGTACTGACCGAATTTTTTCCCATAAGGAATATTGTGAAGTAGATTAGTCCATTTCAGACCCCCAAACATACACGTACAAACGCACTTACATAAATACACTTACATAATTGGTCGCATTGAGGTGATCGTTAAGCGGGGGGCAAAGATATGGAAATGTGGTAAGTTCTAAATGAGTAGAGTTTTAAAGAAAGGAGCTCAGGTTAGGGGGTGAAAAAGAGAAAACCACTTCCGTAAAGTACGTCTAGACAGGGATGGTAATGTCCCATGGTTGTTTAATATATTTAAGATGGGGTGTAAAAGAAATAAATGCTAGGGTGTTCGAAAGGAGTGGATTAAATTATGGGGAATTAAATACAAAATGGAAGTGACACAGTTACTTTAGCTGTGATACTGTGCTATGGGAGATCTAAAAAAAAATTGCAAGGTTAGTGACAATTGGAGGGGGTAAAGGTAGAAAGTTGAAAGTGAACATAGAAAAGAGTAAGGTGATGAGAGTATCAAATGATTTAGATAAAGAAAAATTGGATATCAAATTGGGGAGGAGGAGTATGGAAGAAGTGAATGTTTTCAGATACTTGGTAGTTGACGTGTCGGCGGATGGATTTATGAAGGATGAGGTTAATCATAGAATTGATGAAGGAAAAAAGGTGAGTGGTGCATTGAGTTATATGTGGAGGCAAAAAATGTTATCTATGGATTCAAAGAAGAGAATGTATGAAAGTATAGTAGTGCCAACACTCTTATATGGGTGTGAAGCTTGGGCTGTAAATGCTGCAGCAAGGAGGCGGTTGGAGGCAGTGGACATGTCCTGTCTTAAAGCAATGTGTGGTGTAAATATTATGCAAAAAATTCAGAGTGTGGAAATTAGGAGAAGGTGTGGAGTTAATAAAAGCACTAGTCAGAGGGCTGAAGAGGGTTTGTTGAGGTGGTTTGGTCATTTAGAGAGAATGGAACAAAGTAGAATGACATGGAGAGCGTATAAATCTGTATGTGAAAGAAGGAGGGGTAGGGCTCGTCCTCGAAAAGGTTGGAGGGAAGGGGTAAAGGTGTTGTGGGCGAAGAGTTTGGACTTCCAGCAAGCGTGCGTGAGCGTGTTAGATAGGACTGAATGGAGAAAATGGCATTTGGAACCTGACGAGCTGTTGGAGTGCGAGCAGGGTAATATTTAGTGAAGGGATTCGGGGAAACAGGTTGTTTTATATAACCGGACTTGAGTCCTGGAAATGTTAAGTACAATGCCTGCACTCTAAAGGAGGGGTTTGAGATATTGGCAGTTTTGAGGGATATATTGCGTATTTTTATACGTATATATTTCTAAACTGTTGTATTCTGGGCACCTCTGCAAAAACAATGATTACGTGTGAGTGAGGTGAAAGTGTTGAATGATGATTAAAAGTATTTTCTTTGAGGATTTTTCCTTTTTTCTTGGGTCACCCTGCCTCGGTGGGAGACGGCCGAAATTGTTAATATATAATATATATATATATATATATATATATTATTATATATATAAAATATATATATATATATATATATATATATATATATATATACATATAAAGAAAGATCGCAGGCAGCAGTTTCGAAACTACTACTGGAGACGGTCAAGATTCCCACGCAAACGCTGAAGCCCACTCGGCCACACAAATGCCGCAAAAGACGGGCAGTCTGGTTCACAAGCAATGTTTTTTCCCAGCCCGGGCACGGTGCATTGGGTATTATATATATATATATTTTATTAAATATATATAAAATATTTTAATATATATAATATATATATAAAATATATATATTATATATATTTATATATATATAATATAATATATATTTTATATATATATAATAATAAATATTATATGTGTGTGTGTTGTGTGTGTGTGTGTTTGTGTGTGTGTGTGTTTTGTAGTATTTGTGTAGTGTGTGTGTGTGTGTGTGTGTGTGTGTACTCACTTATTTGTACTCACCTATTTGTGGTTGCAGGGGTCGAGTCACAGCTCCTGGCCCCCCCTCTTTCGCTGATTGCTACTAGGTTTCCTCTCTCTCCCTGCCCCCTGACTCTATCATACCTCGCCTTAAAACTATGTATGGTTCCTGCCTCCACCACATCACTATCTTGGGTATTCCATGGCCTGACTACTCTTAATGACTGAAGAAATACTTCCTAACATCCCTTTGATTCATCTGAGTCTTCAAACTTCAATTGTGACCTCTTGTGTCTGTGTCCCATCTCTGGAACATCCCCTCCTTTTTCCACCTCGTCTATTCCGCGCAGTATTTTATATGTCGTTATCATGTCTCCCCTGACCCCCTGGCCTCCAGTGTCGTCAGGCCGATTTCCCTCAACCTTTCTTCATAAAGGGCAATCCCCGTAGCTCTGGACTAGTCTGTTTCAAACCTTTGCACTTTCTCTAATTTCTTGACGTGCTTGACTAGGTGTGGATTCCAAACTGGGGGCTGCATACTCCAGTATGGGCCTGACGTAGATGGTATACAGAGTCCCTTTAAAAGAATCCTTTCTGAGGTATCGGAACCTATCCCCTAGGTTTGCCCGGGGCCCCTATGGCTGCAGAAAAAAATCTATTGATGTGCCCTCAGGAATATCTCGGTGTGATACTCACCCCCAATCTTTTTCCTTGATGAGGTTTTCAGTCTTTGGCCCTCTAAACTATATTTGTCTCGGCCTTTTCCTTCCCCAAACTTCATGTTTGCATTTGGCAGGGGGAAATTCAAAGGGGCCCCCGTTGCTGGACCGGCTTGTACCCGTCCAGGTCCTTTGTATCCGCCCATCCTCGTCCATTCGATTTTTCCATTAACTTCACATCTCTGCAAAAAAGGACACTTTTTGAGGAACCCCGCTTTTCACAGGCGCCCACTCCCGACACCCCGTCGCCACCATGACTCGCGTTTCCCCCCCTGTCAATATTCCTGATCCATTGCAGTGCCTTTTTTCCCTTTTTGTGTGCCTGGCCTCACTTTTGCGTAACCCTTGTGAGGGAAATGGGTCAAGGCCTTCTTGCAGTCCAAAAAAACGCAGTCATCCACCCCTCTCTCCTTGTCTTACTTCTGTCACCTTGTCATAAAACTCAGTAGGTTTTTACACAGATTTTTCCTTCCCTGAAAACCGGCTGGTTGTCAATTTTAAAACCCTTTTTTTCTTTTCCAGGGGCCCCCCCCACTCCCCCCTCCTGAGACTTCTCCATACCCTTTCATACTAAACACTTATGATACAGGCTGTGTTTAGTGCCTCATTCTTTTCCCTTTTAAAAATTGGGACTACTTTGCCATTTTCCATACCTCGGGATTTTCCCCCAGTTTCAAATGATGTTTGAAATTTTTTTAAATGGCTTCACAATATCTCTGCTCCCTTTTAAAAGGCCATGGAGAGATGTTTCGGGTCCCCCCGCCTTTGGGGTGTCAAGTTCGCATACACTTCTTCACCTCCCCCTTTGGTTAAGTACCTCATCCACACTTGTTTGGGGCCCCCCCGGCTCTGATTTCTTGGAGTCCCTTATGGTTTCCCTGAAAATACCTCTTTTCTTGTGTTAGCTCCTACATACCTCACGTGTTTTTTTCCCCCATCCCCTTCCCTCAGTCTTTTCCTGGTCCTTGCTTTTTGTTTTCCTCTATGTGTTTTGTCCGCTTCGGGTCTCTTTCTTTTGATTTTCATTTTTAGTCTCGACCTCCCTTCATCGGCAACTTTTTGGGTTTGCGATTTCTTTACCGAGCCGCCGACCCCATTCTCTAACCCCCCCTATTTTTCCCTCCCTACACCTTTGGGGTAAAACCAAAGGCCCTTTTCTTTTCTTCCCATTATTTTTTTTTTCCCCTTGGGAACAAACCTCCCCTCTGCCCTTTGCATTTTGTTGCTACAAAGTCCATCATTTTTGTACGGGTTTTTCCCTGTCAGTTCCCCTCCCACTAAATGTTAAAAGGAATTCCTATCCCCTGGTATTCCCCCCTTTTGTTTTTTGGTTTTTTTCCCCGCCTATTCCTTCTCCCCTCCACTTGGAGCTCAACTATGTAGTCGAAGACAGAACCACATGATCACTGCCCCCGGGGGCCTTTCATACATGATACCCCGATGTCCGAACTATCATGGGAATACAAGGCCAACCTTGCGGTTCTCCTCTCCCTCTCTCTCGGGTAGTGTCCCCTAACATGTTGATGCATGATGTGAGGTTTTTTTTTAAGAATAAAAAAAAATTTTTTATTTTTTTTAAAATCTTTATTAAAATAATCAATTTTTCTAATTTCAAAGCACTTTTTGAAAAGGGGAAAATTCTCTGGTAAGATAAATTAAAATTTGGATTTTTTTTGAAAACGACGAATTTAAAAATTCGGAGGTGATGATTCTGTGTCGCCGTCACTGAGAAATTTTTAAGAGTCTTGCATCAGCGGTCCAGCAGGTCCAACAGGTCCAGAGGCCCAGCAGGTCCAGCAGGTCCACAGGTCCCGCAGGTCCCCGCGGGCCCTAGGCCAGCAGGTCCCGCAGGTCCCGCGGTCCAGCAGGTCCCAACATGCCTCTTTGCCATAACCTGAGGACAAAAATACAAATAAGATCACCAGCAAGAACCCTTGCTGATTGATTTTTTCAGGGAAAAAGTAATCAAAATGACCCACACCTTTTAAAATAAATCTTAGACGATATTTTTGGGCCATTCGGGCCATAATAAAATCACAGTTATGACTTCTTTTTGGTCCACAATGGACCTAAACGTAGCGCTGTTTTCTCTCTGAAGTGTGATTTATTTTTGAAAATTTTTTCAGTCATGGGGGTTTTGAAGTTTTCTTACTGAAATTTTTTAGAAAAAAAGTATTTTAAATGACAACCTCATGAAAAAAAATATATCAGAAAGTAAAGAACAGTTTTTTGCCAGCTGGGGTTTGGGGCAATAAACTCTAGAATTTCCATTTTTTGTCTCCAGCGGTAATTGTGTTTTAAAAGGCCTCAAATCCAGTTGGGCGTTTCCTCCCCCATTAAACCCCCACCAGGACCAGTGTGGTGGGTTCCTCCTCCATTGAAACCTCCTGCGGGGCCGGTGTAGGATTCCCCTCCATTGAAAACCTCCCCAGGGGGGGGTGTTGGATTCCTCCTCCGTTAAACCTCCCCCAGGGCCGGTGTGAGGATTCCTCCCCCGTTGAAACCTCCGCTGGGGCACAAAAACGGATCCAACCCCTCCTGGCCATAACAAGGGGGTCAGCGGGGCCAAGGCAGCCCTATCCCACATTATAAGACCCTCGAAAATTCTGCAAGGGTTGACAGAACAATGAAAACCCAAACCTCGGTGGGTTTCAGGCAAAAGTTGCCTTCCTCCTCAGCTCATTTTAAACCCCAGCTCTGTCTAAGGTACCCTAACCACACCCTCAGAATGACACCCATAACATTTGACTAGCACTTAGGTACCTATTTACTGCTAGATAAAATGTGCGCAAGAACAATAAGGAGATTTGCCCAACGTCTCCGCCCGCCCAAGACTGAACCCGGATTCTTCGGTTGCGAGCCTAAGGCTCTTCGACTGAGACACGAACACAATAATGTATATGTCATACATTTCAGGCCGAACTTGCAGACTTTGCTCATTCAGCAAGAAGTCAGTTTATTGTCATATTTTGCTTTGTTAGGTTCACAAAGAATAGTGGGAACGTTATGAAATTAATGTCTTCTAGTAAATAATAGCAGCAGAAGTTAAGGAAAGTTTAGACAGGTTAGGTTCGGACGTATGAAACAGGAACAGTTCAGTGTGCATAAACTGAGAGGTGTATATCTCCGTGTACATACATAGAGAGATGTGTATTTCTTAATGTGTTAACACCGCAGGGTGTATGTCTCTCACTGTATATTCACCGAATGGTGTAAGTCTATCAGTATATATATATAGTGAGAGTTTATTTAGACAACTTACTTTCAGTCTTGCTTTAGGGTTGACACTATTTTTAACTGGCGGCTAACAGCGGATATGTAGCCTCCTTAAAGACCATTGTGTGGTGAATGGGTTTTAAACGTTATATACCAATTAACAGGAAAAAAAAGATGAAGTACCTCAGAACTTTAGTAATGACTTTATCTACAAGAATAAGAGACTGTGTGGGGTTTTTTTGGTGTTGGGTTGGGGGGTGGTGGTTGGGTTTAACTATGTTGTGTAGTTTGGGTGAGTTATTATTGTTAAAGTATGTTGGATTGTTTGTTAATTTGGTTTGGTTTTGTGTTTTGGGTTTTAAATTGGTATTGTTTTGTTTTGTTGTGTTTGTTTGTGGTTTTGGGTTTGTTTTGTATTGTAATTTCCTTAGTAAATGAGGTTTTCAGTCCCCCTATTTCGGCTCCATTCCGATTCCAATTTTATTCCTTAACTATTCCCCAACAAACCCTTTTCCGGGCTTCCTTTTGAAATTTGACTTGTTTCTTTACGTGCTGCTATGTGGGTCCAAATGCCGCTCCCAATTTTTCCTTCGTTCCCTTTTTTTTCAGGTCTGCCTTCCTTTTAAGTTCCAAAGCGCCAGGGTTTTTAAGCGCCTTCTGACAGTTATTTGGGGAAAATTTCTTAAAAGAAACGGCTTTTTGTGTTTGTTGGTGTTGTTTTGTTTGGTGTGTGTTTTTTTGGGGGTTTGTTTTTTTGGGGGTTGGGGGTTTTTTTTTTTTTTTGGTGTTTTATTTAAAGTGTTTTTAGTTTTTTTGTTTTTTTGTTTTGGTTTTTTGGTTTGTTGTGTGTGTTTGGTGGGTGGGTTTGAAATTTTTGTTGGTTTGTTATTTTTTGTGTTGTTTTGTTTGTGAAGGGGGGGGTTTTGTGGTGTGGGTGGGGTAAATTATTTTTTGTTTTTTTTTTTCTTTTGTTTGTTTTTTTTTTTTGTGGGTTTTTTGTGTATTTATTTGTGGGTTTTCGTTTTGTGTTTTTTTGGGGGTTTGGTTTTTTATTTTTAAAAATTTTTAAAAAAGGAAAAAATCAGGGTCAAAATTTTAAAAGGTATTAAATTTTCACTTTTGAAGTTTTCGGTTTGAATCTAAAAAAATTAACTGTGTGTGTGTGTGGTGTGTGTGTGTGTGTGTGTGTGTGTGTGTGTGTGTGTGTGTTAGTGTGTTAATCAGAATTTAGAAACATGAGAAGTATCAGGCGCTCACCAAATATATTACAAGGGCTCCAATCTTCCTATGATTCACTATTATAGAGAAGATTAGCGTGTTAGAATTGCTAACAGAACAGTGAACAGATGTCTTACCATCATTGAAGGATGTTGAAGAACTGTTTCTCCCAGCTGTGTCGTCCCACATATATATAGCAGCCTCCATGAATGCCTCTCCTCTCCTTCAGTCCTTCCCTTCCTCTTCCTAATTCTTCAGTTCTGTCCTTCCTTCTTCACGAGGTCTACCTACACACGCGCCAGTCTGTAAAGGTCTTCTGTACAGTTATCTTCGTAAACTTTGCTAATGGAAGTAGGAAAAGACGGTCTTCATTTACGTGGAATTACATTGCTTGGTTATGTCAACAACCGTCTCATGGCTGGTCAGTCATGATAAGAGGAACTCATGAGTTTCCTTCTTGAAGACAGTTCAAGGGCCCCTTATTAATTGCCCTTATATTTAAAGAGAGGATATTAAAAAGACTTAAACCATGTTAAATTATTAAGTTACTTATTTATGTATTTCCTGTACTTCTGGTTTTCATTAGGGTCTATGATATGTGTGTGTGATTGGTGAGATGTTATGAATTGTTCCATCTACGGTATTGTTACTCATTCTTCTGTGATCTGTATCTCTGTCTCTGTCAGACAGGAGAACGAGAAGAACTGTGTCGAGTACAGTGCCAGGAGTAACACAACTTTTCACTATTTCCACCACTAATAATTATTATTCTCAACCAATTTGTTAGAAAATTAATAATCTAACTTCAGTTTTTTTGGTCAGAAATTCCCTTTGGGTATATTTAGTGAACCTTGACACCGAAATTAATGTTAAATATTATGAATAAATATATGTATCTTTATTTTTCAGTGTAGAATTTTTTACACTATTATGGATAATGGTAAGATTTTGGAGAATGTCAAGAATCTTTGAAATGTGTTAGGTGTTACGATGGTCTGTACACCTGTGACCTAGACCTACGCCTGTGACCTTGACTTACACCTGTGACCTAGACTTACGCCTGTGACCTTGACTTACACCTGTGACCTAGACTTACACCTGTGACCTAGACTTACCTGTGACCTAACTTCACTGTGACCTTACTTACACCTGTGACCTTGACTTACACCTGTGACCTAGACTTACACCTGTGACCTTGACTTACACCTGTGACCTTGACAAGGTTCTCCGTTTAAATAACCAAATTTATCTTTTCATTTATATCTTATATGCATATTATTCAGTATCATTTATTAAATAACTGTTGTGTATTAAATGACTATTGTGTATTGAATAACTGCTGTGTATTCAACTGCTGTGGTTTATACCTGGAGTATACCTGGAGAAGGTTTCGGGGGTCAACGCCCCCGCGGCGCGATCTGTGACCAGGCCTCATGCTGGACCAGGGCCTGATCAACCAGGCTGTTACTGTTGGCCACACGCAACCCGACGTACGAACCACAGCCCGGCTGGTCAGTTATTGACTTTAGATGCCTGTCCAGTGCCTTCTTGAAGACAGCCAGGGGTCTTACTATCCATCCTGTCATTTTTCTAGCAGGTTCGATTGATACAATGTTGTGGTCTTTGAAAGTGAGATCTTCTGACATTATCACTCCCAGGTCTTTTACATTAGTTTCTCGCTCTATTGTGTGGTAAAAATTTGTTTTATACTCCGATTTAGTTTTAATTTCATACTGAGCTACACCTGACTTGAAGAATGAGACACATGTGTAACATTTGGGAATCCTTAACTGGCAACGTTTCGCCATCCAGGGGTTTCTTTAGTTCTTCACTGTATTGGACTGAAGAAGTCACTGGCTGGAGAAACGTTTCCTCAGTAAGGATTCCCAGTTGTTGTACAAGTGTCTCATTCTTCAACTTGTCTGTTTTCTAAACTATTACATTGTCACTGACTTGTAAACAGCTGGTTAATTAACAGTGGTGGAGGTTAGTTACGACTGCGACTCTTCACCAACCTAAACCACTTTTGTTATTTTGTTTTTTCAGTGAAGACAATGGTGGTTCACTGACCAGGACCTGTGTATTTATTACAGTCACTGTTGAAGGACCTGTGTATTTATTACAGTCACTGTTGAAGGATCTGTGTATCTATTACATTCACTGTTGAAGGACCTGTGTATCTATTACAGTCACTGTTGAAGGATCTGTGTATCTATTACATTCACTGTTGAAGGACCTGTGTATCTATTACAGTCACTGTTGAAGGACCTGTGTATCTATTACAGTCACTGTTGAAGGACCTGTGTATTTATTACAGTCACTGTTGAAGGATCTGTGTATCTATTACATTCACTGTTGAAGGACCTGTGTATCTATTACAGTCACTGTTGAAGGATCTGTGTATCTATTACAGTCACTGTTGAAGGACCTGTGTATCTATTACAGTCACTGCTGAAGGACCTGTGTATCTATTACAGTCACTGTTGAAGGATCTGTGTATCTATTACAGTCACTGTTGAAGGACCTGTGTATCTATTACAGTCACTGCTGAAGGACCTGTGTATCTATTACAGTCACTGTTGAAGGACCTGTGTATCTATTACAGTCACTGTTGAATGACCTGTGTATCTATTACAGTCACTGTTGAAGGATCTGTGTATCTATTACAGTCACTGTTGAAGGACCTGTGTATCTATTACAGTCACTGTTGAATGACCTGTGTATCTATTACAGTCACTGTTGAAGGATCTGTGTATCTATTACAGTCACTGTTGAAGGATCTGTGTATCTATTACAGTCACTGTTGAAGGACCTGTGTATCTATTACAGTCACTGTTGAAGGACCTGTGTATCTATTACAGTCACTGTTGAAGGACCTGTGTATCTATTACATATATAGCCACACGTGTAAACCCAATTCCTACACTGTCGTTTCTGAACACAGTCTCTGAGTCTTGGTCATCTGAACACTGTGTTCCGTGTGGACTTCTGCTGTCATGTTCGTTTTTTAACTTAGGTTCTGTTGGCTATGTCCCTCGTTATCCGTAGCCTCAGAAAATGTCCATTGTCTTGCGTAAATTCTATGTCTAGCTCGGACTTGGACTCATTTAACTCCATTGTGGTCTTTGCCTTAGGGAGGACGGTTCACCTCTGTCTTGTTGAAAGTATTCATAACACGCCTTCACTCACACTGACATATTTTGCACTACTGTTGTCTTGTGTGTACATAGTCTCAGTCTGGTGATGGTGTCTACACAGTCTTGTGTGCACATAATTTCTGACTGGCGTTGGTGTTTAGATAGAATTGTGTGTACGTAGTCTCTGTCTGGTGTTCGTGTATACAGAGGCTCATGTGTACATAATCTTTGTCTAGTGATGGAGTCTACACAGTCTTGTGTGTACATAGCCTCTGACTGGTGCTGATGTTTAGACAGGCTTGTGTGTACGTAGTCTCTGTCTGGTGTTGGTGTATACATAGGCTTGTGTGAACATAGTCTTTGTCTGGTGATGGAGTCTACAGTCACGTGTGTACACAGCCTCTGACTGCTTCACATATATGCTCAGTCTGGACTCTGGGTTGTATGTTAATTATTTACACAACTTTATACTTATGTGGGAAACAGCGTTTTGTGTCATGTTTATATCTAAAAGTCTAGTCTCGTCCTGGTCCACCAGTGTGGTCTTGAAGACCGAGTGTATATATCTCAGTGTTGCTGGTCCACCAGTGTGGTCTTGAAGACCAGGTGTGTGTTCCTCAGTGTTACTGGTCCACCAGTGTGGTCTTGAAGACCAGGTGTGTGTACCTCAGTGTTACTGGTCCACCAGTGTGGTCTTGAAGACCAGGTGTGTGTACATCAGTGTTGCTGGTCCACCACTCTGGTCTTGAAGATCAGGTGTATATATCTCAGTGTTGCTGGTCCACGAGTGTGATCTTGAAGACCGGGTGTACATATCTCAGCGTTGCTGGTCCACCAGCGTGGTCTTGAAGACCGAGTGTATATATCTCAGTGTTGCTGGTCCACCAGCGTGGTCTTGAAGACCAGGTGTGTGTCTCAGTGTTGCTGGTCCACCAGTGTGGTCTTGAAGACCAGGTGTGTGTATCTCAGTGTTTCTCGTCCACCAGTTTGGTCTTGAAGACCAGGTGTGTATATCTCAGTGTTGCTGGCCCACCAGTGTGGTCTTGAAGAATTGAGACACTTATGCAACACATGGGAATCTTTATTGAAGAAACGTTTCGCAACACAGTGGCTTCATCAGTCCATTACAAAGTAGAAATGGGTAAGGAGAGTAGAAGTTTGAGGTAATCAGTCCCTCAACCTGGAATCGATGTGTTCAGTCCATCACTCTTGTAGGAAGTGCAGCATAGGGCCAGAGAGGTGGCTTATATACTGCGGTGAGATGAGTTGAAGCAGGATGAGGTGAGATCACAGTGGGACCTGCCACTAGTGTAAGTAGGTCGTCGTCCAAAGGTTGGGCAAGCGTTGAAGTCTTTGTACCAAGATTCCATGATGTTGCAGTGTCTGACAGATGTGATGAATGGTTTAGAAAACCGACAAGTTAAATAATTCATCACATCTGTCAGACACTGCAACATCATGGAATCTTGGTACAAAGACTTCAACGCTTGCCCAACCTTTGGACGACGACCTACTTACACTAGTGGCAGGTCCCACTGTGATCTCACCTCATCCTGCTTCAACTCATCTCACCGCAGTATATAAGCCACCTCTCTGGCCCTATGCTGCACTTCCTACAAGAGTGATGGACTGAACACATCGATTCCAGGTTGAGGGACTGATTACCTCAAACTTCTACTCTCCTTACCCATTTCTACTTTGTAATGGACTGATGAAGCCACTGTGTGGCGAAACGTTTCTTCAATAAAGATTCCCATGTGTTGCATGTCTCAATTCTTCAACTTGTCGGTTTTCTAAACCATTCATCACAGTGTGGTCTTGAGGACCAGGTGTGTGTATCTCAGTGTTGCTGTCCACCAGTGCGGTCTTGAAGACCAGGTGTGTGTAACTCAGTGTTGCCGGTTCACCCGCGTGGTCTTGAGGACCAGGTGTGTGTATCTTAGCGTTGCTCGTCGACCAGTTTGGTCTTGAAGATCAGGTGTGTGTATCTCAGTGTTGCTGGTCCACCAGTGTGGTTTTGATGACCAGGTGTATGTCAGTGTTGCTGATACACCAGTGTGGTCTTGAAGACCAGGTGTGTGTATCTCAGTGTCGCTGCTCCACTAGTGTGGTCTTGAAGACCAGGTGCGTGTATCTCAGTATTGCTGGTCCACCAGTGTGGTCTTGAAGACCAGGTGCGTGTATCTCAGTATTGCTGGTCCACCAGTGTGGTCTTGAAGACCAGGTGCGTGTATCTCAGTATTGCTGGTCCACCAGTGTGGTCTTGAAGGCCAGGTGCGTGTATCTCAGTATTGCTGGTCCACCAGTGTGGTCTGAAGACCAGGTGCGTGTATCTCAGTATTGCTGGTCCACCAGTGTGGTCTTGAAGACCAGGTGCGTGTATCTCAGTATTGCTGGTCCACCAGTGTGGTCTTGAAGACCAGGTGCGTGTATCTCAGTATTGCTGGTCCACCAGTGTGGTCTTGAAGACCAGGTGCGTGTATCTCAGTATTGCTGGTCCACCAGTGTGGTCTTGAAGACCAGGTGCGTGTATCTCAGTATTGCTGGTCCACCAGTGTGGTCTTGAAGACCAGGTGCGTGTATCTCAGTATTGCTGGTCCACCAGTGTGGTCTTGAAGACCAGGTGCGTGTATCTCAGTATTGCTGGTCCACCAGTGTGGTCTTGAAGACCAGGTGCGTGTATCTCAGTATTGCTGGTCCACCAGTGTGGTCTTGAAGACCAGGTGCGTGTATCTCAGTATTGCTGGTCCACCAGTGTGGTCTTGAAGACCAGGTGCGTGTATCTCAGTATTGCTGGTCCACCAGTGTGGTCTTGAAGACCAGGTGCGTGTATCTCAGTATTGCTGGTCCACCAGTGTGGTCTTGAAGACCAGGTGCGTGTATCTCAGTATTGCTGGTCCACCAGTGTGGTCTTGAAGACCAGGTGCGTGTATCTCAGTATTGCTGGTCCACCAGTGTGGTCTTGAAAACAAGGTGTGTGTATCTCAGCGTTTTTTATCAACCATTGTGGTCTTGAAGACCAGGTGTTTGTAACTCAGTAAAAAATAAACAAAGACCCTCTTTCTAAAGGCCTCGACCCCTTTGAGTTTAGCGCTTCACCATGATTTTAACAATAATGAGTCGTGATACAAGGTTGATGAGTCAGCTGTACTAACAGTGTACTCACTTATTTGCATTCACTCGTGGTTGTAGGAGTCGAGTCTCAGCTCTTGGCCCTGTCTCTCCTCTAGCCACTCTTGGTTTCACTCTTGGGTGCCTAAGCAACTCCCGTACCTCTTCTTAAAACTATGTACGGATCCCTCCTCAAAGGCTAAGGAAGTATTTCGTGACATCCCTGTGACTCGTCTGGGTTTTCAACTTCCAGCTGTGACCTCGTGTACCTGAGATCAGCCTCTCAAACACACTCATCCTGCCCACCCTGTTAATTCCTTTCAGTATTTTATACGTCGAAGTCATGTCTCCCCTGGTCGGGTTTGCCTCTTACTACGTAAGGTTTTCAGCTCTATTTGTATCACGTACACATATTTTTTTTTTTTGGGGGGAAGGGGTAATAATATACATGGTATTATTTCAAACTTTAATAATTTAAGAAAAACTTAACCTGTGAAAATTTTGGTTTACATAAACTAGAAAGAATTTAAATGAAAAATTCAGTAGAAGGAATTATAATTCCCGGCGGACAATGTTAACTGAGGGACAGATCTAAGTTTTAGTCATGAAATTTTGGTGACTTATTGATGCTGATGAACGTTACTGGAGTCATCATGGTGACTCACTGACGTGACGACACTGTTGATGTCATCACAGTGACTGACGTCGACTTCACAGCCACGGACGGTTTAGGGCATCAGTCCCCGCCTCACCTCTACCTCAACCTGTGTAAAAAATACTTGGAATTAATCACAATGCTTGCAATTTATTATGTAATATATATATATATATATATATATATCGTTGTATGGAAGCGCTAAGTACGTAGAGGATCACACAGCGCCTGGAGAATGAAAGATAATCAGGAGTAGTCCAGATATGTGGAGGGTAGCTCCAATTCCTTGGATGAAGAGCCCTTTCCACAGCACCAACTTGAAAATTTAGAATACAACAGAACATTGCTTAAAAACATTAAAGCCAATTAAATATTTGTCGCCAATTAATGATAAAAAGTCAAAATTAAAGTCAACTTATAACCATGGTGACAGGAATCACGAGTGTGAATATATATTGTAATTTTTTAATAATTGACATTAGGATACGTGTAAATTGTGGTTTGAGTATCATTAGAATGAATCATATTCATCATGTGGAAAACATGAGGACACACTGCACTGCCACTTCTTCATTACAATTATTTAATGGTTCGTGATTCCTAGTCTGTGTCATGTCACAATGTGTGTTTAAAGCATTTACAGATGACAGATGACGTAGTACAGTGAAGGTTGGACGGCTGGACAGGGTAGTATTAAAATATAATGAATCTGAGACGAGGAAGGAATGGTCATGGTTGTTCTTTGCTGATGACACAGTGTTTGTGAATGATTTAGGAAAGAAATTGACGAAATAGATAGTGAGAATTGGGCACCAGATTGAAAGGAAGGAGAAAGGAGGAGATAAGTGGAAGAATTCATGTTGGTAAATGGTTAATGACAAATGAAGTGAATCGCAAACAGACACTATAAGCAAGAAAGCAGCAGAAGTGTTCAGAAGTCTTTGGGAAGAAAATAATTTGAAATAAATGTGAAAAATAACGAACCATGTTTTTAAGTAGTTACCTTTGTCATCACTGTTGTCATATTAGCCTTGATGCTGGATTCCTCCACCATTGAATCCTCCACTGGGACCGTCAATTTGGATTCCATGACCACCAGCTCCTGGACGAGATGGTAATTTCTGGATTCCTCCACCATTAAATCCTCCACTGGGACCGTCAATCTGGATTCCTCCACCATTAGCACCAGGACGGGAATGGACGTCCTGAATTCCTCCACCATTAGCACCAGGATGGGAATGGACGTCCTGGATTCCTCCACCATTAGCACCAGGACGAGAATGGACGTCCTGGATTCCTCCACCACCAAAGCCTCCACTTGGGCCGTCAATACGGATTCCATGACCATCCTGGCCAGGACGAATGCGGCCAGCGCTGGCAACGGCGGCCAACACAGGCACGATCACCAGGATGATAAAGGCGCGACACTCCTGCAAGGATCAGTGTGGAGAAATGTTTAGTGGGAAGTAGACTCGTGTAAATATAAAAATGATTTCCAAAGAGTATACAGTAGACGAGTTGAAAACGCAAAATATATAAGGCATATCACAGTTTATACCTTCAAGACCACACTAGCCCTGGTCGTCATGTCCACACCAGAGGTCCATAGAGTATGGCTTACTCATTAAAATATTCTTGATGGATGCTGGTTTCTGGGCGGAGTGTGGCTATAAATTCTTATTGACTATCGAGGGACAGTCTACCAGTAAAGCAAATTTTGTACAAGCGTTGCATTTTGCTTGGCATCTCTTGTTTACGAAGGTTCTTACGACAGGCCAGATAACACGAATCCTCAAAACAAGAGATATGACTAGCTAGTGATGATGCTCTTGTACTCTCTAGACTGGACAATTACTGTACCCTAACAACGCCATTTAAGGCCAGTGGATTATAGGTTTAATAAATGTATATAGAAATTTTACTGCCTGTATAAATTCAGAGACATAAATTTCTGCGAACACATCAACTCTTGTATTCATTGGAGCGTAGACGAGAAAATGGCATCATAATTTCAGGTATACAGAAGTAAGATTAGGGACAAGGTTGGCCCACTTAAGAGTAACTCTGGTCAGATCACTGACAGTGATAAGGATATGTGTGAAATTCTCAATACCTACTTCCTCTCAGTTTTCACCTAGGAAAATACTAGCGATATTCTTGAAATAATAGATTATGTAGAACAGGATGATAAACTATGCACGATTGCGGTAACTAGTGACATGGTCCTCAGACAAATAGAGAAACTAAAACCTAACAAATGCCCAGGTCCTGATGAACTGTTTGCAAGGGTGTTAAAGGAATGTAAAGAGGAATTTAGCATACCTTTGGCTAATCTTTTTAACATATCACTACAAACTGGCATAGTTCCTGATAAGTGGAAAATGGCAAATGTAATTCCTATTTACAAGGCAGGTGACAGGTCCTTGGCTTCGAACTATAGACCAATAAGCCTTACCTCCATAGTGGGAAAATTTATGGAATCAATAATTGCCGAAACAATTCGTAGCCATCTTGATAGGCACAGATTGATTAATGAATCTCAACACGGTTTTACAAAGGGCGTTCCTGTCTTACGAATTTACTAACTTTTTTCACTAAGGTGTTTGAGGAGGTAGATCATGGTAATGAATATGATATTGTGTATATGGACTTCAGTAAGGCTTTCGATAGAGCTCCACACTAGAGGCTATTGAGGAAACTTAAGGCACACGGAATAGGAGGAGAAATTTTTTCCTGGGTAAAGGCATGGCTGACAAATAGGCAGCAGAGAGTTTGCATAAATGGGGAGAAATCAGAATGGGGGCACGTCACAAGCGGTGTTCCTCAGGGGTCAGTGCTTTGCCCGTTGTTGTTCACAATTTACATAAACGACAGAGATGAGGGAATAAATAGCGACATAAGCAAATTTGCTGATGACACCAAAATAGGCCATCCATTTCATTCTAATGAGGACACTAGAGCACTCCAGGATGATTTGAATAGACTGATGCAATGGTCGGAGAAGTGGCAGATGCAGTTTAATATTGACAAATGCAAAGTTCTAAATGTTGGACAGGTAAATAACCATGCCACATATAAACTAAATAATGTAGATCTTAATACTAATGACTGCGAAAAGGATTTAGGAGTTCTGGTTAGCAGCAATCTAAAACCAAGACAACAGTGTTCGCAATAAAGCTAACAGAATTCTTGGCTTCATATCTAGAAGTATAAATAATAGAAGTCCTCAGGTTGTTCTTCAACTCTATACATCCTTGGTTAGGCCTCATTTAGACTGTGCTGCTCAGTTCTGGTCACCGTATTACAGAATGGATATAAATGTTCTGGAAAACGTACAGAGGAGGATGACAAAGATTGATCCCATGTAACAGAAATCTTCCATATGAGGATAGACTGAGGGCCCTGAATCTGCACTCTCTCGAAAGGCGTAGAATTGGGGGGGGGGGGGGGGGATATGATCGAGGTGTATAAATGGAAAACAGGAATAAATAAAGGGGATGTAAATAGCGTGCTGAAAATTTCCAAGACTCGCAGCAATGGTTTCAAGTTGGAAAAATTCAGATTCAGGAAGGATATAGGAAAGCACTGGTTTGGTAATAGAGTTGTGGATGAGTGGAACAAACTCCCGAGTACAGTTATATAGGCTAAAACATTGTGTAGTTTTAAAAATAGGTTAGATAAATACGTGAGTGGGTGTGGGTGGGTGTGAGTTGGACCTGACTAGCTTGTGCTGCTAGGTCTGGTGCCCTGCTCCTTCCTTGAGTGGAGGTGACCAGGCTGGGTGGGTCATTGGGCTAATAAGGGGGGGTTCATTGGGTTAATCCCGGGGGGGACATGGACCTGCTCCGCATAGGTCAGTAGGCCTGTTGCAGTGTTCCTTCTTTATGTTCTTATATTCTTATAATTTACACACTGAAGATACTGGAAGGACTGGTTACACATACTGGCACAGAAATTATTCCATACGAGTAGTTAGGAAGACTGTAGAAGAGAAGCAGCTTGCAACAAGCACGCCACGTCTACTAATATTTTAGTGGGTATAGTGTGCTTGTTGCAATCGTGCTTTACATTTTTTCTCTGCAAATTGTCAAAACTACCTTCCTCGTTATAGGTAATAGGCATAAAGGTGCTGGTTCACATTAGTCAATGTGAACCATTAGTCAGTGTAGATAAAGTGGTCACAAAAGCCACTTTATCTACGGGACAATGAACCAACATATCCAGGTACCATAGTGTCATCACTATCAAATTACTTTTCTTGTAATAGTGTGACGATCCGCATAAAAACTATCCTTAATTTTCTCTGAGTGCCAATTTTTTCCGCAAACTTTTCAAAGCTAACAGAAGAGAGAGAGGAAACTTGGAGTGAGAACACTTACCATTGCTGCAGAAGACCAGACAACTGGTTGATGGTTGCCTGCCTCTTTAATTTATAGTGGTGTTATGGGGTGGGTGGCGCGCGCACCACACAACTACACGTCACCTTGGTAAACACTGACAAGGGCAAAAAGGACTAATCGCTATGTACCTTCCTTGGAATTGTTGAATATTTACTCAGAGTTTCTATGAGGTTAACACGCCCACGCCCACCACACTAGATGCCCACCACACTAGACGCCCACCACACTAGACGCCCACCACACTAGACGCCCACCACACTAGACGCCCACCACACTAGACGCCCACCACACTAGACGCCCACCACACTAGACGCCTCCGTCTGCCACAGATGCGACCGTCCACCACAAACAGCCAAGACAGACACCTCCAGTCATCCTCTTAATTTCATCTTCTCTTATTAAACATATCATAGATGTGTTTAATAAGAGAGGACGTATCAAACACATCTTTAATGTATTTGATACTTATTTATATTTTATTCGCAGCAAAACACCTTGAGATATTACTGAGAAGACCTTAGCTCGCCTGCGTCAAGGCTACGACCCAGCAGCTGGAGCCTAACACAGGAGGAGACACGAGCATCATTCACCAGGTGAAAGTTTGTGTCAATAAATGTGTTTAGTCAATACTTTTACGTTTTGTTCTTCACTCTTTAAAAACAGTTTTCAAGGAAGGATCCTTGATGCTGGTGAAGGGCTTTTGATCCGAGGAATGGGGGCTAATCTTCTCTTCCTTGAATCGAACTTAATTTATCCCCCATTCCCCAAGGCGCTCTAGCGCCCTTACGGATTTACTACTTCCAAGAGAATTTATTTAATTAATAACAATTGCAACTAGATGTATTTCAGTAGTTGCAAGATCCCAGAAAAGTATCCCCGTATTGCACAACCCCAGCCCCCTCTACCTCAACGATCCCAGAAAAGTATCCCCGTATTGCATAACCCCAGCCCCCTCTACCTCAACGATCCCAGGAGGTATCCCTGTATTGCACAACCCCAGCCCCCTCTACCTCAACGATCCCAGGAGGTATCCCTGTATTGCACAACCCCAGCCCCCTCTATCTCAACGATCCCAGAAAGTATCCCTGTATTGCACAACCCCAGCCCCCTCTACCTCAACGATCCCAGAAAGTATCCCCGTATTGCACAACCCCAGCCCCCTCTACCTCAACGATCCCAGAAAGTATCCCTGTACTGCACAACCCCAGCCCCCTCTACCTCAACGATCCAAGGAGGTATCCCTGTATTGCACAACCCCAGCCCCCTCTACCTCAACGATCCCAGAAAAGTATCCCGTATTGCATAACCCCAGCCCCCTCTACCTCAACGATCCCAGAGGTATCCCTGTATTGCACAACCCCAGCCCCCTCTACCTCAACGATCCCAGGAGGTATCCCTGTATTGCACAACCCCAGCCCCCTCTACCTCAACGATCCAGAGGTATCCCTGTATTGCACAACCCCAGCCCCCTCTATCTCAACGATCCCAGAAAGTATCCCTGTATTGCACAACCCCAGCCCCCTCTACCTCAACGATCCCAGAAAGTATCCCTGTATTGCACAACCCCAGCCCCCTCTACCTCAACGATTCCAGGAGGTATCCCTGTATTGCACAACCCCATCCCCCTCTACCTCAGGTCATGTGGTTATAATAACGCAGACTACGAGATAAGTTTATAACGCAGTCAAATATTAGCGTTGAGGATTAAAAGAGAATCAATCGAGTCATTCACAAGTTATCACATGGAAATTAATACAACAGTTTCTTTAATAAAACTAAAAGCTTCAGATATGCGCAGCCCAAATCTAATACAAATTTTCCATGAAGAAACACCATCTTTGACGCTAAACTGAAGAGGTTTGCTCTTGTTATCTCAGAGACGAAAATCCTAAAATACACAAACAAGTCAAGTTTGAAGCCGAGCAGAAGTTGCATTATCAAGATGGAAGGAATGAAGCTAATCAGATACGACACTCAAAAATTATCGCGTACAAGTCAGGATTTAAATTTTTCAAGTGTCTTCCAAAAAGAGAAAACTGGGGATCTACACATGCCAAAATCATTCCAAAATTTAGCTTTTATTTACATTTGACTGACCTCTTCTTGATTTGATGAATTGTAGACCAGTAGTCTACACGAGGGCCATTAAGTCTACATGTCACCTCTACAACAGCACTCCTGGATACTGTAATACCAGAAATAGGAATTACAGTAAACTGTCAGTCTATATACACTGATATATGTGCATTTCTAAGTGTATATACACTTATAGACGTACGACTTTCCGGGTATATACACTGACAGATGTACGTCTCTCAGTGTATATACACTGACAGATGTACGTCTCTCAGTGTATATGCACTGACAGATGTACGTCTCTCAGTGCATATACACTTATAGATGTACGACTCTCAGTGTATATACACTGACAGATGTACGTCTCTCAGTGTATATACACTTATAGACGTACGACTTTCCGGGTATATACACTGACAGATGTGCGTCTCTCAGTGTATATACACTTATAGATGTACGACTCTCAGTGTATATACATTGACAGATGTACGTATGTCAGTATATACAAACTTGAGTGTTGTCTCTCCACTAAACATTCTTCGTTGACGTCTCTAAAAATAAAAAAAATATATTCAGAATATTAATGAAAAAATCTAAAAACACGTGATATATTACATCTGAAAAACTTCCAGAAAACTTTTTCAAGATCACAGAGACATTGAAAAATTAGAATAAACTTTATGAGGGGAATTTATTCATCGAGGTGAAGTAATTGGTCATTATTCTAAGAGACAGCACCTGTCCATTACTCTAAGATACAGCACCTGTCCATTACTCTAAGATACAGCACCTGTCCAGTACTCTAAGATACAGCACCTGTCCATTACTCTAAGATACAGCACCTGTCCATTAGTCTAAGATACAGCACCTGTCCATTACTCTAAGATACAGCACCTGTCCATTACTCTAAGATACAGCACCTGTCCATTACTCTAAGATACAGCACCTGTCCATTACTCTAAGATACAGCACCTGTCCATTATTCTAAGATACAGCACCTGTCCATTACTCTAAGATACAGCACCTGTCCATTACTCTAAGATACAGCACCTGTCCATTACTCTAAGATACAGCACCTGTCCATTATTCTAAGATACAGTATCTGGTCATTACTCTAAGAAACAGTACCTGGTCATTACTCTAAGATACATCACCTGCCCATTACTCTAAAATGCAGCACCTGTCCATTACTCTAAGATACAGTACCTGTCCATTACTCTAAGATACAGTACCTGGTCATTACTCTAAGATACAGCACCTGCCCGTTACTCTAAAATACAGCACCTATCCATTACTCTAAGATACAGCACCTGTCCATTACTCTAAGATACAGTACCTGGCCATTACTCTAAGATACAGTAGCTGGACATTACTCTAAGATAGAGTAGCTGGTCATTACAATAGTACATGCTCATTACTATAGGGTACCTGGTCAATATTCTAGGATACAGTCCTTGGTCATTACTTTAAGATTCAGTAGCTGGACATTACGAAACAGTACCTGGTCATTACGACACAGTACCTGGTCATTACGACACAGTACCTGGTCATTACTTTAGGGTACAGTCCTGGTCATTACTCTAAGATAAAGTAGCTAGTCATTACTCTAAGATAGAGTAGCTGGTCATTACACTAAGATACAGTAGCTGGTCATTACTCTAAGATACAGTAGCTGGTCATTACTCTAAGATACACTACCTGGACATTACTCTAAGATACAGTACCTGGCCATTACTTTAATATAGAGTACCTGGTCATTACTCAAAGATACAGTAACTGGTCATTACTCTAGGATACAATAACTTGTTATTACTCTAGAATACAGAAACTGGTCATTATTAAAATATTCAGTACCTTTTCATTACTCTAAGATACAGAATCTAGCCATTACTCAAAGATACAGTACCTGGTCATTACTCAAAGATGCAGTACTTGGTCATTACTATAAGATACAAAACCTGGCCATAACTCAAAGATAGAGTACCTGGTCATTACTCAAAGATACAGTACCTGGTCATTACTCAGAGACATATTACCTTGTCATTACTCTAAGATACAGTAACTGGTCATTACTCTAGGATACAATAGCTGGTTATTACTCTAGAATACAGTAACTAGTCATTATTAAAATATTCAGTACCTTTTCCTTACTCTAAGATACGGAACCTAGTCATTACTCTAAGATACTGTACCTGGTCATTACTCTAATATATAGTACCTGGTCATTACTCTAAAATATAGTACCGGGTCATTACTCAAAGATACAGTTCCTGGTCATTACTCAAAGATACAGTACCTAGTCATTACTCTAAGATACAGTACCTGGTCATCACTCTAAGATACAGTACTTGGTCATTACTCTAAGATAGAGTACCTGGTCATTACTCAAAGATACAGTACCTGGTCATTACTCTAAGATACAGTACCTGATCATTACCCTACGATACAGTACCTGGTCATTACTCTAAGATAGAGTACCTGGTCATTATTCTAAGATAGAGTACCTGGTCATTATTCTAAGATAGAGTACCTGGTCATTATTCTAAGATAGAGTACCTGGTCATTACTCTAAGATGCAGTACCTGGTCATTCCTTAAAGATACAGTACCTGGTCATTACTCTAAGATACAGTACCTAGTCATAACTCAAAGATACAATACCTGGTCATTACTCTAAGATACAGTACCTGGTCATTACTCAAAGACACAGTATCTGGTCATTACTCTAAGATACAGTACCTGGTCATTACTCTAAGATAGAGTACCTGGTCATTACTCAAAGATACAATACTTGGTCATTACTCAAAGATACAGTACCTGATCATTACTCAAAGATACGGTACCTGGTCATTACTCTAAGATACAGTACCTGGTCTTTACTCTAAGATACAGTACCTGGTAATTATTCTAAGACACAGTACTTGGTCATTACTCAAAGATACAGAACTTGGTCATTACTCAAAGATACAGAACTTGGTCATTACTCAAAGATACAGTACCTGGTCATTACTCTAAGATACATTACCTGGTCATTACTCTAAGATACATTACCTGGTCATTACTCTAGGATACAGTACCTAGTCATTAAGATACAGTATTTGGTCATTAAGATAGGGTACTTAGTTATTAAGATACCGTACCTAATCATTATGATACAGTACCTGGTCAATAAGATACAGTACCTGGTCATTACTCTAAGATATAGCACCTGGTCATTACTTTAGGATATTCTACCTGGCCATTAAGATACAGTACCTGGTCATTAAGATACAGTACATCGTCATTAAGATACAGTACCTAGTCATTAAGATGCAGTATCTGGTCATTAATATACAGTACTGGGTCATTAAGAGACAGCACCTGATCATTAACATACAGTCCTGGTCATTAAGATACAGCGCCTGGTCGTTAAGATACAGTACCTAGTCATTAAGATACTGTACCTGGTCATTAAGATACAATACGAATGATGTATCGTAAAACAAATGACGTATCATAAAACAAATGACGTACCATAAAACAAATGACGTACCATAAAACAAATGACGTACCATAAAACAAATGACGTACCATAAAACAAATGACGTATCATAAAACAAATGACGTACCATAAAACAAATGACGTACCGTAAAACAAATGACTTACCATAAAACAAATGACGTACCATAAAACAAATGACGTACCATAAAACAAATGACGTACCATTAAACAAATGACGTACCATAAAACAAATGACGTATCATAAAACAAATGAAGTCCCATAAAACAAATGACGTCCCATAAAACAAATGACGTATCATAAAACAAATGACGTATCATAAAACTAATGACGTATCATAAAACAAATGACGTACCATAAAACAAATGACGTATCATAAAACAAATGACGTACCATAAAACAAATGACGTACCATAAAACAAATGACGTATCATAAAACAAATGAAGTCCCATAAAACACAATACGTATCATAAAACAATGACGTATCATAAAACAAATGAAGTCCCATAAACAAATGATGTCCCATAAAACAAATGACGTATCATAAAACAAATACGTACCATAAAACAAATGAAGTCCCATAAAACAAATGACGTCCCATAAAAAACAATGACGTATCATAAAATAAATGACGTACCATAAAACAAATGAAGTCCCATAAAACAAATGACGTCCATAAAACAAATGACGTATTCATAAAACAAATGGACGTTCCATAATACAAATGACTATCATAAAACAAATGACGTCATAAATAACAAATGACGTACCATAAACAAATGACGTATCATAAAACAAATGAAGTCCCATAAAAACAAATGACGTACCATAAAACAAATGACGTACATATAAACACAAATGAAGTCCCATAAAACAAATGACGTACCATAAAACAATGACGTACATAAAACAAATGACGTATCATAAAACAAATGACGGTACCATAAAACAATGACGTACCATAAAACAAATGACGTATCATAAAACAATGAAGTCCATAAAACAAATGACGTATCATAAAACAAATGACGTATCATAAAACAAATGAAGTCCCATAAAACAAATGACGTCCCATAAAACAAATGACGTATCATAAAACAAATGACGTATCATAAACTAATGACTATCAAAAACAAATGACGTACCATAAAACAAATGACGTACCATAAAACAAATGACGTATCATAAAACAAATGACGTACCATAAAACAAATGACGTACCATAAAACAAATGACGTATCATAAAACAAATGACGTCCCATAAAACAAATGACGTATCATAAAACAAATGACGTATCATAAAACAAATGAAGTCCCATAAAACAAATGACGTCCCATAAAACAAATGACGTATCATAAAACAAATGACGTATCATAAAACTAATGACGTATCATAAAACAAATGACGTACCATAAAACAAATGACGTACCATAAAACAAAGACGTACATAAAACAAATGACGTACCATAAAACAAATGACGTACCATAAAACAAATGACGTATCATAAAACAAATGAAGTCCCATAAAACAAATGACGTATCATAAAACAAATGACGTATCATAAAACAAATGAAGTCCCATAAAACAAATGACGTCCCATAAAACAAATGACGTATCATAAAACAAATGACGTATCATAAAACTAATGACGTATCATAAAACAAATGACGTACCATAAAACAAATGACGTACCATAAAACAAATGACGTATCATAAAACAAATGACGTACCATAAAACAAATGACGTACCATAAAACAAATGACGTATCATAAAACAAATGAAGTCCCATAAAACAAATGACGTATCATAAAACAAATGACGTATCATAAAACAAATGAAGTCCCCCATAAAACAAAATGACGTCCCATAAAACAAATGACGTATCATAAAACAAATGACGTATCATAAAACTAATGACGTATCATAAAACAAATGACGTACCATAAAACAAATGACGTACCATAAAACAAATGACGTATCATAAAACAAATGACGTACCATAAAACAAATGACGTACCATAAAACAAATGACGTATCATAAAACAAATGAAGTCCCATAAAACAAATGACGTATCATAAAACAAATGACGTATCATAAAACAAATGAAGTCCCATAAAACAAATGACGTCCCATAAAACAAATGACGTATCATAAAACAAATGAAGTCCCATAAAACAATTGACATACCATAAAACAAATGACGTACCATAAAACAAATGACGTACCATAAAACAAATGATGTACCATAAAACAAATGACGTACCATAAAACAAATGACGTACCATAAAACAAATGATGTACCATAAAACAAATGACGTACCATAAAACAAATGACGTACCATAAAACAAATGACGCACCATAAAACAAATGACGTACCATAAAACAAATGATGTACCATAAAACAAATGACGTACCATAAAACAAATGACGTACCATAAAACAAATGACGTACCATAAAACAAATGACGTACCATAAAACAAATGACGTACCATAAAAAATGACGTACCATAAACAAACTATGTATCCACAAAAAACAAAATATGCATGCACTAAAATTATGTATTCATTTAAATGAACTGGATTTATAATGAATATTGGAGGTGAGTAGAACCAAGACAATGTATATATATGTGTGTTAAAGTTGTTGTACATGGCGACCACACCTTGAAAACTTCTGCGATGTCCGGTTTAAATAAATTACTCGTGGCGAAAGAGCAAAAAACATTGATTAAACCTTAATTGTTAATTGCTCAGACGAGAACTGGAAAAAAAAGAACTAAAATTTCGAGTACAAAAGAATACCATGAAATAAATCCTGAGAAAATTAGTAACGAGGCAACTGTATAATGAGGCAACTGTATAATGCGTCCGCAAGTATCAATGTACTGTGGGGGGGATTTAATATTTAATTAATGTTAAGCTCTAAGCCAATATAGGTCAGTTAGTGCAAGACGTGGTGTGGAAGCTTGATCCTCCGTCTGCTAAGAGCGAGACAGACGCGCTTTTTATTTGTACTCGCCTATTTCTCCTTTTGTGAAGGGTGGGGGAAACCTATGAATATTTCTCCTGAAGTTTTATTTCCATAGTTCAGCGAGATTATCAGTCGATGTAACTATCAAGCCCCGAGAGATCGTAGGTAACACCATCTGTAGTGAATATGTGTGTGTGTAGGACTGTAGCTGCAGGCGTCTCTGTGACCTTCTGGGATCAATTATCTTGTCATTAGGCTGGTAGTAGTAGCTTTACCTGGTGTTTGTCTGGTGGGAGGTAGAGTGTTCACCACCTCGGCTCCTCTTCACACCAAACAAGGTAATCTAATAGTGAATTCCTTCTTCCATGTTACTTGTTGCTTTATCTCAATGCTTTGTGTTGTCAGGTCTATGTCGACCTGACAACACAAAGCCACTACAGAATGAATATCAAAATGGTATACAATACCGACAGGATGGTTGTTAAGACACATAGGCAACACTTAAGCAACTTTATTCCGAAACGTTTCGCCTACACAGTAGGCTTCTTCAGTCGAGTACAGAAAGTAGGCAGGAGTAGAAGAGATGTGAAGACGATGTAATCAGTCCACCACCCTTAAAGTCGTAGATTTGAGGTTGTCAGTCCCAGTGGCATCTTGGTACAGAACAGAAAACACCTTGGACAACTTCTTCAAGTGAGAACCGTTTGTTCTGAGAGGGACATGACCTCTCAGTGGCTACAGTCTCACTACTATGCACCTCTCTTTCCGACAATATTTAAGCCTCAACACTGTCGCTTGTACAAGAATGGTATACAATACCGACAAGATGAAATTGAGACACATGTGCAATATCTGGGTATCTTTATTGTAGACGTTTCGCCATCCAGTGGCTTTATCAATACAAATTCCAGGATATAACTTGAAGACAGGAGAACTATGTACAGAAGATGAGGTAATCAGTCCCTCAACCTAGCAGTAGGTGCGAAGAGCACCATAGTCGTGGGGATTCTCCACGACTATGGTGCTCTTCGCACCTACTGCTAGGTTGAGGAACTGATTACCTCATCTTCTGTACATAGTTCTCCTGTCTTCAAGTTATGTCCTGGAATTTGTATTGATAAAGCCACTGGATGGCGAAACGTCTACAATAAAGATACCCAGATGTTGCACATGTGTCTCAATTTCATCTTGTCGGTATTGTATACCATTCTTGTACAACCTGTCAGACACTGCAACATCATGGAATCTTGATTTTGAGGACATGTACATAACCTTCACGACTTCGACAACTACTACTACAACTAACCCATCTCTTTGGATAGGACCTACTTCCACTGGAGAATCCCGCCTACCAGTGACTATGCCTTCGTCTGCTACCCGTCCCATTTCCACCTGACGTTACTATATAAGCGTCAGGCGCCTTGCTTCTGCTTCAGAATCTCCACGACTATGGTGCTCTTCTCACCTACTGCTAGGCTGAGGGACTGATTACCTCATCTTTTGTACATAGTTCTCCTGTCTTCAAGTTATGTCCTGGAATTTATATTGATAAAGCCACTGGATGGCGAAACGTCTACAATAAAGATACCCAGATGTTGCACACAACTGTCGCTTGATCTTCAGTTAGTTCCAGACTTTGGAACAGAACTTCTCCAGGCTGAGGGACTGACAACCTCAAATCTACGACTTTAAGGGTGATGAACTGATTACATCGTCTTCACATCTCTACTACTCCTGCCTACTTTCTTTACTCGACTGAAGAAGCCTACTGTGTAGGCGAAACGTTTCGGAATAAGCAGATCTGACAGTCCCAACCATGGAGCCAGCGACAATAGAAACAGGGGAGGAAATAAACACCCCACCCCCCGAAAACCAAGAGGGATGGAACACTGTGGACAACAAGAAGAAGCGCCGTCCGTCCAAGGAGCAGGCAAACCAGCTCAACCGACCTGGCAAATTCTTACGGGGACCACAGAACCCACTATGGGTTTTTTTCATACCTAGAATCACGACACAACCTGAAGTTCAAGATATGGTTCAACTTGAGGGGAGAACCAATATTGACTCCTCTCAACAAGGAAATGTATACCACCTTGAAGAGAGTCATGGAGACAGATCGCTCATTCACCCTGGAGGAACTGGACTCTCGGCAGAAGATCACCAAGGGTGTAGTGATGCGATACCCGCTGATGATGCCCATCGAGGCAGTAGCAGCTCACCCCAGTGTGGTGTCAGCTCAACGTCTCAAGGCAAAGACGGCAGGCAACGCACCAACCCGACAGGTCCTCATTCAGCATGTAGGACCACTGCCATCCCAACTGGACCTCGGTTCTTGGGGCAGGTACCTTCACAGCAGAACCAGTTCGCTGTTTTAAGTGTCAGCGTTATGGACACCTGGGTGCACTCTGTCCGAACAGAGTAATCTGCGGTGTCTGCAGCCAGCACCACCCTACCGAGGAATGCATCACCAAGCTGAAAAATGCATCGCCACCCACTCCACAATGCCTGAACTGCAGGCAGAAACACCATGCCTGGAATCCTCGATGCCCAGAGAGGCTCGCCAGAATTCAAGAAGTCTGGATAACGCCAAAAACTCGGCAACAGGCTACGACGGATCATCACTCTCAGCAAACGATGGGTGCAAAGAACCCTACCATACCGCATCTCTCAGCGGCTAACCCAAGTGAATACCCAGGAATTCCCAACCCTCGAAGCCTCAACCAGGCGTCAAGGTCAAGAACCTCCTGCACCCCTACCTCAACGAAGAAACAGAAAGAAGAGGAACAGGAGACGTCAACAGGGTGCATCTGGTCATTGCGATCAGCAGGCGGCACTAAACGAGCCCCCACCGGCCATAGCACGACAGCGCAGGCACTCTTTACCCGGCACAGGCGCTTTGCAGACTCAACTGACACCTCACCAGCAGATCCCGGCTACCCAACCTGGTATACAGCAACAGACCACGGTGCATTCAATAAAGAAATCCAATCCTCAGCAGTCCCTACAGACCACAACAGCCCAGATAATATCCACTGTTTCGAACCCAACTCCAAAGCAGGCCCTCACCAGGACGGATCTCGTAGCACTCATCAAGGTGTTCACGGATCTTATTTGCAACACAATCAACTCCACGGAACAACAGAGCGCATTCCGGCAGATGGTCAGTACGCTCCTGAGAGTGTGCTTTCTGACCGAGGAGGAGACAGTGGATGCCATGAATTTGCAGGTTCTCAGAGCAGGCAGGACTCAGTCTCCAGCTCAGGAAACAACAGCGATGGAATAACCTCGGTGCCGAATCACACCCTCAAGGTTCTACAATGGAACATTCAGGGCCTGAGGGGCAAACAGCACCTCTTGCTGGAAGCATTAATTCGGGATCGGGTTGACATCGTCTTGCTACAAGAAACTCTGACTGTCCCGACTATGTGCCCAAGACTACCCGGTTTTGCTAGGTATTTTCGGCACATGGACCCGGGCGTTCACTGCAGAGGCATAGCTGTATTTGTATCCAATACAATACCTCACGAGGTTATAGCCAACCCTGTGGACTGTGGGGAGGATGTTATACACTTTTATTCACACCAAGACACCCGCACTAAGAGAGGAGTCCTCATTGGCTTCTTCTTGAGAGCTCTTCGCATCTCCAGCCCTTGTTTTCTAGAAGAAGAATGCACTTACATAACACAAGCCTTTACACGTCTTCAGTTCCCATCTTTCTTCATCCGAGATTGCAGACTCAAGGCACAAGCTATCCTCAACAAACCGCCCATGGAACAGCCCCCTAAGCAGTTCAAAGTACTCCCATGTGGCGATGTTGCCACGAATACTCGCCGGGTACTTGCTATGAGTAACATCAACGTTTCCACCATAAACACATCATCTATCAAAGACCTCACTACGAAACGCAGCCCCACACCTCTAACTTCTACAGCAGGCGTCTACACTATCCCCTGTGGGTTCTGTCCCAAGAAATATGTAGGCGAGACAGGCAGAGATCTTGCAGTCCGCCTGAATGAGCATCGAAATGCCTCTAACAGAGACGATGTAAGGTACGCCTGTGTCCTCCACAGAGACTCCACGGGGCATTTGATGAACTGGAATGAGGCACAACTCGTTCTCACCGAACCAGACCTCAGACGCCGACGGTGCCTAGAAGCCTCACTAATCGCCGTCACCGACACTATAGAACGCAACACTGGAAACTACAAAATTTCAAAAACATTGGCATACATACTTAAGCAGCACCAACCCAACAACACAGGAGTCACATGATTTCATCGTCTACCCGTCCTCATCATAGGTAGAGGTTGTTTTGATAAGGACCTGCCTCGCATGGGCCAGTAGGCCTTCTACAGTGTTCCTCCATTCTTATGTTCTTATGACATTCCTCAGGTCACGTGCGTCACACCTCACTCTCCGCCTATATTTATAATGTCTTTCTACCTCTGTATGTTAGAAGTGATCAAGGTCCCAGGACCGAAACGTTTTCTAATAAATATGTTATAGTGTTTGCTTACGTGTCTTTCTAAACCAACTTGTCGGTATTTATTACCAAGATTTATACCACACTTCTTGATATAAATCCCAGTAATCTATTTGCCCTATTACTTACGCTTAGGCATTGCTGTCTTGTGGAAAAAGACACTTATGTACAGTTCAGGACATTTATTAAAGGAAACGTTTCGCCACGAGTGGCTTCTTCTTCTTGTGCCAGAATCATGATTCTGGCACAAGTGCAGGAATCTACACTATACCATGTGGGGGGTGTGACAAAGTATATGTAGGGGAAACAGCCAGAACTCTGGACATTAGGATAGCAGAACACAAAAATGCTTGCAGAAATGATGACCGCAAAAACACATGTGTTCAACATAGAGACGATGTTGGACACCTCATGAAATTCAATGAAGCTAAACTAGTTATTAAAGAAGACGACTTAAGACGGAGAAAATGGATTGAAGCTGCACTAATTTCTGTCAGTAACACTATAAAGCAAAAGTCCGGTAGTTACAGTATTTCAAAATTATTAAGCAAGAGGATATTACCCATCCTGGGAACTGGTGTTACTTGATGCCAGCAGGTCCCTCTCTACCTCACCTCCTTAGTTCCATTACTACTACTACTACTACTACTACCACCTCTACCCACGCTTCACCTCACCTGACTCCCACCACTATATATATGTGTGTTTTCTTAGTTTTCTCTGTATTAGGACTGAAGAAGCCACTCGTGGCGAAACGTTTCCTTTAATAAATGTCCTGAACTGTACATAAGTGTCTTTTTCCACATCTTGTCGGTATCACCATACCATTTCCTCATTGCTGTCTTGGTTTAAGGTTGCTGCTCACCATAATCCCCAAGTCCTTTTCGCAATCTGTATAGCTAAGTTCTACATCATTTAACTTATAAGTGCTAGGGTTATGGACACTTCCGAGCTTCAGAACCTTGCATTTATCTACATTGAACTGCATCTGCCACTTTTCTGACCAAGAATATAGTTTGTTTAAATCCTCCTGAAGTTCCCTAACGTCTACGTTTGAATTAATTATCCTACCTATCTTTGTGTCATCGGCGAATTTGCTCATATCACTAGTAATTCCCTCATCAAGGTCATTGATATATATTATAAACAACAACGGGCCCAAGACTGATCCCTGTGGAACGCCACTTGTTACAGATCCCCACTCGGATTTAACCCCATTTATGGACACTCTCTGCTTCCTGTCTGTGAGCCATGACTTGACCCACGAGAGCACTTTTCCCCCAATGCCATGAGCTGCCACTTTCTTTAACAGTCTTTGGTGTGGAACTCTATCAAAAGCCTTACAAATCTAAGTAAATAATATCAAACTCTTTATCGTGGTCAACAGCCTCAAAAGCTTTACTGAAGAAAATTAATAAATTAGTTAGACAAGACCGGCCTCTTGTGAATCCATGCTGAGTATCATTAATCAAGCTATGCTTATCGAGATGGCTTCTTATAATTTCAGCTATAATTGACTCTAGTAATTTGCCTACAATTGAGGTCAGGCTTATTGGGCGGTAATTTGACGGTAACGACTTGTCCCCTGTTTTAAAAATAGGAATTTCATTAGCCATCTTCCACATATCAGACACTACACCTGTTTGAAGAGATAAATTAAAAAAAAAACATTAGTTAATGGTTCACAGAGTTCCATTTTGCATTCCTTAAGAACCCTTGAAAAAACCTCATCAGGACCCGGCGACTTATTTTGCTTCAGTCTGTCTATCTGCTTCACAACCATTTCACTAGTGACTGTGATGTTACTTAATTTATCTTCTTCTAACCCACTATAAAAATTAATTACTGAAATATTGTTAGTGTCTTCCTGTGTAAAAACCGAGAGAAAATAATTATTTAAAATCGAGCACATTTCATTCTCTTTGTCAGTAAGATGCCCATAGTTATTTTTAAAGGGACCTATCTTATCTCTAACTTTTGTTCTATAGACCTGGAAAAAACTTTTTGGGTTAGTTTTAGAATCCCTAGCAACTTTAATTTCATAGTCCCTTTTAGCTTTTCTTATCCCTTTTTTAATGTCCCTCTTAATGTCAATATACTGATTCATAAGATGACCCTCACCTCTTTTGATACGCCTATAAATTCCTTTCTTATGCCCTAGTAGATATTTCAGCCTATTATTCATCCATTTTGGGTCATTTCTATTTGATCTAATTTCTTTATATGGGATAAACGTTCTTTGAGCAGCATGTATAGTGCTCAGAAAACTGTCATATTGATAGCTCTCTTCGTTACCCCAGTCAACAGATGATAAGTGTTCTCTAAGCCCATCGTAATCTGCTAAGCGAAAATCTGGGACTGTTACTGAGTCATCGCTACTATCGTACTTCCATTCAATGCTAAATGTAATTGATTTGTGGTCGCCAGCACCCAGTTCCTCTGAAATTTCTAAATTATTAACAAGAATTCATTGTTTGCCAGAACTAAGTCAAGCAGGTTATTTCCCCTTGTAGGTTCTGTCACAAACTGCTTCAAAAAACAATCCTGAACTACTTCTAAAAAGTCATATGATTCTAAATTCCCAGTCAAGAAATTCCAATCAATATGACTAAAGTTAGAATCTTCTAGAATTACTACATTATCGTGCCTTGTGGCCTTAACAATTTCCTCCCATAGTAGTCTCCCTTGGTCCCTATCTAAGTTTGGGGACGGTATATCACTCCTAAAATCAGTTTTTCATGCCCCTCTGAAAATTCTATCCAAACAGACTCTGTATGTGTTACTTCAGACTTAATACCCGTTTTTATGCAACAGTTCAAGTGATCTCGGACATACAATGCCACCCCACCCCACCCCTTCCCGATACTTCTATCTACTTGAAGCAATTTAAAACCCTGAATGTGACATTCCGCAGGCATGTCCCGACTTTTTGAATTAAACCACGTCTCAGTTAAGGCAAATACATCAATGTTACCTGCACTAGCAACTAATCTCAATTCGTCCATCTTATTCCTAGCACTACGGCTATTAGCATAATAAACATTGAAAGACTCTCCTTTCTCTTTACCCTTCCTGCTCATTTCTGTTTTTCTACTAAACCTATTACTGTCCTTATCACCCAATGCCACTGGCTTTTCAATATCTACCTCGTTCTGCTGGTTACTAGTTCCCCTAGAACTCATAATATTACTACACTGGGACTTCACTGTTTTCCTGCCAAAACCCATACCACTAACTATTCCTAGTTTAAAGTCCTAACAGCTCCCTCCACTGCAGTTGCCAGTGCTCCCACTCCAGACCTAGATAAGTGAACCCCATCCATGGCATACATGTCATTTCTGCCATAGAAGAGGTCCCAGTTGTCAATGAATGTTACTGCATTTTCCTTACAGTATTTGTCCAGCCAGCAATTGACACCAATTGCTCTGGACAACCATTTATTTCCAACTCCTCTCCTTGGCAAAATGCCACATATGACAGGGTTCCCACCCTTCCTCCTAATTATTTCTATTGCTGACCTATACCTGCTAATCAGGTCTTCACTCCTACGTCTGCCAACATTGTTGCCTCCAGCACTTAGACAGATAATAGGATTGCTCCCATTACCTCTCATGATGTCATCCAGACGGCTAACAATATCCTCCATCCCAGCCCCAGGAAAGCAAACCCTCTGTCTCCTACTCCTGTCCTTCAAGCAGAACGCCCTATCCATATACCTAACTTGGCTATCCCCAAGAACAACAATATTCTTACCTTCCTTGGTGTCGTTCGTCGTGACGTTCCCAGTAGTCCACTCACATTCGTCGGGTAGCACTGAGAATGTATTAGATGTTTCCACAACAGTTTCCACGGCAGTCTCTTTCTTCATCGTTTCTACCTTTCCATTCGTCTTCTTGATCGTCAACTTCGTTCCCTGCTGTCCAGCCACTGACCAGTTTCCTTTCTTGACCTGAGGACTCAAAACAGGAGGACTACTACGAATCTTCTTGTTTTCCTCGGTCAGTCGCCGAATCTCCATCTTCGCCATCCTCAATTCTTCCTTAAGCTGTTGGTAAAGTTGCTCGATGGAGGGCATCTTGCTTCAATTCGTAGACAGCGCGCAAACAGGTCTTCACAGAGCTAAGTACACGTCACCACTGACTAAGTACACGTCACCACTGACTAAGTACACGTCACCACTGAGATGTGAAGACGATGTAATCAGTCCATCACCCTTGAAATCGTAGATTTGAGGTTGTCAGTCCCTAAGCCTGGAGAAGTTCTGTTCCAAAGTCTGGAACTAACTGAAGATCAAGCGACAGTGTTGAGAGTTAAATACTGTCGGAAGGAGAGGTGCAGAGTAGTAGTAGTGAGAATGTAGCCACTGAGAGATTATGTCCCTCTCAGATCAAACGGTTTCTCACTTGAAAAAGTTGTCCAAGGTGTTTTCTCTTCTGTACCAAGATGCCATTGTGTTGCAGTGTCTGACAGAGTGATGGTATACAATACCTGTCGGTATTGTATACCATTTGATAACATCCTTCTTAATGTCATTATACTGATTCATAAGATGACCCTCACCTCTTTTGATGCCCTATAAATTTCTTCTGCCCTCAAAGATATTTGAGCCTATTAATCATCCATTTTGGGTCATTTCTAGGAAGTAAATGGTATAAAATACAGACACAATGGAAATATAAACACATATGCAGTATAATGTGATCCTTTATTGACAACGTTTCGCCCACACAGTGGGCTTTTTCAAGTCACAAACAGATCTGCCTGGGGTGGAAGGTACGCGGGTATTTATAGTCAGGTTCATAATGCTGAGGACAGGTGGAGAATGCTGCATCTGATGATGTACCGAGTGAGGTTATAGAGTCTAAAATCTTATGTGGGCGAAACGTTGTCAATAAAGGATCACATTATACTGCATATGTGTTTATATTTCCATTGGGTCATTTCTATTCGATTTAGTTTCTTTATTCGGGATGAATGCTCTTTGGGCAGCATGTATAGTATTTAGAAAACTGTCACATTGATAGCTCTCTTCGTTACCCACATTGATAGCTCTCTTCGTTACCCACATTGATAGCTCTCTTCGTTACCCACATTGATAGCTCTCTTCGTTACCCTAGTCCACAGATGATAAGTGTTCTATAAACCCATTGTAATCTGCTAAGCAAAAATGTGGGACCGTTACTGAGTTATCCCTATTTTCATACTTCCATTCAATGCTAAAGGTAATTGATTTCTGGTCACGTGCCAAGTTCCTCTGTAATTTCTAAAATATTAACAAGGGTTTTCTTGTTTGCCAGAATCAAGTCAAGAAGGTTATTTCCGCTTGTAGGTTCTGTCACAAACTGTTAAAACCAAAACTGAATTACCTTTAAGAAGTCGTTAGATTCTAAATTCCCAGTCATGAAATTCCAATCAATATGACAGAAGTTAAAGTACCCTAGAATTACTATGTTATCGTGCCTTGTGGCCCTAACAGTTTCCTCCCATAGCATTCTTCCTTGGTCCCCATCTAAGTTTGGAGGACTGCATATCACACATAAAGTCTACCCAGACAGGCTCAGTATGTGTTATTTCAGACTTCATACCTATTTTTGTGCAACAATTTAGGAGATCTCGGATATACTACTTCTCGGACATACTTCTGTCTACTTGGAACAATTTAAAACCTTGAATGTGACATTCAGCAGGCATGTCCTGATTTTTCGTATTAAACCACGTCTCACTTATGGCAAATACATCAATGTTAACCGCACTTGCAACTAATTTTAACTTGTCCCTCCTATTCCTAGCACTACGATTAGTAGTATAATTTGGAAATAAATGGTATAAAATACAGACACAATGGAAAAATAAATGTGTAAGCAGTATAATGTGGGCTTTATCTGGTCAATCATCCTAGTTTAAAGCCCCAACAACATCCTCAACCGAGCTAGCGAGAAAACCCACACCTGCCCTGGATAAGTGAACTCCATCCCTGGGATTCATGCTATTTCTACCATAGAAGTGATCCCAGTTGTCAATTAATGGTACTCTATTAGCCTCTCATTGTTTGTCCAGCCAGCAATTTATACCAGTCGCTCTTAACAGCCATTCGTTTCCAACACCCCTTCTTGTGAAAATGCCACATATAACAGGGCTCCCTCCCTTCTACCAAATAATGTCTATTGCTCCCATATACCTTCTAACTAAATCCTCACTTCTACTCTTGCCTACATCATTTCATCTATCACTGAGGCAGATAATAGAATTGATTCCATTACCATGCATAATGCTGTCAATCCGGCTAACAATATCCTCCATCCCAGCCCCAGGGAAGGATGCCCTCTATCTCTTACTCCTATCCTTCAAGCAGAAGGCCCTATCCATGTACCTAAATTGACTGTCCCCAGCAAGCATAATATTCCTACCTTCCTTGTTGTTCTTCATTGTGACATTCCCAGTAGTCGACTCACTTTCGTCTGGTAGCACAGAGAAAGGCTTCGAAGTTTTCATTCACAGCAGCCTCTTGCTTCTTCATCGTTTCTACCTCTCCATTCATCCTCTGGGTCTTCAACTTGTTTCATGGTGTCTGGCCACTGTTCAGGATCCTTTCTTGACCTGAGGACTCACAACAGGTGGACTAATAAGAATCCTCTTATTTTCCTCTTGCAATCACCGTATCTCGAGCATAGCCATTCTTAGTTCCTCCTTAAGCTGCTGGTAAAGTTGCTCAATGGAACAACTTTACCAGCTGTGTTTCAGTCACTTCATCATAAAAAGTTTGGTGGTGTAAGGTAACTATGAGGTGCAATCTCGTTCCTTATATGTCTTCCTGTTGATTTTTTATTTTTACAGTTCCTTGATAATGTGAGAAATCACGAAAACACAAAGGTAAAACTTTCTATTTTGGCTTAAATAGCAACGCACTTTGTGTCGAAAGGGCAAGCGAAAATTTGTGCATGCAATAAGTTTGCAAAAATCATTCTGAATCCAACGAAAAAAAAAATATTTTTCATTGTGTTTGTTTATTGTTAAATTATTGCAAACTTATAAAACATATTTAGTTGTATTAGGCTAAATTAAATTGCGCTTGCTATAATAAGGTTAGATAAGTTTCCTAAGGTACTTATGGTACAAAATCATTAATTTGTATATTTACACAAATGAAAATATATATATCTTTAAATGTATAAGAGAAAATTTTAGAAAGGAGTTATTTAATTTTAAATGAGTTGTTGCTAATTGACCAGATTTACCTATTCGGCATAACATATATGTATATATATTATATATATATATATATTATATATATATTATATATATTATATATATATATATATATATATATATATATGATAATATTAATTATATATATATATATATTAGAAGAAAATAAGAAAATTAAAGGTGAATACAGGAAAGGTAAGGTTATGAGGATAACAAAAATATTAGGTGATGAAGATTGGATATCAGATTGGAGGGAGAGAGTATGGAGGAGGTGAATGTATTCAGATATTTGGGAGTGGACGTGTCAGGCGGATGGGTCTATGAAAGATGAGGTGAATCACAGAATTGATGAGGGAAAAAGAGTGAGTGGTGCACTTAGGAGTCTGTGGAGACAAAGAACTTTGTCCTTGGAGGCAAAGAGGGGAATGTATGAGAGTATAGTTTTACCAACGCTCTTATATGGGTGTGAAGCATGGGTGATGAATGTTGCAGTGAGGAGAAGGCTGGAGGCAGTGGAGATGTCATGTCTGAGGGCAATGTGTGGTGTGAATATAATGCAGAGAATTCGTAGTTTGGAAGTTAGGAGGAGGTGCGGGATTACCAAAACTGTTGTCCAGAGGGCTGAGGAAGGTTGTTGAGGTGGTTCGGACATGTAGAGAGAATGGAGCGAAACAGAATGACTTCAAGAGTGTATCAGTCTGTAGTGGAAGGAAGGCGGGGTAGGGGTCGGCCTAGGAAAGGTTGGAGGGAGGGGGTAAAGGAGGCTTTGTGTGCGAGGGCTTGGACTTCCAGCAGGCATGCGTGAGCGTGTTTGATAGGAGTGAATGGAGACAAATGGTTTTTAATACTTGACGTGCTGTTGGAGTGTGAGCAAAGTAACATTTATGAAGGGATTCAGGAAACCGGCAGGCCGGACTTAAGTCCTGGAGATGGGAAGTACAGTGCCTGCACTCTGAAGGAGGGGTGTTAATGTTGCAGTTTAAAAACTGTAATGTAAAGCACCCTTCTGGCAAGACAGTGATGGAGTGAATGATGGTGAAAGTTTTTCTTTTTCGGGCCACCCTGCCTTGGTGGGAATCGGCCAGTATGATAATAATAATATATATATATATATATATATATATATATATATATATATATATATATATAATATATATATATGCATGTATATATATATATATATATATATATATATATATATATATATATATTATATATATATATATATATATATATATATATATATATATATATATATATATATATATATATATATATATATATATATATACATATATATACATATATGTGTGTGTGTGTGTATAACGTTCTTTATAAAAGTTTCTTTTATACATTTAAATATTTTTTTTATTTAAGTTATTATAAAAATGAATGATTTTGTACCAAAAGAACTTTAGGAAACTTATCTAACCTTATTATATCAAGCAAAATTTAATTTAGGTTAATCCAACTAAATGCATTTTAGATAAGTTTACGATAATTTAGTAATAAACAAACACAATACACATTTTTGCTTGCCCTATTCGGCACGAAGTGCGTTGCTATTTAAGCAAAAATCGCAAGTTTTACCTATTCGGCACGACATATATATATATCAGTACCATTTTATACAATATATATAGACTAAGATATGTGAAGTTTTGTATGAGCTGAGGTTCAATCGCAATTTGAGGAGATAAAGTATTCTTAACAGGTGGTGTAGAGGTGACATTCAGACTTGATGACGCTCGCGTTGTCTAAGACAGGATGAGTAGTGCCAAATCCTGTCTATGACGGGAATGCCATCACAGCATGTTGCCACATCCTTTCCATTAAGAAATATCTTTGGTGGGTTTTCCCAACACTGGTGTTGACCAGTTTGTGTTACTGTTGCTGCTGCTGCTGCCCACGTACCAGGAACGATCTCACCAGAATATTAATTTGCAAACCCAACCGGATACTACACCATGTACGTATTGTAGCCTGTACAGCGTTACGGTCCATAAACCTCCCTACTCCTCTTCGCTCTGCTGTGTTAATCTCTCTCAGCTCAAAAGACTTATTGAATAGAAGACAGAGAGGACAGACACAGCAGATAGAGAAGACAGACACAGCAGATAGCCACAGAGGGCAGACAAAGAATGCAGACAAGGAAGACAAATTAGGCAGTGAGTCTCTGCCTTCCTATTATGCTATGTTGTGTGTGTTGAGGTGAGTGACCTCAAGAGTGTCTCCCCGGCACCACCCCACAATCCTCCCCACAATCCACCCTACTATCCAACTCAACATCCTCCCTACCAGCCTCCCAATCATTATTATTCCCACAATAATTGTTCTCCAATATTCTTCCAACCTTTTTCTCACCGTCATTTTACAATCAATCCACCACAAAGCCTAACCTACCCTACCCACTCACCATAACCACCCTACCCACTCACCATAACCACCCTACCCACTCACCATAACCACACTACCCACTTACCATAACCACCCTACCCACTCACCATAACCACCCTACCCACTCACCATAACCACCCTACCCACTCACCATAACCACCCTACCCACCGACCATAAACACCCTACCCACTAACCATAACCACCATACCCACTCACCATAAACACCCTACCCACTCATCATAACCACCCTACCCACTCACCATAACCACACTACCCACTGACCATAACCACCCTACCCACTCACCATAACCACCCTACCCACTTGTCATGTAGGGGAGGAGGGTAATGAATGAAAGGGGGAATATGGGAGTAAGAGGGTCAGTGTAAGGCAGGGGATATGCAGGCGAGGTGATAGGAGAGATGATTAGCGGAGGTAGGTAATGTGAGGTCACTGGTAACTACACCTTCACCTCTCATTATTCTACCCACCACACTACTCACCACACTACTCACCACACTACTCACCCTCTCACTACTTGAAATAAAATAATGAATAAAAGAGCAAATAACGGGGACAGTGAATATTACTATTCTACTCAAACACAGTTTATTATTATGTCCTTGTACAATAATATATTTGGGAACAGGAGAACATTATTGTGGTTTAGATAAATGGGATGGTACATATAAGCAGTGAGACAGGGAACACAATCAATTATTCCACACTGACAGGGTCAACAGGAGGGGTGGTGGAGTAGCGATGTATGTCAGAGACAATTTAAATTGTTGTGTTAGACAAGATATAAAATTAGAAGCGTCAGCCACTGAATCTGTTTGGCTACAGCTTCTCGAGGGCCGAGAAAAACTAATTTTGGGTGTGATTTACAGGGCCCCAAATCTTGATAGGGAGTGCAGTAAACTTCTATGGGACAAAATTCGTATGGCATCTACAAACGAAAATGTTGTGCTAATGGGAGATTTCAACTATAGACAGATTGACTGGAGCAATTTGACAGGAAATTTAGAGTCAGGTGACTTTCTTGATACGATCCAGGATTGTTTTTTAAAACAGTTTGTGACAGAGCCAACTAGGGGAAATAACCTCCTTGACTTGGTTCTTGCCAGTAGGGAAACACTAATTAATAATCTTGAGGTTAATGATGAGCTTGGGGAAAGTGATCACAAATCACTCAGTTTTAATATATCATGGAATTACCCTAATAATGGCAATCAAGTCTCTGTCCCTGACTTCCGCTTGGCTGATTTCATAGGACTGAAAAATTACTTAGGTGGGCTGAACTGGAATGACCTGACTAAGGGTCAGGTAGGTGGTGATGGATGCCGATATGACGATTTCCAGGGCATAGTTCTAGCTGCTCAGTCAAATTATGTTCCAAATAGGGAAATCAGATCAAACAAAAATGATCCTAAATGGATGAACAATAGATTAAAATATCTAATTGGTCAAAAGAGAGGCATATATAGGCAAATCAAAAGAGGAGAGGGGCAATTAAGAAATCGATATATTCAATTAAAGAGAGAAATAAAAAAAGGAATTAGAAAAGCAAAAAGAGATTATGAGGTTAAAGTTGCAAGAGATTCGAAGACTAACCCAAAAGGATTCTTTCAGGTATACAGAAGTAAGATCAGGGACAAGATAGGCCCACTCAAAAGTTCCTCGGGTCAGCTCACTGACAGTGATAAGGAAATGTGTAGAAGTTTTAACACATACTTCCTCTCAGTTTTTACACAGGAGGATACCAGGGATATTCCAGTAATGATAAATTATGTAGAACAGGACGATAATAAACTGTGCACGATTAGGGTCACAAGTGACATGGTCCTTAGGCAAATAGATAAATTAAAACCTAACAAATCCCCAGGCCCTGATGAACTGTATGCAGGGGTTCTAAAGGAATGTAAAGAGGAGCTTAGCAAACCTTTGGCTAATCTTTTCAACATATCACTACAAACTGGCATGGTGCCAGATAAGTGGAAAATGGCAAATGTGATACCTATTTTCAAAGCAGGTGACAGGTCCTTAGCTTTAAACTATAGACCAATAAGCCTTACCTCCATAGTGGGAAAATTTATGGAATCAATAATTGCCGAGGCAGTTCGTAGCCACCTTGAGAAGCATAAATTAATCAACGATCTCAGCATGGTTTTACAAAGGGGCGTTCCTGCCTTACGAATTTGTTAATTTTTTTCACTAAGGTATTTGAGGAGGTAGATCATGGTAATGAATATGATATTGTGTACATGGACTTCAGTAAGGCTTTTGACAGGGTCCCACATCAGAGACTATTGAGGAAAATTAAGGCACATGGAATAGGAGGAGAAATTTTTTCCTGGATAGAGGCATGGTTGACAAATAGGTAGCAGAGAGTTTGCATAAATGGGGAGAAATCAGAGTGGGGAAGCGTCACGAGCGGTGTTCCACAGGGGTCAGTGTTGGGCCCCCTGCTGTTCACAATATACATAAACGACATAGATGAGGGCATAAAGAGCGACATCAGCAAGTTTGCCGATGACACCAAAATAGGCCGTCGAATTCATTCTGACGAGGACATTAGAGCACTCCAGGAAGATTTGAGTAGACTGATGCAGTGGTCGGAGAGGTGGCAGATGCAGTTTAATATAGACAAATGCAAAGTTCTAAATGTTGGACAGGACAATAACCATGCCACATATAAACTAAATAATGTAGATCTTAATATTACAGATTGCGAAAAAGATTTAGGAGTTCTGGTTAGCAGTAATCTGAAACCAAGACAACAGTGCATAAGTGTTCGCAATAAAGCTAATAGAATCCTTGGCTTTATATCAAGAAGCATAAATAATAGGAGTCCTCAGGTTGTTCTTCAACTCTATACATCCTTGGTTAGGCCTCATTTAGATTATGCTGCACAGTTTTGGTCACCGTATTACAGAATGAATATAAATGCTCTGGAAAATGTACAAAGGAGGATGACAAAGTTGATCCCATGTATCAGAAACCTTGGTTTAGAAAGACACGTAAGCAAACACTATGACATATTTATTAGAAAACGTTTCGGTCCTGGGACCTTGATCACTTCTAACATACAGAGGTAGAAAGGCATTACATATATATATATATATATATATATATATATTATATATATATATATATTATATATATATATATATATATATAATATAATATATATATATATGTAATATATATAGATGGGGTTGTAAGAGAAGTAAATGCGAGGGTCTTGGCAAGAGGCGTGGAGTTAAAACATAAAGAATCACACACAAAGTGGGAGTTGTCACAGCTGCTCTTTGCTGATGACACTGTGCTCTTGGGAGATTCTGAAGAGAAGCTGCAGAGATTGGTGGATGAATTTGGTAGGGTGTGCAAAAGAAGAAAATTAAAGGTGAATACAGGAAAGAGTAAGGTTATGAGGATAACAAAAAGATTAGGTGATGAAAGATTGAATATCAGATTGGAGGGAGAGAGTATGGAGGAGGTGAACGTATTCAGATATTTGGGAGTGGACGTGTCAGCGGATGGGTCTATGAAAGATGAGGTGAATCATAGAATTGATGAGGGAAAAAGAGTGAGTGGTGCACTTAGGAGTCTGTGGAGACAAAGAACTTTGTCCTTGGAGGCAAAGAGGGGAATGTATGAGAGTATAGTTTTACCAACGCTCTTATATGGGTGTGAAGCGTGGGTGATGAATGTTGCAGCGAGGAGAAGGCTGGAGGCAGTGGAGATGTCATGTCTGAGGGCAATGTGTGGTGTGAATATAATGCAGAGAATTCGTAGTTTGGAAGTTAGGAGGAGGTGCGGGATTACCAAAACTGTTGTCCAGAGGGCTGAGGAAGGGTTGTTGAGGTGGTTTCGGACATGTAGAGAGAATGGAGCGAAACAGAATGACTTCAAGAGTGTATCAGTCTGTAGTGGAAGGAAGGCGGGGTAGGGGTCGGCCTAGGAAGGGTTGGAGGGAGGGGGTAAAGGAGGTTTTGTGTGCGAGGGGCTTGGACTTCCAGCAGGCATGCGTGAGCGTGTTTGATAGGAGTGAATGGAGACAAATGGTTTTTAATACTTGACGTGCTGTTGGAGTGTGAGCAAAGTAACATTTATGAAGGGATTCAGGGAAACCGGCAGGCCGGACTTGAGTCCTGGAGATGGGAAGTACAGTGCCTGCACTCTGAAAGAGGGGTGTTAATGTTGCAGTTTAAAAACTGTAGTGTAAAGCACCCTTCTGGCAAGACAGTGATGGAGCGAATGATGGTGAAAGTTTTTCTTTTTCGGGCCACCCTGCCTTGGTGGGAATCGGCCAGTGTGATAATAATAATATATATATATATATATATATATATATATATATATATATATATTATATATATATATATATATATATTATATTATAGGCGGAGAGTGAGGTGTGACGCACGTGACCTGAGGAATGTCATAAGAACATAAGAACATAAGAATGGAGGAACACTGTAGAAGGCCTACTGGCCCATGCGAGGCAGGTCCTTATCAAAACAACCTCTGCCTATGATGAGGACGGGTAGACGATGAAATCATGTGACTCCTGTGTTGTTGGGTTGGTGCTGCTTAAGTATCATGTATGCCAATGTTTTTGAAATTTTGTAGTTTCCAGTGTTGCGTTCTATAGTGTCGGTGACGGCGATTAGTGAGGCTTATAGGCACCGTCGGCGTTTGAGGTCTGGTTCGGTGAGAACGAGTTGTGCCTCATTCCAGTTCATCAAATGTCCCGTGGAGTCTCTGTGGAGGACACAGGCGTACCTTACATCGTCTCTGTTAGAGGTATTTCGATGCTCATTCAGGCGGACTGCAAGATCTCTGCCTGTCTCGCCTACATATTTCTTGGGACAGAACCCACAGGGGATAGTGTAGACGCCTGCTGTAGAAGTTAGAGGTGTGGGGCTGCGTTTCGTAGTGAGGTCTTTGATAGATGATGTGTTTATGGTGGAAACGTTGATGTTACTCATAGCAAGTGCCCGGCGAGTATTCGTGGCAACATCACCACATGGGAGTACTATGAACTGCTTAGGGGGCTGTTCCATGGGCGGTTTGTTGAGAATAGCTTGTGCCTTAAGTCTGCAATCTCGGATGAAGAAAGATGGGAACTGAAGACGTGTAAAGGCTTGTGTTATGTAAGTGCATTCTTCTTCTAGAAAACAAGGGCTGGAGATGCGAAGAGCTCTCAAGAAGAAGCCAATGAGGACTCCTCTCTTAGTGCGAGTGTCTTGGTGTGAATAAAAGTGTATAAGATCGTCCCACTACGGCCTATCACTTCGAGCATAGGGAGTGCACCACACAGACTAGCCGGCCACCTTGCCAAATACCTTTCAGCGCTTCTGGGCACCATCAGTCAAGCCCACCTCAAGCACTCAGGTGACCTTCTCTCCCGAATTTCCAACCTGAATGTCAAAAACAAAAGCATGGCTTCCTTCGATGTCACAGCCCTCTTCACCAACGTTCCTACTGACGCTGGAATCAACATTCTGAGACAGAGGCTCACTGAAAACCACGACCTCCCTTTACCTCTTCTAGACTTCATCAATCTAGTGGAACTTTGTGTTAATTTCAACTTCTTCAAGTATCAGGACAACTGTTACAAACAGTGCTTTGGGATGGCAATGGGCAGCCCGCTCAGTGCTGTGCTTGCCAACCTCTTCATGGAAAACCTGGAGACAGAGAAATTCAGCACCCTCATTCCCAACACCGTTACCTGGCTAAGATACGTTGATGATGTATTGGTTTTCTATCCAAGACGTCTCAATATCCAGGCCCTTCTCAACAAGATCAATGCAGTTGAACCATCAATAAAGTTTACACTTGAACTCGAAAATGATGGCAAACTTCCTTTCCTCGACGTTCTACTGTGCAGATCTCCCGACAGTGACAAACTTCTCTTCAAAGTGTATAGAAAACCTACCAACAAGGACGATCTTATACACTTTTATTCACACCAAGACACTCGCACTAAGAGAGGAGTCCTCATTGGCTTCTTCTTGAGAGCTCTTCGCATCTCCAACCCTTGTTTTCTAGAAGAAGAATGCACTTACATAACACAAGCCTTTACACGTCTTCAGTTCCCATCTTTCTTCATCCGAGATTGCAGACTTAAGGCACAAGCTATTCTCAACAAACCGCCCATGGAACAGCCCCTAAGCAGTTCATAGTACTCCCATGTGGTGATGTTGCCACGAATACTCGCCGGGCACTTGCTATGAGTAACATCAACGTTTCCACCATAAACACATCATCTATCAAAGACCTCACTACGAAATGCAGCCCCACACCTCTAACTTCTACAGCAGGCGTCTACACTATCCCCTGTGGGTTCTGTCCCAAGAAATATGTAGGCGAGACAGGCAGAGATCTTGCAGTCCGCCTGAATGAGCATCGAAATGCCTCTAACAGAGACGATGTAAGGTACGCCTGTGTCCTCCACAGAGACTCCACGGGACATTTTATGAACTGGAATGAGGCACAACTCGTTCTCACCGAACCAGACCTCAGATGCCGACGGTGCCTAGAAGCCTCACTAATCGCCGTCACCGACACTATAGAACGCAACACTGGAAACTACAAAATTTCAAAAACATTGGCATACATGATACTTAAGCAGTACCAACCCAACAACACAGGAGTCACATGATTTCATCGTCTACCCGTCCTCATCATAGGCAGAGGTTGTTTTGATAAGGACCTGCCTCGCATGGGCCAGTAGGCCTTCTACAGTGTTCCTCCATTCTTATGTTCTTATGACATTCCTCAGGTCACGTGCTTCACACCTCACTCTCCGCCTATATATATATAATGCCTTTCTACCTCTGTATGTTAGAAGTGATCAAGGTCCCAGGACCGAAACGTTTTCTAATAAATATGTCATAGTGTTTGCTTACGTGTCTTTCTAAACCAACTTGTCGGTATTTATTACCAAGGTTTATACCATCAGAAACCTTCCCTATGAGGATAGACTAAGGGCCCTGAATCTTCACTCTCTAGAAAGACGTAGAATTAGGGGGGATATGATTGAGGTGTATAAATGGAATACATGAATAAATAAAGGGGATGTAAATAGTGTGCTGAAAATATCTAGCCTAGACAGGACTCGCAGCAATGGTTTTAAGTTAGAAAAATTCAGATTCAAGAAGGATATAGGAAAGTACTGGTTTGGTAATAGAGTTGTGGATGAGTGGAACAAACTCCCAAGTACAGTTATAGAGGCCAGAACGTTGTGTAGCTTTAAAAATAGGTTGGATAAATACATGAGTGGGTGTGGGTGGGTGTGAGTTGGACCTGATTAGCTTGTGCTACCAGGACGGTTGCCGTGTTCCTCCCTTAAGTCAAGGTGACCTGACCTGACTAGGTTGGGTGCATTAGCTTAAGCCGGTAGGAGACTTGGACCTGCCTCGCATGGGCCAGTAGGCTTGCTGCAGTGTTCCTCCGTTCTTATGTTCTTATGTTCTTAACTAGACGAAACAGAATATAACTTACAATATGGTTCAGAGGACAGTTCATCACAGGAACTAAGTCACAGGTCACAAGACCTACACAGTATGAGTACTGCTCGAAGCCAGTACTCTGCCCAATGTCTCCAACAGTCTCCTCCAGAGACTTCAGCAGCCTTCTCCCGAGCCCTGCACCCCAGCAGCAGCTCCTCTCGAAGTCTCTCTGCTCAGAGCTCTGCACCCAGGCCAGAGCTCCGCACGAATCTCCTCTGCTCAGCTGTTCCTTGGGCTTATATGGTGGTCCAAGCACCCTCCACAACCACGTGTACGACCTGACGCCCGGATCTGACGCCAGTGACGAACAAAGGAGCTGATACATAAGCCGAAAAGGCGTGTCTCTGACAGATATTTGCCAAGGCAAGTGACCATATAACTGGTTAAATTAGGTCTCCCAAGAGACCTCACAAGCCCAGCTGAACTACTTCACATCCCCCTTTCTCCCCCAATTTAAAATATCTGAGAACTAGCACAATTTGTCCTAAGTTATTAGACTATTTTAATCCTAACCCCTTAAATCTATTACAATACAAAGACAAAATTATACATAATACAAAATTATTCAATTACATACATTTCCCTCAGCCTCCTCAACTACCACAAGGCAGCATAATCAGTACACCTCGCAGTTGACCAGTATAACAGTTGCTCTCTGGTGCAAAGCCTCCTTACCCATCATTTCTCCTTAAAACTAAATATCGGGCTCCAGTGCCTTCCCTACTTCTCCTAGAAATGCACTAGCCAATGTTAGTCACCCTCGCACGTTAACCATTGGGCCAAACCTCTCTAGGCTTCTTTGGGGGAAAAACTGCTCCAACGGGTTGCATTCTTTCAAGTAACTGCAACTGGACCACTTCACGGCCACCAAGGTCGCATTTCCAGCATACTTCACATGCACACTTCAATCTGAAAATCGAGACAGAGCAGACATCGCAGCTAAGACCCTCCATTATCTTATGCTACTACTAGGATTCACTGGCCTCATAAAACAAGGAGGCCATAATCACTGGATCATATTCAAGGTCACCTTATTTCACACAGGTAACGCTAACACTTCTGGCAAGTCAAAGTAGGCTGGGGACATCTCACACTCTTAATTGTCTCTCATGGCTGGCAGGGCACCCCCGCATACCGGTCGTACAGGTCGACCAGCAAGGCAAAATACACCTCCATACCGCCCTTGAAAGCAGGCTGGTCTCAGCAGCTGGAGTCCATCTCCGCGGCTCACGTCCTTCCACATCTCCGAGGATGGCAACTCCTTCATAGTAGATTCTCCTGTCCTGGCACACCAGCCAGAATCCCTCACACACCACTGCAGCATCACCGCCATCTCCTCCTCTTGAGCTAGGCAGCATCGCAGCATCACAGCACGGTCACAGCATATCCATCATCACAGCACGGCCGTATCACAGCAGCACACAGCACGGCCACAGCATCGCAGTACGGCTACAGCATCGCAGCACGGTCCCAGCATCACAGCACGGCCGCAGCATCTCAACATCACCGCACGGCAGCAGCATCTCAACATCACAGCACGGCCGTATCACAGCAGCACACAGCACGGCCACAGCATCGCAGCACGGCCCCAGCATCTCAGTAAACTGCAGCATCATAAGCAGCCGTGGCCACCCATGGCCCTCCAGAATTACAACTACTGATGCCAATAACAAAATCCCCCCAACAAACACAGAATACAACCTCGTTCATATTTGCTAATATACAGGGCCTTAAGCCATCCACCAACAACAAAATACCTTTTATCAGTGGACTTCTAGAGGAGTCTAATGCAATGTTTGCAGCCTTCACAGAGACTCACACAAAAGATCACTTTGACAGTGAAATATTGATAAGTGGTTACAACCTTGTAAGATGCGACAGAAAGAACAGGCAACAAGAGGGGGGGGGGTTGGCCTGTATGACAAAGAGTCCCCAAATCTGCACGGAGTTGCTGAACAAAACAAATGGGGTTTTAGTTTAAGCTCTATCAATAAAGATCGAAAACCCAAAAACCCTAGTCATTGTGGTTGTATAAAAACCACCAGATGCAACCTCACAACATTTTCAAGGAACGCTACTGAAAATTAAATTACTGTTTGGAAAACCTTCCGCTCCATCCCCAAACATCTTACTGTTTGGTGATTTCAACCTAAGGCATACAAAATGGAAAAAAAATGTACAAATAATGTTATAGCTGAAACAATCCCCGAGGTAGCACAGATGAAAGGTCACACACACACATGAGCTACTAAGTCTCTGTGAAAAAACACACCTTAACCCAGCAGATAGTGGAGCCAACAAGACTAGAAAACCCCTTGACCTTATCTTCACAAATAATGAGGACCTGATAAGAGACATACGAATATCAAAAACAACTAATTCCGATCACAACCTAATCGAAGTCCAGACGTACATGCATAGGGGTCCTGATCAGCAGAATGCATGTACTGGTGAAGGTGTCTTCACAAAATACAACTTCAACAACAAGAACATCAACTGGGACCAGGTTTAAAACCAAGTCCTAAACGAAAAAATGTTGGGGAAAATGTCTTAAATGACATGGATCCAAACCAGGGGCCTTGAAAAGGGTCAACTTTCTGGCAGCCGAAGCATATTCTAAGCATATTCCCCTAAGAAAGAAGAAGAGCAGGAGTAATCTGGAGAGATAAAGACGCTCCCTTACAGAAGACGACCCAAGAGTCACTGAGCTCTCAGGAGTGCTAGAATATTGATACAGGAAAGGAGGCGCGGGCCAGGGGAAATGGAAACTATCGAACTTAAGTTAAATGACTCTTACAGGAACCAGGGGAGGCAGGAGGAGCTTAAAGCTATTAGTGAAGTTGAAAGAAATTCAAATATTTCTTTTCATATGCCAAAAACAAGGCAAATACCCCAAACTAGTATCGGGCCCTTACTCAGACAGGATGGGACTTACACAGATGACAACAAGGAAATGAGTGAAATATTGAAAAACCCAGTACGACTCTGTGTTTAGTGGGAAACCCCTAATCGGTCTGAGGATCGACAACTCAAATGATTTCTTCATGAATAAGCTCAAACTCCATAAAATGTATGCCAGATTTCCGACATTACCCTAACTCTGATAGATTTCGAAAGAGCCCTTGACAACATGCCCATGCACTCAGCTCCGGGCCCAGACTCGTTTGGGAAATCCCTTCTTCATTAAGAACTGCAAGAAACCCCTCTCGCGTGCCCTAAGTACACTATGGAGGAGGAGTTTGGACATGGGTTTAATTCCACAGTCACTTAAAACAACGGATATAGCCCCCCTTCATAAAGGTGGCAGCCCAAAACATTAGTTAAGACTATAGACCAATAGCTCTGACGTCCCCCATCATAAAAATAATTGAAAGAGGGGCTAAGAAGCAGGATCGCAAATCACCTGGATTCCCAAAATCTTTCACAATCCAAGGCAACATGGTTTCAGGGCAGGTCGCTCCTGCCTCTCACGACTACTGGATCACTATGATATGGCCTTGGATGCACTGGAAGAAAATCAGAATGCAGAGTAATATACACAGACTTTGCAAAAGCATTGACAAATGCGATCATGGTGTAATAGCTCATAAAATACGTACTAAGGAATAACTGGGAAAGTGGGGGAGAGAATGGTGGTCTTTCAAACTTCCTAACAAATCAAACACAAAGAGTTAGTGGTCACAGAGTTAGAATCGGAGGCTGCATAGTGAAGAGCTCTGTTCCACAAGGCACAGATACTCGCCCCACTTATTCCTTATCCTCATATCGACATAGACAGAGTATAGACATCACAGCACCGTATCATCCTTGGGATGATACTAGGATCGCTTGAGGCTGTCATCTGCGAGGGACGCGGTTACCTACAAGAGTATAACAAGTTTCAGTGGGCAACGGAACAATGATGTTCAATGAGGACAAATTCCAACTACTCCGTTATGGAAAACTGAAGGAGATAACTAGAACCGACTATACTACAGACTCTGGCCATACAATAGAGCGGAAAAATAATGTAAGGGACCTGGGAGTAGGAATGTCTGAGGATCTCACTTTCAAGGATCACAACAGTGCCACGATCGCACGTGCAAGAAAATGATAGGATGGATAATGAGAACGTTCAAAACGAGAGTGCCAAGCCAATGATGATCCTTTTCAAATCACTTGTTCTCTCTAGGCTGGAATACTTCTGTACATTAACATCTCCATTCAAAGCAGGTGAAATCGCAGATCTAGAGAGTGTACAGAGATCCTTTACTGCATGTATAAGTTCTGTCAAGCACCTTAACTATGGGAACGCTTGGAAGCACTTGACTTGTACTCGTTGGAACGCAGGAGGGAGAGATATATCATAATCTACACTTGGAAAATCTTGGAAGGAATGGTCCCAAATCTGCACACAGAAATCACTCCTTACGAAAGTAAAAGACTGGGCAGGCGATGCAAAATGCTCCCAATAAAAAGTAGGGGCGCCATTGGTACACTAAGGGAAAGCACCATAAGTGTCCGGGGCCCAAGACTGTTCAACAGCCTCCCATCAAGCATTAGGGGAATTGCCAATAAACCCCTGGCTGCCTTCAAGAGAGAGCTGGACAGATACCTAAAGTCAGTGCCGGATCAGCCGGGCTGTGGCTCGTACGTTGGACTGCGTACGGACAGCAGTAACAGCCTAGTTGATCAGGCCCTGATCCACAGGGAGGCCTGGTCATGGACCGGGCCGCGGGGGCGTTGATCCCCGGAATAACCTCCAGGTAACCTTCAGGTAACCGACATCAGCAGCAGCAGGCTATGGTCAGATGGTCGAGGTGAGATGAGGTGGTGAGGTCACTTCAGGTGATTAACAGAGGTGCGGTCATCCATCCCTGGCAAATGCGGGTAACTGGCGGTCCGTGGGTGATGGTCACAGAGGCTAGGTGACGCAGACAGACACCCACTACAATGGATGACAGACCAGGGCAGCAATACATCTACTGGGTGACTTGGCACATCGGCAGGATAACAATCTTTGGCAGCTCTTCAATGGGTGGCAGTTGTGGGTTAGTCTTCCAAGGCGGGCTGGGTGACTTCTCATTCCTCTGTAAATATTCAATTTCGGCCAGTAATTGCTTCCCCCAAAAGTCTCACCCAAATACTGATATTCTCCACCATTTATCTCAAACCAACAACCAACTCCACCAAATATAATATCACACCCAAACAATTATTCAGACCCACCGTCTAAAAAAGAGGTCAGTTAAGGTCTCTAGGATTATAATATCATACAGATATTTACTTTAACTTTACACACACACAGAAAAAAAAATGATAGCATAACATAAGTATAACCGAGCAGTCAAAAATAAGGCACATGGGACTGGTTCCTACTATAAAAATAATAAGAACCACCACCGCTTAGACACCATGTCATGTAGGGGAGGAGGGTAATGAATGAAAGGGGGAATATGGGAGTAAGAGGGTCAGTGTAAGGCAGGGGATATGCAGGCGAGGTGATAGGAGAGATGATTAGCGGAGGTAGGTAATGTGAGGTCACTGGTAACTACACCTTCACCTCTCATTATTCTACCCACCACACTACTCACCACACTACTCACCACACTACTCACCCTCTCACTACTTGAAATAAAATAATGAATAAAAGAGCAAATAACGGGGACAGTGAATATTTTCTATTCTACTCAAACACAGTTTATTATTAAGTCCTTGTACAATAATATATTTGGGAACAGGAGAACATTATTGTGGTTTAGATAAATGGGATTTGGTAAATTTTAAGCAGTGAGACAGGGAACACAAAATTAATAGACGAAACAGAATATAACTTACAATATGGGTTTAGAGGACAGCTCACCAAAAGGAACTAAGTCACAGGTCACAAGCCTACACGTATGAGTACTGCTCGAAGCCAGTACTTGCCCAATGTCTCCAACAGTCTCCTCAAGAGACTTCGCACCTTCTCCCGAGCCTGCCCCCAGCAGCTGCTCCTCTCGAATCCTCTGCCCCACAGCTCTGCACCCAGGCCAGAGCTCCGCACGAATCTCCTCTGCTCAGCTGTTCCTTGGGCTTTATGGGGTCCAAGCACCCTCCCCAACCACGTGTATGACTGGACGCCTGGATTGCGCCAGTGAACGAACAAAGGAGCGGATACTAAGAGCGAAAGGAGTGTCTCTGGACAGACATTTGCCAAGCAAGGTTGACCATTTAATTTGGGTTTAAATTAGGTCTCCAATAGACATCAAAATCCAGCTGAACTACATCACACACTCACATAAACCACCTAACCCCAATCTCCATAACCACCTACCCAAATCACCTTAAACCAAACCTACCACTCCACCTAACACCTACCCATAACCATAACCCCCTACCACTCACCATAACCAAAACCCCACCCACTCACCATTTAACACAAATACCAACTACTTAACCACCTTACCCTTCACCATAACCACACTACCACTGACAAAACACCCTACAAATCACGATAACAACCTACCCATCACTTAACACCCTAAACCCAATCAACATAACACCCTACCCATCAATATAACCCACTTTCCCACCACCATAATCCAACCCTTCCACTCACCATAAACCCTACCCACTCCCATAACCACCTACCCTCACCATAAATACCCACCACTCACCATTAACCCCCCTACCATCACCATAAACACCTACCCCTCACTAAACCACACTACCACTGATCATAAACCACCACTACCCACTCATCATAACCACCTTTCCCACTCACCATAACCCCCTTACCCCCTCACCTTAACCAAAACTACCCACTAACCTAATCACACTACCAACTCACAATAACCACATTAAACATCACCTTTACCAAAATACCCACTCACATAACCGACCTACCACTCACGAAACCCTTTCCTACCATGACCATAAATCACCCTACCCACTCACCATAAACATCTACCATCACATAACCACTTACCATTTCCCTTTAAAACCAACTACCACTCACCATAACCACCTACCCTTCACCATAACCAATACCCTGACCATAAAACCCTTTCCCACTCACCTTACCACACTCCCAACTCACCATAAACCACACAAACCATTGATCATAAAAACCAAACTCATTTCCCCAAAAACCCCAAAACCTTACAACGACCATAACCAGGCTCCCCACTACCATAACACCCTACCCATCACATAAGCACACTACCACTGACCATAAACACCCTACCATAACATAACACTACCATCACCATAACAACACTATACACTGACAATAACACCCTACACCTCACCATAACCACATACCAATGACCATAACCACCCTACCTTCACCATAACCACATACCCACTGACCATAACCACCTACCTATACCATAACCACACTACCACTAACATTTACAACTAACCCTCAATTACCACCCTACCCACTACCATAACCAAACTACCCCATACCATACCACTACCCACTCACCATAACCACACTCCCCACTACCTTTAACCACCTACCCACTCACCATAACCACACTCCCCCTCCAACCTTAACCACCAACCCACTCACAAAAAACCACTCCCCACTCCCCATAACCACACTACCGACTACCATAACCACACTACTCACTCACCATAAGCCCCCCTACTCACTCACCATAACACCCTACCCACTCACCATAACCACACTATTGAACTGACCATTACCACCCTACCCACTCACCATAACAACACTACCCACTGACCATAAACCCCTCCCCAAACTCCCCATAACCACACTCCCCACTCACCATAACCACCCTACCCACTAAACCATATCCACACTATCAACTCACCATAACCGCCCTACCCATTCACAATAACCACCCTACCCACTCACCAAAACCCCCACTAACCACTTGCCCATAAGCACCTTACCCACTGCCCATAACCACACTACCCATGACCATAACCACCCTACCCACTCCCCATAACCCCCCTACCCACTCACCTAACCCACACTACCCTACCCATCACCATAACCACACTACCCGTGACCATAACCACCTCCCATTCACCATAATCACACTACCATGCCCAAAAACCACCCTCCCCTCTCACCATAACCATCAACCCACTCACCATAACCACACTACCCACTCACCATAGCCACCCTTCCACTCAGCATAACCACCCTACCCACTCACCATAACCACACTACCCACTCACCATAACCACACTACCCACTGACCATAACCACCCTACCCACTCACCATAACCATACTACCCACTGACCATAACCATCTTACCCACTCACCATAACCACCCTACCCACTCACCATAACCACACTGCCCACTGACCATAACCACCCTACCCACTCACCATAACCACCCTATGCACTCACCATAACCACACTACCCACTCACCATAACCACACTTCCCACTCACCATAACCACCCTACCCATTCTCCATAACCACACTATCCACTGACCATAACCACTCTACTCGCTCACCATAACCACCCTACCCACTCACCATAACCACCCTTCCCAATCACCATAACCACACTACCCACTTGGGAGAACTTAGGGCCAGTAGGCCTGCTGCAGTGTTCCTTCGTTCATATGTTCTTATGTTAACACGTAAGGGACACTACAAGAGAGAGAGAAGAGGATGAACCAGCAAGACTGGACCTAGTATTCACCTTGAGTAGTGCAGATATTTAGGACATCACATGTGAAAGACCCCTTGGGGCCAGCGATCATGTGATTTTATGCTTCGAATACACAGTAGAGCTACAAGTGGAGGGGAAAGCAGGTAGGCCAGAGCGAATGAAGCCAAACTACAAGAAAGGGGACTACACGGGAATGAGGAACTTCCTGAACGGGGTTCAGTGGGACAAAGAACTTTCAGGGAAGCCAGTTAATGAGATGATGGAATATGTAACAACCACGTGTAAGGAGGCTGAGGAGAGGTTTGTTCCCAAGGGTAACAGGAATAATGAAAAAGCCAGGAGCCCATGGTTCACCCAAAGGTGCAGGGAGGCAAAAACCATGTGTGCTAGGGAATGGAAGAAATATAGAAGGCAAAGGACCCTGGAGAATGAGGAGAGCAGTCGTAGAGCCAGAAATGAATATGCACAGATAAGAAGGGAGGCCCAACGACAATATGAAAACGACATAGCAGCGAAAGCCAAATCTGACCCGAAGCTGTTATACAGCCACATCAGGAGGAAAACAACAGTCAAGGACCAGGTAATCAGGATAAGGAAGGAAGGAGGAGAGACAACAAGAAATGACCGTGAAGTATGTGAGGAACTCAACAAGAGATTCAAAAAAGTGTTCAGAGAGGAGACAGAAGGGGCTCCAGAAAGACGGAGAGGTGGGGCACACCACCATGTGCTGGACACGGTACACTCAACCGAGGAAGAAGTGAAGAGGCTTCTGGGTGAGCTAGATACCTCAAAGGCAATGGGGCCGGGTAACATCTCTCCATGGGTCCTGAGAGAGGGAGCATAGGCACTATGTGTACCCCTAACAACAATATTCAATACATCTATCGAAACAGGGAGATTGCCTGAGGCATGGAAGACAGCAAATGTAGCCCCAATCTTTAAAAAAGGAGACAGACATGAAGCACTAAACTACAGCCCAGTGTCACTGACATGTATAGTATGCAAAGTCATGGAGAAGATTATCAGGAGAAGAATGGTGGAACACCTAGAAAGGAATGATCTCATCATCAGCAGCCAACATGGTTTCAGGGGCGGGAAATCCTGTGTCACAAACCTACTGGAGTTCTACGACATGGTGACAGCAGTAAGACAAGAGCGAGAGAGAGGGGTGGATGGATTGCATTTTCTTGGACTGCAAGAAGGCGTTTGAAACAGTTCCACATAAGAGATTAGTGCAAAAACTGGAGGACCAAGCAGGGATAACAGGGAAGGCACTACAATGGATCAGGGAATACTTGTCAGGAAGACAGCAGCGAGTCATGGTACGTGACGAGGTGTCAGAGTGGGCACCTGTGACCAGCGGGGTCCCACAGGGGTCAGTCCTAGGACCAGTGCTGTTTCTGGTATTTGTGAACGACATGACGGAAGGAATAGACTGAAATATACCTGTTTGCAGATGACTTGAAGTTGATAAGAAGAATTCATTCGACCGAAGACCAGGCAGAACTACAAAGGGATCTGGACAGGCTGCAGACCTGGTCCAGCAATTGTCTCCTGGAGTTCAACTCCACCAAGTGCAAAGTCATGAAGATTGGGGAAGGGCAAAGAAGACCGCAGACGGAATACAGTCTAGGGGACCAGAGACTACAAACCTCACTCAAGAAAAAAGATCTTGGGGTGAGTATAACACCAGGCACATCTCCTGAGTGCACATCAACCAAACAACTGCTGCAGCATATGGGCGCCTAGCAAACCTCAGAACAGCATTCCGACATCTTAATAAGGAATCGTTCAGGACCCCATACACCGTGTACATTAGGCCCATATTGGAGTATGCGGCACCAGTCTGGAGCCCACACCTAGCCAAGCACGTAAAGAAACTAGAGAAAGTGCAAAGGTTTGCAACAAGACTAGTCCCAGAGCTGAGAGGTATGTCCTACGAGGAGAGGTTAAGGGAAATCAACCTGACGACACTGGAGGACAGGAGGGATAGGGAGGACATGATAACGACATACAAAATACTGAGAGGAATTGACAAGGTGGACAAAGACAGGATGTTCCAGAGATGGGACACAGCAACAAGGGGACACAGTTGGAAGTTGAAGACACAGATGAATCACAGGGACGTTAGGAAGTATTTCTTCAGCCACAGAGTAGTCAGGAAGTGGAATAGTTTGGGAAGCGATGTAGTGGAGGCAGGATCCATACATAGCTTTAAGCAGAGGTATGATAAAGCTCACGGTTCAGAGAGAGTGACCTAGTAGCGATCAGTGAAGAGGCGGGGCCAGGAGCTCGGACTCGACCCCCGCAACCTCAACTAGGTGAGTACACACACACGCCGGGACCAACCCTGGGACCAACTCTGGGATCAACCCTGGGATCAACCCTGGGACAAAATCAGGGACCAACCCTGGGACCAACGTTGGCATGAACGCCGGAACCAACGCTGGGACCAACGCTGGGACCACGCTGGGACCAACCCTGGGACCAACCCTGGGACCAACCCTGGGACCAACGCTGTGAACAAGGTTGGCACCAACGCCGGAACCAACGCTGGGACCAATGCTGAGACCAGCGCCGGGACCAACGTTGGGACCAACGCTGGGATCAACGCTGGCGCCAACGCTGAAACCAACACTGGGACCAACAGTGGGACCAACAAGGGGACCAACACTGGGAACAACTCCAGTAACAACACTGGTAACAACACAAGTAACAACGCTGGGAACAATTCCAGTAACGACGCTGGTAACATCAGTAACAACATCAGTAGCAACACTGGTAACAACACCAGTAACAACTCTGGTAACAACAACAGTAACAACACTGACAACAGCACCAGTAACAACACAGGAAGCAGGTCCAGTAACAACATTGGTAATAACAGCAGTAACAACGCCAATAGGAGCACTGGTAACAACTCCACTAATAACACTGCTAACAGCTACAGTAACAAAACCCGTAAGAACACTGGTAACAACACCAGTAACAACACTGGTAACAACACTGGGCACAACACTGGGAACAACATCACTAACAACACTGGAAGCAACTCCAGTAACAACAATGGTAACAACACTAGTATCAACATTTTAACAACACTTGCAACAACACCATTAACCACGCTTCTAACAACTCCAGTAACAACACTGTTAGCAACAGTGGTAACAACACTGGTAACAACACCAGCATCAACACTGGTAAGAACTCAAGTAATAACACATATAACAACTCCAGTAACAACACAGGTAACAACACCAGTAACAACAATGTTAACAACACTGGTAACAACATTTGTAACAACACAAGTAACAACGCTGGCAACAACACTGGTAACAACACTGTTAACAACACAGTACAACATGTAACAACACGGCTAACATGTAACAATATAGGTACAACAATGTAACAAACTGATAACAACACTGGTAACAAAACCACCATAGCAACATTGGTAAGTGCACAACACGGTAAACACTGCTAACAAACATAACAACATTTGTATCAATGGTAACAACACTCGCAACAACACTGTTAACAACACAGGTGACAACACTGGTAACAAAAATGAAAACAACACAAGTAACAACACAGGAGACAGCAATGGTAACAACACCAGTAACAACGGAGGTAATAACACTGGTAACAACACCAGTAAAAACACTGGTAACAGCACCAGTAACAACACTGGTAACAACACTGGTAACAACATCAGTAACAGCACTGGTAACAGCACCAGTAACAACGCTGGTAACAACACTGGTAACAACACTGGTAGCAGCACCGGTAATAACACTGGTAACAGCACTGGTAAAGCACCAGTAACAACACTGGTAACATCAGTAACAACACTGATAACAACACAAGTAACAACACAGGTAACAAGACCAGTAACAACACTGGTAATAACATCACTAACAACACTGGTAACAACACCAGTAACAACAAGGGTAACACCAGTAACAACACTGGTAACATCAGTAACAACACAGGCAACAACACCAGTAACAACACTAGTAACAACACCAGTAACAACACTAGTAACAACACCAGTAACAACACAGATAACACCTGTAGCAACACTGGTAACAACATCAGTAATAACACTGATAACACCAGTAACAACACAGGTAACGACACTGGTAACAACACTAGAAATAACACAGGTAACAACATCAGTAACAACACTGTTAACACCAGTAACAACACTGGCAGCAACAACAGTAACAATACTGGTAACAACACCAGTAACAACACTCATAACCACACCACTAACTACACTGGTAACAATATCAGTAACAACACTGGTAACAACACAAGTAACAACACTGGTAACAACACAAGTAACAACACTGGTAACAGCACCAGTAAGAATTCTGGTAACAATACTGGTAACAACACCAGTAACAACACTGGTAACAAAACTGGTAAAAACACCAGTAACAACAATGGTAACATCAGTAACAACAATGGAAACATCAGTAAAAACAATTGTAACAACATCAGTAACAACACTGGTAACAACATCAGCAACAGCAATGATAACATCAGTAACAACACTGGTAATAACATCAGAAACAACGCTTGTAAAAACATCAGTAACAACACTGGTAACAACATCAGTAACAACAATGGTAACATCAGTAACAAAAAAAATGGTAACAACATCCATCAGTAACAAAAACATTTGAACCGGTAATAACATCAATAACAACACTGGTAACAACATCAGTAACAACAATGGTAACAATATCAGTAACAACACTGGTAATAACATCATTAACAACACTGGTAACAACATCAGTAACAACACTGGTAAGAACATAAGTAACAGCACTGGTAACAACATCAGTAACAACAATGGTAACAATATCAGTAACAACAACAGTAACAACACCAGTAAGAACACCAGTAACAACACCAGAAACAACACCAGTAAGAACATCAGTAACAACCCTGGTAACAACATCAGTAACAATACTGGTAACAACACCAGCAACAACACTGGTAACAACATCAGTAACAACACAGGTAACAACAGTAACAACACTGGTAACAACATCAGTAACAACACTGGTAACAACGTCAGTAACAACACCAGTAACAACACAGGTAACATCAGTAACAACACTGGTAACAACATCAGTAACAACACCAGTAACAACACTGGTAACAACATCAGCAACAACACTGGTAACATCAGTAACAACATCAGTAACAACACTGGTAACAACATCAGTAACAACACTGGTAACACCATCAGTAACAACACCAGTAACAACACTGGTAACAACATCAGTAACAACACTGGTAACACCATCAGTAACAACACTGGTAACAACATCATTAACAAGACTGATAACAACATTAGTAATAAGACTGATAACATCAGTAACAAGACTGGTAAACGCCATCAGTAACAAGACTGGTAAAAATCGTAACAACACTGGTAACAACATCAGCAACAACATCAGTAACAACACTGGTAACAACAACAGTAACAACATCAGTAACAAGACTGGTAACAATATCAGTAACAACGCTGGTAACAATATCAGTAACAACACTGGTAACAACATCAGTAACAACATCAGAAACAAATCTGGTAACAACATCAGTAACAACACTGGCAACAACATCAGTATCAACACTGGTAACAACATCAGTAACAACACTGGTAACAACATCAGTAACAACACTGGTAACAACATCAGTAAAAACACTGGTAACATAAGTAACAACACCGGTAACAACATCGGTAACAACACTGGTAACAACATCAGTAACAACATCAGCAACAAGACTGGTAAGAACATCAGTAACAACACTGGTAAGAACATCAGTAACAACATTGGTAACAACATCAGTAACAACACCAGTAACAACACTGTTAGCAACACCAGTTACAACACTGGTAACAACACTGTTAGCAACACCAGTTACAACACTGGTAACAACACTGTTAGCAACACCAGTAACAACACCAGTAACAGCACCAGTAACAACACCAGTAGCAGCACCAGTATCAACGCCAGTAACAACACCAGTAACAACACTGCTAACAACATCAATAACAACACTGGTAACAACACCAGTAACAACACTGGTAACAACCCTGTTAGCAACACCAGTAACAACACTGGTAACAACACCAGTAACAACACTGGTAACAACACTGTTAGCAACACTGGTAACAACACTGTTAGCAACATTGGTAACAACACTGTTTGCAACACTGGTAACAACACTGTTAGCAACACTGGTAACAACACTGTTAGCAACATTGGTAACAACACTTTTAGCAACACTGGTAACAACACTGGTAACAACAGTAACAACACCAGTAACAACACCAGTAAGAACACCAGTCACAAAACCAGTAACAACACCAGTAACAACGCTGTTAGCAACACCAGTTTAAACACTGGTAACAACAATGTTAGCAGCACAAGTTACACCACTGGTAACAACACTGTTAGCAACAGTGGTAACAACACTGGTAACAACACCAGTAACAACACCAGTAACAACACCAGTAACAACACTGTTAGCAACACGAGTAACAACATCAGTATCAACGCCAGTAGCAACACCAGTAACAACACCAGTAACAACACTGTTAGCAACACCAGTAACAACATCAGTAACAACACTGGTAACAACACCATAACAACACTGTTAACAAAAATGTTAGCTGCACAAATAACAACATCAGTAACAACACTGGTAACAACATCAGTAACAACAATGGTAACAACTCCAGTAACAACACGGTTAACAAGAGTGTTAACAACACCAGTAACAACACAAGTAACAACACCAGCAACAAAATCAGGAACAACACCAATAACAACACCAGTAACAACACCGGTAGCAACACCGGTAACAAAGCCGGTAACAACACAAGTAACAACACTGGTAACAACAGTAATAACACCAGTAACAACATCAGTAACAACACCAGTAACATCACATGTAACAACACCAGTAACAACACCAGTAACAAAACCAGTAACAGCAACAGTAACAACACCAGTAACAACACCAGTAACAACACTGTTAGCAACACTGGAAACAACACTGCAAGCAACACCAGTTACAACACCAGTAACAACACTGGTAACGACACTGTTAGCAACACTGGTAACAACACTGTTAGCAACGCTGGTAACAACACTGTTAGCAACACTGGTAACAACACTGTTAGCAAACTGGTAACAACACTGTTAGCAACACTGCTAACAACACTCTTAGCAACACTGGTAACAACATTGTTAGCAACACTTGTAATAACAACACTGGTAATAACACCGGTAAAAACACCAGTAACCACACTGTTAGCAACACCAGTTACAACACTGGAAACAACACTGTTAGCAACATTACTTTCAACACTGGTAACAACACTGTCAGCAACACCAGTAACAACACCAATAACAGCACCAGTAACAACACCAGTAACAACACCAGCAACAACACTGTTGGCAACACCAGTAACAACACCAGTAACAACACTGTTAGCAACACCAGTTACAACACTGGTAACAACACTCTTAGCAACACTGGTAACAACACTGGTAACAACACCAGTAACAACACCAGCAACAACACCAGTAACAACACCAGTAATAACACTGTTAGCAACACCAGTTACAACACGGTTAACAATAACGTTAGCAAAACAAGTAACAACATCAGTAACAACACTAGTAACAACATCAATAACAACAATTGTAACAACACCAGTAAAAACACGGTTATCAAGAGTGTTAGCAACACTAGTAACAACACCAGTAACAACACCAGCAAAAAATCAGGAACACCAATTACAACACCAGTAACAACATCAGTACAACACTGGTAACAACACCAGTAACAACACTGGTAACAACACTGTTAGCAAAACAGGTAACAACACTGTTAGAAACACTGGTAACAACAGTGTCAGCAACACTGGTAGCAACACTGTTAGCAACACTGGTAAAAACACTGTTAGCAACACTGGTAACAACACTGTTAGCAACATTGGTAACAATACTGTTAGCAACACTGGAAACAACACTGGTAACAACACTGGTAACAACACCAGTAACAACACCAGTACCAACACCAGTACCAACACCAGTACCAACGATGTTAGCAACACCAGTTACAACACTGGTAACAACATTGTTAGCAACACCAGTTACAACGCTGGCAACAACACTGTTAGCAACACTGGTAACAACACTGGTAACAACACCTGTAACAACACCAGTAATAACACCAGTAACAACACCACTAGCAACGCCAGTAACAACACCAGTAACAACAGTAACAACACTGTTAGCAGCACCAGTAACAACATCAGTAACAACACCAGTAACAACACCAGTAACAACACTGTTAGCAACACCAGTAACAACATCAGTAACAACACTGGTAACAACACCAGTAACAGCACGGTTAACAACACTGTTAGCAACACCAGCAACAACATCAGTAACAACACTGTTAACAACACCAGTAACAACACGATTAACAAAAATGTTAGCATCACCAGTAACAACATCAGTAACAACACTGGTAACAACACCATTAACAACACGATTAACAACACTGTTAGCAACACCAGTAAGAACATCAGTAACAATACTGGTAACAACACCAGTAACAACACGGTTAACAACAATGTTAGCAACACCAGTAACAACATCAGTAACAACACTGGTAACAACACCAGTAACAACACGGTTAACAACAATGTTAGCAACACCAGTAACAACATCAGTAACAACACTGGTAAAAACATCAGTAACAACACTGGTAACAACATCAGTAGCAACACTAGTAACAACATCAGTAACAACACTGGTAACAACATCAGTAACAACACTAGTAACAACATCAGTAACAACACTGGTAACAACATCAGTAACAACACTAGTAACAACATCAGTAACAACACTGGTAACAACATCAGTAACAACACTAGTAACAACATCAGTAACAACACTGGTAACAACATCAGTAACAACACTAGTAACAACATCAGTAACAACACTGGTAGCAACATCAGCAACAACAATTGTAACAACATCAGTGGTATAAACCTTGGTAATAAATACCGACAAGTTGGTTTAGAAAGACACGTAAGCAAACACTATAACATATTTATTAGAAAACGTTTCGGTCCTGGGACCTTGATCACTTCTAACATACAGAGGTAGAAAGACATTATATATATAGGCGGAGAGTGAGATGTGACGCAAGTGACCTGAGGAATGTCATAAGAACATAAGAATGGAGGAACACTGCAGAAGGCCCACTGGCCCATGCGAGGCAGGTCCTTATCAAAACAACCTCTACCTATGATGAGGACGGGTAGACGATGAAATCATGTGACTCCTGTGTTGTTGGGTTGGTGCTGCTTAAGAATCACGTATGCCAATGTTTTTGAAATTTTGTAGTTTCCAGTGTTGCGTTCTATAGTGTCGGTGACGGCGATTAGTGAGGCTTCTAGGCACCGTCGGCGTCTAAGGTCTGGTTCGGTGAGCACGAGTTGTGCTTCGTTCCAGTTCATCAAATGCCCCGTGGAGTCTCTGTGGAGGACACAGGCGTACCTTACATCGTCTCTGTTAGAGGCATTTCGATGCTCATTCAGGCGGACTGCAAGATCTCTGCCTGTCTCACCTACATATTTCTTGGGACAGAACCCACAAGGGATAGTGTAGACGCCTGCTGTAGAAGTTAGAGGTAACAACACTGTTTGCAACACTGGTAACAACACTGTTAGCAACACTGGTAACAACACTGTTAGCAACATTGGTAACAACACTGTTAGCAACACTGGTAACAACACTGGTAACAACACTGGTAACAACAGTAACAACACCAGTAACAACACCAGTAAGAACACCAGTCACAAAACCAGTAACAACACCAGTAACAACACCAGTAACAACGCTGTTAGCAACACCAGTTAAAACACTGGTAACAACAATGTTAGCAGCACAAGTTACACCACTGGTAACAACACTGTTAGCAACAGTGGTAACAACACTGGTAACAACACCAGTAACAACACCAGTAACAACACCAGTAACAACACTGTTAGCAACACGAGTAACAACATCAGTAACAACGCCAGTAACAACACCAGTAACAACACCAGTAACAACACTGTTAGCAACACCAGTAACAACATCAGTAACAACACTGGTAACAACACCAGTAACAACACGGTTAACAATAATGTTAGTTACACAAGTAACAACATCAGTAACAACACTGGTAACAACATCAGTAACAACAATGGTAACAACACCAGTAACAACACGGTTAACAAGAGTGTTAGCAACACCAGTAACAATACAAGTAACAACACCAGCAACAAAATCAGGAACAACACCAATAACAACACCAGTAACAACACCGGTAGCAACACCGGTAACAACGCCGGTAACAACACGAGCAACAACACTGGTAACAACAACAGTAATAGCACCGGTAACAACATCAGTAACAACTCCAGTAACATCACTGTAACAACACCAATAACAACACCAGTAACAACACCAGTAACATCAACAGTAACAACACCAGTAACAACACCAGTAATAACTCCAGTAACAACACTGTTAGCAACACTGGTAAGAACACTGCAAGCAACACCAGTTACAACACCAGTAACAACACTGGTAACGACACTGTTAGCAACACTGGTAACAACACTGTTAGCAACGCTGATAACAACACTGTTAGCAACACTGGTAACAACACTGTTAGCAACACTGGTAATAACACTGTTAGCAACAATGCTAACAACACTGTTAGCAACACTGGTAACAACACTGTCAGCAACACCAGTAACAACACCAGTAACAGCACCAGTAACAACACCAGTAACAACACCAGCAACGACACTGTTAGCAACACCAGTAACAACACTCGTAACAACATCAGTAACAACACTGGAAAAAACACTGTTAACAACACTGGAAAAAACACTGTTAGCAACACCTGTAACAACATCAGTAACAACACTGGTAACAACACCAGTAACAACACTGGTAACAACACTGTTAACAACACTGGTAACAACACTGTTAGCAACACTGCTAACAACACTGTTAGCAACAATGGTAGCAACACTGTTAGCAACACTGCTAACAACACTGTTAGCAACACTGGCAACAACACTGTTAGCAACACCTGTAACAACATTGTTAGCATCACTTGTAACAACACTTGTAACAACACTTGCAACAACACCAGCAACAACACTGTTAGCAACACCAGTTGCAACACTGGTAACAACACTGTTAGCAACATCACTTTCAACACTGGTAACAACACTGTCAGCAACACCAGTAACAACACCAGTAACAGCACCATTAACAACACCAGTAACAACACCAGCAACAACACTGTTATCAACAGCAGTAACAACACTCGTAACAACATCAGTAACAACACTGGTAACAACACTTAGCTACACCTGTAACAACATCAGTAACACTGGTAATAACACCAGTAACAACACTTGTAACAACACTGTTAGCAACAATGGTAACAACACTGTTAGCAACACTAGTAACAACACTTTTAGCAACATTGGTAACAACACTGTTAGCAACACTGGTAACAACACTGGTAACAACAATGGTAACAACACCAGTAACAACACCAGTAACAACGATGTTAGCAACACCAGTTACATCACTGGTAACAACACTGTTAGCAACACCAGTTACAACACCAGTAACAACACCAGTAACAACACTGTTAGCAGCACCAGTAACAACAACAGTAACAACACTTTTTTCAACACCAGTAACAACATCAGTAACAACACAGGTAACAACACCAGTAACAACACTGTTAACAACACTGTTAGCAACACCATTAACAACATCAGTAACAACACTGGTAACAACACCAGTAACAGCACGATTAACAACAATGTTAACAACACCAGTAACAACATCAGTAAAAACACTGGTAACAACACCAGTAAAAACACGGTTAACAACACTGTTAGCAACACCAACAATAACTTCAGTAACAGCACAGGTAACAACACCAGTAACAACACGGTTAACAACAATGTTAGCAACACCAGTAACAATATCAGTAACAACACTGTAAAGTAAAAGGACACAAGTGCAACTAATGTGACATTTATTGTGGCAACGTTTCGCTCTCCAGGAGCTTTATCAAGCCATTACAAACAATACATGGACACAGAGGGTATATAAAGGCTCAGAGTGAGGTGAATACTAGTGAGGTACCATTTCGATGTTCACTAGTAGTAGTAGTAGTAGTAGTAGTAGTAGTAGTAGTAGTAGTAGTAGTAGTAGTAGTAGTAGTAGTAGTAGTAGTAGTGACAAAAGTAATACAATATGATAGAGCAATTAATTCGTACAAGAGTAAAATGATATAAAAGCTATTACATGGGTAACATAAAAATAGGTTGGACAAATATAAACTGGAATGAGGCAGGTTGTTTCAGTGTTCACTCTCTGTAATGTGCTTTGTGTAGTATAACAGGAGAGACTATGTGATGGCAGGGTTTACTGTTTTGAGGAGTATTGTTGCTAAGACTTCGGAGATGGTGAAGCTGCCGTTGTTTTGTTTATTTGTATTCGAAACAGCGATGAGTGCTGATTCGAGGCACTTGCGTCTGCGGAAATTAGTTTCTTTGATCACTAATTGGGCGTCTCTGAATTTCATGAGATGATTGGTGGAATTTCGCTCCTGGAGAGCGAAACGTTGCCACAATAAATGTCACATTAGTTGCACTTGTGTCCTATTACTTTACATATTGTCGGTAATTGTACCAACTTTATTACAGTAACAACACTGGTAACATCAGTAACAACACTGGTAACAGCATCGGTAACAACACTGGTAACATCACTAACAACACTGGTAGCAACATCAGTAACAACACTGGTAACAACATCAGTAACAACACTGGAAACAACATCAGTAACAACAATGATAACAACATCAGTAACAACACTGTTTACAACATCAGTAACAACAATGGAAACAACAGCAGTAACAATGGTAACAACATCAGTAACAACTCTGGTAACAACATCAGTAACAACAATGGTAACAACATCAGTAACGACAATGGTAACAACATCAGTAAAAACACAGGTAACAACATCAGTAACAACACTGGTAACAACATCAGTAACAACACTGGTAACAACATCAGTCACAACAATGGTAACAACATCAGTAACAACAATGGTAACAACATCAGTAACAACAATGGTAACATCAGTAACAAGAATGGTAACAACATCAGGAACAACACTGGTAACAACATCAGTAACAAGACTGGTAACAACATCAGTAACGACAATGGTACCAACATCAGTAACAACAATGGTAACAACATCAGTAACAACAATGCTAACATCAGTAGCAACACTGGTAACAACATCAGTGACAACACTGGTAACAACATCAGTAACAACAATGGTAACAACATCAGTAACAACACTGGTAACAACATCAGTAACAACACTTGTAACAACATCAGTAACAACACTGGTAACAACATCAGTAATATCAATGGTAACAACATCAGTAACAACACTGGTAACAACACCAGTAACAACACTGCTAACAACATCAGTAATAACAATGATAACATCAGTAACAACACTGGTAACAACATCAGTAACAACAATGGTAACAACCTCAGTAACAACACTGGTAAGAACATCAGTAACAACACTGGTAACAACATAAGTAACAACAATAGTAACAACATCGGTAACAACACTGGTAACAACATCCGTAACAACAACAGTAACAACACTGGTAACAACATCAGTATCAACAATGGTAACAACATCAGTAACAACACTGGTAACAACATCAGTAACAACACTGGTAACAACAATGGTAACAACATCAGTAACAACAATGGTAACAACAATGGTAACAACTTCAGTAACAACACTGGTAAAAACATCAGTAACAACACTGGTAACAACATCAGTAACAACACTGGTAACATCATCAGTAACAACCTGGAAACAGCATCAGTAACAACACTGGTAACAACATCAGAAACAACACTGGTAACAAAACCAGTAGCAACACCAGTAACAACATCAGTAACAACACTGGTAACAAAATCAATAACAACACTGGTAACAACATCAGTAACAACACTGGTAACAACATCAGTAACAACACTGGCAACAACATCAGTAACAACACTGGTAACAACATCAGTAACAACACTAGTAACAACATCAGTAACAACACTGGTAACAATATCAGTAACAACTCTGGTAACAACATCAGTAACAACACTGGTAACGACATCAGTAACAACACTGGAAACAACATCAGTAACAACACATGTGACAACACTCGTAACAACATCAGTAACAAGACTTGTAACAACATCAGTAACAACACCAGTAACAACAATGGTAACAACATTAGTAACAACACTGGTAACAACATCAGTAACAGAACCAGTAACAACACTGGTAACATCAGTAACAACACTGGTAACAATATCAGTAACAACTCTGGTAACAACATCAGTAACAACACTGGTAACGACGTCAGTAACAACACTGGAAACAACATCAGTAACAACACCTGTGACAACACTCGTAACAACATCAGTAACAAGATTGTAACAACATCAGTAACAACACCAGTAACAACAATGGTAACAACATTAGTAACAACACTGGTAACAACATCAGTAACATCAGTAACAACATCAGTAACAACACTGGTAACAACATCAGTAACAACATCAAAATCAAGACTGGTAACAACATCAGTAACAAGACTGGCAACAATATCAGTAACAACATCAGTAACAAGACTGGTAACAACATCAGTAACAACACTGGTAACAGCATTAGTAACAACTCTGGTAACAACATCAGTAACAACACTGGTAACAACATCAGTAACAACAATGGTAACATCAGTAACAACAATGCTAACAACATCAGTAGCAACACTATAAGCAACATCAGTAACAACTCTGGTAACAACATTAATAACAACACTGGTAACAACATCAGCAACAACACTGGTAACAACATCAGTAACAACACTGGTAATAACATCAGTAACAACACTGGTAACATCAGTACCAACGTCAGCAACAACATCAGTAACAACATCAGTAACAACATCAGTAACAACATCAATAACAACTATCAGTAACAGCACTGGTAACAACATCAGTAACAACATCAGTAACAACACTCGTAACAACATCAGTAACAACACTGGTAACAACATCAGTAACAACACTGGTAACAAAATCAGTAACAACACTGGTAACAACATCAGTAACAACATTGGTAACAACATCAGTAGCAACACTGGTAACAACATCAGTATCAACATCAGTAACAACATCAGCAACAACATCAGTAACAACATCAGTAACAACACTGATAACAACATCAGTAACAACACATGTAACAAATCATTAACAACACTGGTAACAACATCAGTAACAACATCAGTAACAACATCAGTAACAATTCTGGTTACAACATCAGCAATAACACTGGTAACAACATCAGTAACAACATCAGTACCAACATCAGCAACATCAGTAACAACATCAGAAACAACATCAGTAACAACACTGGTAACAACATCAGTAACAACATCAGTAACAACATCAGTAACAACATCAGTAACAACACTGGTAACAACATCAGTAACAACACTGGTAACAACATCAGTAACAACGCTGTTAACAACATCAGTAACAACACTGTTTACATCAGTAACAACAATGGAAACAACATCAGTAACAACTCTGGTAAAAACATCAGTTATAACAATTGTAACAACATCAGTAACAACACTGGTAACAACATCAGTAACAACTCTGGTAACAACATCAGTAACAACAATTGTAACAACATCAGTAACGACAATGGTAACAACATCAGTAACAACACTGGTAACAACATCAGTAACAGCACTGGTATCAACATCAGTAACAGCAATCGTAACAATATCAGTAACAACAATGGTAATAACATTAGTAACAACAATGGTAACAACACCAGTAACAGCAACGATAACATCAGTAACAACACTGGTAACAACATCAGTAACAACACTGGTAATAACATCAGCCACAACAATTGTAACAACATTAGTAACAACAATGGTAACAACATCAGTAACAACTATGGTAACAACATTAGCAACAACAATGGTAACAACATCAGCAACAACACTGGTAACAACATCAGTAACAACACTGGTAACAACATCAGTAACAACAATGGTAACAACATCAGTAACAACAATGGTAACAATATCACTAACGACACTGGTAACAACATCAATAACAACAATGGTAACATCAGTAACAACAATGGTAACAACATCAGTAACAACAATGGTAACTTCAGTAGCAACACTGGTAACAACATCAGTAACAACACTGGTAACAACATCAGTAACAACAATGGTAACAACATCAGTAACAACACTGGTAACAACGTCAGTAATAAAACTTGTGACAACATCAGTAACAACACTGGTATTAACATCAGTAAAAACAATTGTAACAACATCAGTAGCAACACTGGTAACAACACCAGTAACAACACTGGTAACAACATCAGTAATAACAATGATAACAACATCAGTAACAACACTTTTAACAACATCAGTAACAACAATAGTAACAACCACAGTAACAACACTGGTAAGAACATCAGTAACAACACTGGTAACAACATAAGTAACAACAATAGTACCAACATCAGTAACAACAATGGTAACAACAGCACTAACAACATCAGTAACAACACTGGTAACAACATCAGTATCAACAATGGAAACAACATCAGCAACAACACTGGTAACAACATCAGTAACAACACTGGTAACAACATCAGTAATAGCAATGGGTACAACATCAGTAACAACACTGTTGAAAACATCAGTAACAACACTGGTAAGAACTTCAGTAACAGCACTGGTAACAACATCAGTAAGAACACTGGTAACAATATCAGTAACAACACTGGTAACAACATCAGTAACAACACTGGTAACAACATCAGTAACAACACTGGTAAAAACATCAGTAACAACACTGGTAACAGCATCAGTAACAACCTGAAAACAGCATCAGTAACAACACTGGTACCAACATCAGTAACAACACTGGTAACAACACCAGTAACAACATCAGTAACAACACTGGTAACAACATCAGTAACAACACTGGTAACATTAGTAACAACACTGGTAACGACATGAGTAACAACACTGGTAACATCAGTAACAGCACTGACAACATCAGTAAAAACACTGGTAACAACATCAGTAACAACACTGGTAACAACTTCAGTAACAACACTGGTAACGACATCACTAACAACACTGGAAACAACATCAGTAACAACACCAGTTATAACACTCGTAAAAACATCAGTAACAAGACTGGTAACAACATCAGTAACAGCACCAGTAACAACAATGGTAACAACATCAGTAACAACACTGGTAACAACATCAGTAACAGCACCAGTAACAACACTGGTAACATAAGTAACAACACTGGTAACAACATTAGTAACAACACCAGGAACAACACTGGTAATAACATCAGTAACAACACTGATAACAACATGAGTAACAACGTCAGTAACAATACTGGTAACAACATCAGTAACAACACTGGTAACAACATCAGTAACAACACCAGTAACAACACTGGTAACAACATCAGTAACAACACTGGTAACAACATCGGTAACAGCATCAGTAACAACTCTGGTAACAACATCAGTAACAACTCTGGTAACAACATCAGTAACAAGACTTGTGACAACGTCAGTAACAACACTGGTAACATCAGTAACAACACTGGTAACAACATCAGTAAAAAGACTTGTAAGAACATCAGTAACAACACTGGTAACAACATAAGTAACAACATCAGTACAACATCAGTAACTACATCAGTAACAACAAGTGTAACACCACTGTTAACAACATCAGCAAAAACACTGGTAACAACATCAGTAACAGCATCAGTAACAACACTGTTAACAATATCAGTAGCAACATCAGTAACAACACTGGTAACAACATCAGTAACACTACTGGTAACAACACTGGTAACAACATCAGTAACAAGACTGGTAACAACGTCAGTATCAACACTGGTAACATCAGTAACAACATCAGTAACAACATCAGCAACAACATCAGTAACTACACTGGTAACAACATCAGTAACAGCATCAGTAACAACACTGTTAACAATATCAGTAGCAACATCAGTAACAACACTGGTAACAACATCAGTAACACTACTGGTAACAACACTGGTAACAACTTCAGTAACAAGACTGGTAACAACATCAGTAACAACACTGCTAACAATATCAGTAACAACATCAGTAACAAGACTGGTAACAACATCAGTAAGAACACTGGTAACAGCATCAGTAACAACTCTGGTATCAACGTCAGAAACATCACTGGTAACAACATCAGTAACAAGAATGGTAAGAACATCAGTAAGAACAATGATAACAACATCAATAACAACACTGGTAACAACATCAGTAACAACTCTGGCAACAACATCAATAACAACACTGGTAACAACATCAGTAACAATACTGGTAACAACATCAGTAACAACAGTGGTAACAACATCAGTAACAACACTGGTAACAACATCAGTAACAACGCCAGTAACAACATCAGTAACAACATCAGTAACAACATCAGTAACAAGACTGGTAACAACATCAGTAACAACACTGGTAACAACATCAGTAACAACATCAGTAACAACACTGGTAACAACATCAGTAACAACACAGGTAACAACTTCAGTAACAACACTGGTAACAACATGAGTAACAACACTGGTAACAACATCAGTAACAACACTGGTAACATCAGTAACAACATCAGTAACAATATCAGTAACATCAGTAACAACACTGGTAGCAACATCAGTAACAACATTGGTAACAACATCAGTAACAACACTGGTAACAACATCAGTAACAACACATGTAACAACATCATTAACAGCACTGGTAACAACATCAGTAACAACATCAGTAACAACACGTGTAACAACATCAGTAACAACATCAGTAAGAACACTGGTAACAACATCAGTAACAACACTGGTAGCAACAACAGTAGCGATTCTGGTAACAACATCAGTAACAACCTCAGTAACAACATCAGTAACAACACTGGTAACAACATCAGTAACAACACTGGTAACAACATCAGTGACAACACTTGTAACAAGATCAGTAACAACACTGGTAACAAGATCAGTAACAACGCTGGTAACAACATCAGCAACAACACTGGTAAGAACATCAGTAACAACACTGGTAACAACATCAGTAACAACACAGGTAACAACATCAGTAACAAAACTGGTAACAACATCATTAACAACACTGGTAGCAACATCAGAAACAACACTGGCAACAACATCAGTCACAACACTGGTAACAACATCAGTAACAACACTGGTAATAACATCAGTAACAACACTGGTAACAACATCAGTAACAACATCAGTAACAACACTGGTAACAACATCAGTAACAATATCAGTAACAACACGTGTAACAACATCAGTAACAACACAGGTAACAACATCAGTAACAACACTGGCAACAACATCAGTAACAACATCAGTCACAACACTGGTAACAACATCAGTAACAACACTGGTAACAACATCAGTAACAACACTGGTAACAACATCAGTAACAACATCAGTAACAACATCAGTAACAACACTGATAACAACATCAGTAACAACATCAGTAACATCGTCAGTAACAACATCAGTAAAAACATCAGTAACAACATCAGTAACAACATCAGTAAAAACATCCGTAACAACATCAGTAACAACATCAGTAAAAACATCAGTTACAACATCAGTAACAACATCAGTAACAACATCAGTAACAACATCAGTAACATCAGTAACAACATCAGTAACTACATCAGTAACAACATCAGTAACAACATCAGTAACAACATCAGTAAAAACATCAGTTACAACATCAGTAACAACATCAGTAACAACATCAGTAACAACATCAGTAACAACATCAGTAACAACATCAGTAACAACATCAGTTACAACATCAGTAACAACATCAGTAACAACATCAGTAACAACATCAGTAACATCAGTGACAACATCAGTAACAACCCTGGTAACAACATCAGTAACAACATCATTTTACAACATCATAACAACATCAGTAACATCAGTGACAACATCAGTAACAACCCTGGTAACAACATCAGTAACAACATCAGTAACAACATCAGTAACAACATCAGTAACATCAGTAACAACATCAGTAACAACCCTGGTAACAACATCAGTAACAACATCAGTAACAACATCAGTTACAACATCAGTAACAACATCAGTAACAACATCAGTAACATCAGTGACAACATCAGTAACAACCCTGGTAACAACATCAGTAACAACATCAGTAACAACATCAGTTACAACATCAGTAACAACATCAGTAACAACATCAGTAACATCAGTAACAACATCAGTAACAACCCTGGTAACAACATCAGTAACAACATCAGTTACAACATCAGTAACAACATCAGTAACAACATCAGTAACAACCCTGGTAACAACATCAGTAACAACATCAGTAACAACATCAGTAACATCAGTGACAACATCAGTAACAACCCTGGTAACAACATCAGTAACAACATCAGTAACAACATCAGTAACAACATCAGTAACATCAGTAACAACATCAGTAACAACCCTGGTAACAACATCAGTAACAACATCAGTTACAACATCAGTTACAACATCAGTAACAACATCAGTAACAACATCAGTAACAACACTGGTAACAACATCAGTAACAACATCAGTTACAACATCAGTTACAACATCAGTAACAACATCAGTAACAACATCAGTAACAACATCAGTAACAACATCAGTAACAACATCAGTTACAACATTAGTAACAACATCAGTAACAACATCAGTAACAACCCTGGTAACAACATCAGTAACAACATCAGTTACAACATCAGTTACAACATCAGTAACAACATCAGTAACAACATCAGTAACAACATCAGTTACAACATCAGTTACAACATCAGTAACAACATCAGTAACAACATCAGTTACAACATCAGTTACAACATCAGTAACAACATCAGTAACAACATCAGTTACAACATCAGTAACAACATCAGTAACAACATCAGTAACAACATCAGTAACAACATCAGTAACAACATCAGTTACAACATCAGTTACAACATCAGTAACAACATCAGTAACAACATCAGTAACAACCCTGGTAACAACATCAGTAACAACATCAGTTACAACATCAGTTACAACATCAGTAACAACATCAGTAACAACATCAGTTACAACATCAGTAACAACATCAGTAACAACATCAGTAACAACCCTGGTAACAACATCAGTAACAACATCAGTTACAACATCAGTAACAACATCAGTAACAACATCAGTAACAACATCAGTTACAACATCAGTTACAACATCAGTTACAACATCAGTAACAACATCAGTTACAACATCAGTAACAACATCAGTTACAACATCAGTTACAACATCAGTTACAACATCAGTAACAACATCAGTAACAACATCAGTAACAACATCAGTAACAACATCAGTTACAACATCAGTTACAACATCAGTAACAACATCAGTAACAACATCAGTAACAACAATCAGTAACAACATCAGTAACAACATCAGTTACAACATCAGTTACAACATCAGTAACAACATCAGTAACAACATCAGTAACAACATCAGTTACAACATCAGTAACAACATCAGTAACAACATCAGTAACAACATCAGTAACAACATCAGTAACAACATCAGTTACAACATCAGTAACAACATCAGTAACAACATCAGTAACAACATCAGTAACAACATCAGTTACAACATCAGTTACAACATCAGTTACAACATCAGTAACAACATCAGTAACAACATCAGTAACAACATCAGTAACAACATCAGTTACAACATCAGTTACAACATCAGTTACAACATCAGTAACAACATCATTTTACAACATCATAACAACATCATAACAACATCAGTAACAACATCAGTAACAACATCAGTAACAACATCATAACAACATCAGTAACAACATCAGTTTACAACATCAGTAACAACATCAGTAACAACATCAGTAACAACATCAGTAACATCAGTAACAACATCAGTAACAACCCTGGTAACAATATCAGTAACAACATCAGTTACAACATCAGTAACAACATCAGTAACAACATCAGTAACATCAGTAACAACATCAGTAACAACCCTGGTAACAACATCAGTAACAACATCAGTTACAACATCAGTAACAACATCAGTAAAAACCCATCAGTAACATCAGTAACAACATCAGTAACAACATCAGTAACATCAGTAACAACATCAGTAACAACCCTGGTAACAACATCAGTAACAACATCAGTTACAACATCATAACAACATCAGTAACAACATCAGTTAACAACATCAGTAAAAACATCAGTAACAAAAATCAGTAACAACATCAGTTTACAACATCAGTAACAAAATCAATAACAACATCAGTAACAACATCAGAAAACAACATCAGTAACAACATCAGTAACAACATCAGTAACAACATCAGTAACAACCCTGGTAACAACATCAGTTACAACATCAGTAACAACATCAGTAACAACATCAGTAACAACATCAGTAACAACATCAGTAACAACATCAGTAACAACATCAGTAACAACCCTGGTAACAACATCAGTTACAACATCAGTAACAACATCAGTAACAACATCAGTAACAACATCAGTAACAACATCAGTAACAACATCAGTAACAACCCTGGTAACAACATCAGTAACAACATCAGTTACAACATCAGTAACAACATCAGTAACAACATCAGTAACAACATCAGTAACAACCCTGGTAACAACATCAGTAACAACATCAGTTACAACATCAGTTACAACATCAGTAACAACATCAGTAACAACATCAGTAACAACATCAGTAACAACCCTGGTAACAACATCAGTAACAACATCAGTTACAACATCAGTAACAACATCAGTAACAACATCAGTAACAACATCAGTTACAACATTAGTAACAACATCAGTAACAACATCAGTAACAACCCTGGTAACAACATCAGTAACAACATCAGTTACAACATCAGTTACAACATCAGTAACAACATCAGTAACAACATCAGTAACAACATCAGTTACAACATCAGTTACAACATCAGTAACAACATCAGTAACAACATCAGTTACAACATCAGTTACAACATCAGTAACAACATCAGTAACAACATCAGTTACAACATCAGTAACAACATCAGTAACAACATCAGTAACAACATCAGTAACAACATCAGTAACAACATCAGTTACAACATCAGTTACAACATCAGTAACAACATCAGTAACAACATCAGTAACAACCCTGGTAACAACATCAGTAACAACATCAGTTACAACATCAGTTACAACATCAGTAACAACATCAGTAACAACATCAGTTACAACATCAGTAACAACATCAGTAAACAACATCAGTAACAACCCTGGTAACAACATCAGTAACAACATCAGTTACAACATCAGTAACAACATCAGTAACAACATCAGTAACAACATCAGTTACAACATCAGTTACAACATCAGTTACAACATCAGTAACAACATCAGTTACAACATCAGTAACAACATCAGTTACAACATCAGTTACAACATCAGTTACAACATCAGTAACAACATCAGTAACAACATCAGTAACAACATCAGTAACAACATCAGTTACAACATCAGTTACAACATCAGTAACAACATCAGTAACAACATCAGTAACAACATCATAACAACATCATAACAACATCAGTTACAACATCAGTTACAACATCAGTAACAACATCAGTAACAACATCAGTAACAACATCAGTTACAACATCAGTAACAACATCAGTAACAACATCAGTAACAACATCAGTAACAACATCAGTAACAACATCAGTTACAACATCAGTAACAACATCAGTAACAACATCAGTAACAACATCATAACAACATCAGTTAACAACATCAGTTTACAACATCAGTTACAACATCAGTAACAACATCAGTAACAACATCAGTAACAACATCAGTAACAACATCAGTTACAACATCAGTTACAACATCAGTTACAACATCAGTAACAACATCAGTTACAACATCAGTAACAACATCAGTAACAACATCAGTAACAACATCAGTAACAACATCAGTAACAACATCAGTAACAACATCAGTAACAACATCAGTTACAACATCAGTAACAACATCAGTAACAACATCAGTAACAACATCAGTAACATCAGTAACAACATCAGTAACAACCCTGGTAACAATATCAGTAACAACATCAGTTACAACATCAGTAACAACATCAGTAACAACATCAGTAACATCAGTAACAACATCAGTAACAACCCTGGTAACAACATCAGTAACAACATCAGTTACAACATCAGTAACAACATCAGTAACAACATCAGTAACATCAGTAACAACATCAGTAACAACATCAGTAACATCAGTAACAACATCAGTAACAACCCTGGTAACAACATCAGTAACAACATCAGTTACAACATCAGTAACAACATCAGTAACAACATCAGTTACAACATCAGTAACAACATCAGTAACAACATCAGTAACAACATCAGTTACAACATCAGTAACAAAATCAATAACAACATCAGTAACAACATCAGTAACAACATCAGTAACAACATCAGTAACAACATCAGTAACAACATCAGTAACAACCCTGGTAACAACATCAGTTACAACATCAGTAACAACATCAGTAACAACATCAGTAACAACATCAGTAACAACATCAGTAACAACATCAGTAACAACATCAGTAACAACCCTGGTAACAACATCAGTTACAACATCATAACAACATCAGTAAACAACATCATAACAACATCAGTAACAACATCAGTAACAACATCAGTAACAACCCTGGTAACAACATCAGTAACAACATCAGTTACAACATCAGTAACAACATCAGTAACAACATCAGTAACAACATCAGTTACAACATCAGTAACAACATCAGTAACAACATCAGTAACAACATCAGTAACAACACTGGTAACAACATCAGTAACAACATCAGTAACAACATCAGTTACAACATCAGTAACAACATCAGTAACAACATCAGTAACAACATCAGTAACAACATCAGTAACAACATCAGTAACAACCCTGGTAACAACATCAGTTACAACATCAGTAACAACATCAGTAACAACATCAGTAACAACATCAGTAACAACATCAGTAACAACATCAGTAACAACCCTGGTAACAACATCAGTTACAACATCAGTAACAACATCAGTTACAACATCAGTAACAACATCAGTAACAACATCATAACAACATCATAACAACATCATAACAACATCAGTAACAACCCTGGTAACAACATCAGTAACAACATCAGTAACAACATCAGTAACAACATCAGTTACAACATCAGTAACAACATCATTTAACAACATCAGTAACAACATCAGTAACAACATCAGTTACAACATCAGTTACAACATCAGTAACAACATCAGTAACAACATCAGTAACAACATCAGTAACAACATCAGTAACAACATCAGTAACAACATCAGTAACAACATCATTTTACAACATCAGTAACAACATCAGTAACAACATCAGTAACAACATCATAACAACATCAGTAACAACATCAGTAACAACATCAGTAACAACATCAGTAACAACATCAGTAACAACATCAGTAACAACATCAGTAACAACATCAGTAACAACATCAGTTACAACATCATTACAACATCAGTAACAACATCAGTAACAACATCAGTAACAACATCAGTAACAACATCAGTAACAACATCAGTAACAACATCAGTAACAACATCAGTAACAACACTGGTAACAACATCAGTAACAACATCAGTAACAACATCAGTAACAACATCAGTAACAACATCAGTAACAACATCAGTAACAACATCAGTTACAACATCAGTAACAACATCAGTAACAACATCAGTAACAACATCAGTAACAACATCAGTAACAACATCAGTAACAACATCAGTAACAACATCAGTAACAACATCAGTAACAACATCAGTAACAACATCAGTAACAACATCAGTAACAACATCAGTAACAACATCAGTAACAACATCAGTAACAACATCAGTAACAACATCAGTAACAACATCAGTAACAACATCAGTAACAACACTGGGATAACTGACACATTTTTGTGCTCTTTTTCCTTCCGTTTTTCTTTCCATGTTATTTCCTTTTCTCTAATGTTTCAATATCTATTTTTTTTTTGTTAATGAGACGCAGGTTGTAGATATCTGTTTGTGTGTGTGTGTGTGTGTGTGTCTGTTTGTGTGTGTGTGTGTGTGTGTCTGTGTGTGTGTGTCTACGTGTTTGTGTGTATATGTGTGTTTGTGTGTGTGTGTGTCTGTGTGTCTTTCTGTTGTGTGTGTGTGTGTGTGTGTGTGTGTGTGTGTGTGTGTGTGTGTGTGTGGTGTGTGTGTGTGTGTGTCTTTGTTGTGTGTGTGTCTGTGTGTGTGTCTGTGTGTGTGTGTACTCACCTAGTTGTACTCACCTAGTTGAGGTTGCGGGGGTCGAGTCCGAGCTCCTGGCCCCGCCTCTTCACTGATCGCTACTAGGTCACTCTCCCTAGCCGTGAGCTTTATCATACCTCTGCTTAAAGCTATGTATGGATCCTGCCTCCACTACATCGCTTCCCAAACTATTCCACTTACTGACTACTCTGTGGCTGAAGAAATACTTCCTAACATCCCTGTGATTCATCTGCGTCTTCAGCTTCCAACTGTGTCCCCTTGTTACTGTGTCCAATCTCTGAACATCCTGTCTTTGTCCACCTTGTCAATTCCTCTCAGTATTTTGTATGTCGTTATCATGTCCCCCCTATCTCTCCTGTCCTCCAGTGTCGTCAGGTTCATTTCCCTTAACCTCTCCTCGTAGGACATACCTCTTAGCTCTGGGACTAGTCTTGTTGCAAACCTTTGCACTTTCTCTATGTTTCTTCACGTGCTTGGCTAGGTGTGGGTTCCAAACTGGTGCCGCATACTCCAATATGGGCCTAACATACACGTGTACAGGGTCCTGAATGATTCCTTATTAAGATGTCGGAATGCTGTTCTGAGGTTTGCTAGGCGCCCATATGCTGCAGCAGTTATTTGGTTGATGTGCGCTTCAGGAGATGTGCCTGGTGTTATACTCACCCCAAGATCTTTTTCCTTGAGTGAGGTTTGTAGTCTCTGACCCCCTAGACTGTACTTCCGTCTGCGGCCTTCTTTGCCCTTCCCCAATCTTCATGACTTTGCACTTGGTGGGATTGAACTCCAGGAGGCCAATTGCTGGACCAGGTCTGCAGCCTGTCCAGATCCCTTTGTAGTTCTGCCTGGTCTTCGATCGAGTGTATTCTTCTCATCAACTTCACGTCATCTGCAAACAGGGACACCTCAGAGTCTATTCCTTCCGTCATGTCGTTCACAAATACCAGAAACAGCACTGGTCCTAGGACTGACCCCTGCGGGACCCCGCTGGTCACAGGTGCCCACTCTGACACCTCGCCACGTACCATGACTCGCTGCTGTCTTCCTGACAAGTATTCCCTGATCCATTGTAGTGCCTTCCCTGTTATCCCTGCTTGGTCCTCCAGTTTTTGCACCAATCTCTTGTGTGGTACTGTGTGAAACGCCTTCTTGCAGTCCAAGAAAATGCAATCCACCCACCCCTCTCTCTCTTGTCTTACAGCTGTCACCATGTCATAGAACTCCAGTAGGTCTGTGACACAGGATTTCCCGTCTCTGAAACCATGTTGTCTGCTGGTGATGAGATCATTCCTATCTAGATGTTTCCCCCCATTCTTCTCCTGACAATCTTTTCCCTAATTTTGCATGCTATACTGTCAGTGACACTGGTCTGTAGTTTAGTGCTTCAGTCTGTCTCCTTTTTTAAGAATTGGGACCACCATTTTTCTTTCATCCATGCCTCAGGCAATCTCCCTGTTTCAATTGATGTATTGAATATTGTTGTTAAGGGGGAACACATAGCGCCTCTGCTCCCTCTCTCAGGGACCGTGGAGAGATGTTATCTGGCCCCATTGCCTTTGAGGTATCTAGCTCACTCAGAAGCCTCTTCACTTTTCCTCGGTTGTGGGGTACTATTCCAGCACATGGTGGTGTACCCCACCCCTCCGTCTTTCTGGAGCCCCTTCTGTCTCCTCTGTGAACACTTCTTTGAATCTCTTGTTGAGTTCCTCACATACTTCACGGTCATTTTCTTGTTGTCTCTCCTCCTTCCTTTCCCTTTGCCTGATTACCCGGTCCTTAACGGTTGTTTTCTTCCTGATGTGGCTGTATAAAAAGCTTCGGGGCAGATTTGGCTTTGCTGCTATGTCGTTTTCATATTGACGTTGTGTGTGTGTGGGGTGTGTGTGTGTGTGTGTGTGTGTGTGTGTGTGTGTGTGTGTGTGTGTGTGTGTGTGTGTGTCTGTGTTTGTGTGTGTGTATGTGTGTGTGTTTTGTGTGTGTTTGTGTGTGTGTCTGTGTGTGTATCTGTGTGGGGAGTGTGTGTGTGTGTGTTTGTGTGTGTGTGTGTGTGTGTGTCTATGTGTGTGTGGGGTGTCTGTGTGTATGTGTGTGTCTGTGGTGTCTGTGTCTGAGTGTGTGTGTCTGTGTGTCTGTGTTTGTGTATGTGTGTGTGTGTCTGTGTCTGTGTGTCTGTGTGTGTGTGTGTGTGTGTGTATGTGTGTGTCTGTGTGTGTATGTCTGTGTTTGTGTGTACTCACCTATTTGTGGTTGCAGGGGTCGAGTCCTAGCTCCTGGCCCCGCCTCTTCACCGGTTGCTACTAGACCCTCTCTCTCCCCGCTCTATGAGGCTTTATCAAACCTCGTCTTAAAACTGTGTATGGTTCCTGCCTCCACTACGTCATTTTCTAGGCTATTCCACTGCCTTACAACTCTATGACTGAAGAAATACTTCCTACTATCTCTCTGACTCATTTGTGTCTTCAACTTCCAATTGTGGCCTCTTGTTTCTGTGTCCCCTCCCTGGAACATCCTGTCCTTGTCCACCTTGTCTATTCCACGCAGTATTTTATATGTCGTTATCATGTCTCCCCTGACCCTCCTGTCCTCCAGTGTCGTCAGGCCGATTTCCTTAATCTTTCTTCATAGGACATTCCCTTAGCTCTGGAACTAACCTTGTTGCAAACCTTTGTACTTTCTCTAGTTTCTTGACGTGCTTTATCAAGTGCGGGTTCCAAACAGGTGCTGCATACTCCAGTATGGGCCTGACATACACGGTGTACAGTGTCTTGAATGATTCCTTACTAAGGTGTCGGAATGCTGTTCTCAGGTTTGCCAGGCGCCCATATGCTGCAGCAGTTATCTGATTGATGTGTGCTTCCGGAGACATGCTCGGTGTTATACTCACTCCAAGATCTTTCTCCTTGAGTGAGGTTTGCAGTCTTTGGCCACCTAGCCTAACTCTGTCTGTGGTCTTCTGTGCCTTCCCCTATCTTCATGACTTTGATTTGGCAAGATTAAATTCGAGAAGCCATTTGCTGGACCAGGTGTCCAGTCTGTCCAGGTCTCTTTGAAGTCCTGCCTGGTCCTCATCAGATTAATTTCTCCTCATTAACTTCACATCATCTGCAAACAGGGACACTTCTGAGTCTAACCCTTCCGTCATGTCGTTCACATATACCAAAAATAGCACTGGTCCTAGGACCGACCCCTGTGGGACCCCGCTCGTCACAGGTGCCCACTGTGATACATCATTACGTACCATGACTCGTTGTTGCCTCCCGGGTCAGGTATTCTCTGATCCATTGCAGTGCCCTTCCTTTTATATGCGCCTGATGCTCTAGCTTCTGCACTAATCTCTTGTGAGGAACTGTGTCAAAAGCCTTCTTGCAGTCCAAGAAGATGCAATCAACCCACCCCTCTCTCTCTTGTCTTACTTCTGTTATTTTATCATAAAACTCCAGAAGGTTTGTGACACAGGATTTGCCTTCCGTGAATCCGTGCTGGTTGGCATTTATACTCCTGTTCCGTTCCAGGTGCTCCACCACTCTCCTCCTGATAATCTTCTCCATAATTTTGCATACTATACACGTCAATGACACAGGTCTATAGTTTAGTGCCTCTTTTCTGTCTCCTTTTTTTAAAATGGGAACTACATTTGCCGTCTTCCATACCTCAGGTAGTTGCCCAGTTTTCCAGGGATGTGTTGAAGATTGTGGTAAGTGGTACGCACAACATATCTGCTCCCTCTCTAAGGACCCATGGAGAGATGTTGTCCGGTCCCATTGCCTTTGAGGTATCGATGTCCCTTAGCAGTTTCTTCACCTCCTCCTCATCTGTATGTATGTCGTCCAACACTTGTTGGTGTATTCCTTGTTGGTGTCCCCATCTGGTCTGTCCCCCCAGAGTCCTTCCTGTCTCTACTCTAAATACTTCCTTAAATCTCGTGTTGAGCTCCTCACATACCTCTTGATCGTTTCTTGTGAGTTCTCCACCTTCTTTCCTCAGCCTTATCACCTGGTCCTTGACTGTTGTCTTCCTCCTAATGTGGCTATACAGCAGTTTCGGGTCAGATTTGACTTTCGATGCTATGTCGTTTTCATACTGTCGCTGGGCCTCCCTCCTTATCTGCGCATACTCGTTTCTGGCTCTTCTACTAATCTCCTTGTTTTCCTGGGTCCTATGCCTCCTGTACCTTTTCCATTCTCTGTTGCACTTAGTTTTTGCCTCCCTACACCTTCGGGTAAACCAAGAACTCGTTTTGGTCTTCCTATTATTTCTGTTTCCCCTGGGAACAAAACTTTCCTCTGCCTCCTTGCACTTTGTTGCCACATATTCCATCATCTCGTTTACTGATTTTCCTACCATTTCTCTGTCCCACTGAACCTCCTGCAGGAAGTTTCTCATACCTGTGTAGTCCCCCCTTTTATAGTTTGGCCTGTCCCCTTCAGTTCCTGTTACCTTCTCCACTTGTAACTCTACTATATAGTCAAAAACTCAGAACCACATGATCGCTAGCTCCAAGGGGCCTCTCGTAAGTGATGTCCTCGATGTCTGAACTGCTCAGGGTGAACACAAGATCCAGTCTTGCTGGCTCATCCTCCCCTCTCTCTCTGGTTGTGTCCCTGACATGTTGATGCATGAGGTTTTCAAGTACCACATTCAACATCTTGGCTCTCCATGTTTCGGGACCCCCATGTGGCTCCAGGTTTTTCCCAGTCGATCTCCCTGTGGTTGAAATCGCCCATTACCAGTAACTTTGCTCTGCTCGAGTGAGCTCTTCTTGCCACCTCAGCCAGTGTGTCCACCATCACCCTGTTGTTTTCTTCGTACTCCTCTCTTGGCCTCCTGCAGTTCTGTGGTGGGTTATACATCACTCCAATGACTACTTTATGTTCTCCGGACTGAATTGTACCTACAATGTAGTCTCTTTCTCCAATCATGTCCATGCCTTCCATTTCCTCAAATCCCCATTGGTGTTTTATGAGCAGTGTGTGTGTGTGTGTGTGTGTGTGTGTGTGTGTGTGTGTGTGTGTGTGTGTGTGTGTGTGTGTGTGTGTCTGTGTGTCTGTGTGTGTATCTGTGTATGTGTGTGTGTGTGTGTCTGTGTCTGAGTGTGTGTGTCTGTGTGTGTCTGTGTCTGAGTGTGTGTCTGTGTGTCTGTGTTTGTGTATGTGTGTGTGTGTGTGTCTGTGTCTGTGTGTCTGTGTGTCTGTGTGTGTGTGTGTGTATGTGTGGGGTCTGTGTGTGTATGTCTGTGTTTGTGTGTGTGTGTGTGTGTGTGTGTGTGTGTGTGTGTGTGTGTATGTGTGTGTGTGTGTGTGTGTGTGTGTGTGTGTACTCACCTATTTGTGGTTGCAGGGGTCGAGTCACAGCTCCTGGCCCCGCCTCTTCGCTGATTGCTACTAGGTCCTCTCTCTCCCTGCCCCATGAGCTCTATCATACCTCGCCTTAAAACTATGTATGGTTCCTGCCTCCACCACATCACTTTCTAGGCTATTCCATGGCCTGACTACTCTATGACTGAAGAAATACTTCCTAACATCCCTTTGATTCATGTGAGTCTTCAACTCCAATTGTGACCTCTTGTGTCTGTGTCCCATCTCTGGAACATCCCGTCTTTGTCCACCTCGTCTATTCCGCGCAGTATTTTATATGTCGTTATCATGTCTCCCCTGACCCTCCTGGCCTCCAGTGTTGTCAGGCCGATTTCCCTCAACCTTTCTTCATAGGACAATCCCCGTAGCTCTGGGATAGTCTTGTTGCAAACCTTTGCACTTTCTCTAATTTCTTGACGTGCTTGACTAGGTGTGGATTCCAAACTGGTGCTGCATACTCCAGTATGGGCCTGACGTAGATGGTGTACAGAGTCTTAAACGAATCTTACTGAGGTATCGGAACGCTATCCGTAGGTTTGCCAGGCGCCCGTATGCTGCAGCAGTTATCTGATTGATGTGCGCCTCAGGAGATATGCTCTGTGTTTATACTCACCCCCAGATCTTTTTCCTTGAGTGAGGTTTGCAGTCTTTGGCCATCTAAACTATATTGTGTCTGCGGTCTTTCTTTGCCCTTCCCCAATCTTCATGACTTTGCATTTGGCAGGGTTAAATTCAAGGAGCCAGTTGCTGGACCAGGCTTGTAGCCTGTCCAGATCTCTTTGTAGTCCTGCCTGATCCTCGTCCGATTCGATTCTTCTCATTAACTTCACATCGTCTGCAAACAAGGACACTTCTGAGTCTATCCCTTCCGTTATGTCGTTCACGTATACCAAGGACAGCACAGGTCCTAGGACTGACCCCTGTGGAACCCCGCTTGTCACACCTCGTCGCGTACCATGACTCGTTGTTGCCTCCCTGTCAGATATTCTCTGATCCAGGAGCAGTGCCGTTCCTGGGAGGTGGGCATGGTACGCTAGCTTTGGCTGTTTACTCTGGTTGGAACTGGGGCGAATGCCGTCTTGCTGTCCATTAATAGCAGGCGTAGCTATCCAGCAGCGCGTAGGGTAGAGTGGTTGTACTGGGAGGGGTGGGCGGGGTGTGGGGTTGGTAGGATATAGTTGGAAGACACGGTCCGTGGGGTCCGGTGCTGAGGGACTACGGGGATTTTTTCGAGTGGTGGGGGGGGTATCAGGCCCTGGTTACAGGCCAGGTATCAGGGAGGGTGGGGCATTGGTGTCTCGGGGGGGCGGGCCAGGTGTCACCACCAATACGCGCATGAGCGTATATCTCGCAGACCTGGCTTATAGACTCGCTTTCGTTGAGTCAGGTCGGGAGTTTTGTGCCGCAGGGCTGTCTCCACTTTTTAAAAAATTGGGACTACATTTGCCATTTTCCATACTCAGGGAGTTGCCCAGTTACAAATGATGTGTTGAAGATCTGGTGTATGGCTACACAAATATTCTCTGGTCCCTCTTTTTATGTCAATGGTGAGATGTTGTCTGGTCCCACGCCATTGAGGGTCAATTGCATATGACCACGTATTTTTCACACCTCACCCACCCCCCAACTTGGTTATCTACAACCTGATACTATCCCGCACTTGTGGTGTGCCCTGTTCTGAATTTCTTGGGTGTCCTACTTGTTTCCACTGTAAATAACCTTTAAACTCTTGATGTAGAGCTCCTGAATACTCTCGGTGTGGTGTGTTCTGTGTGTCTGTGTCTCTGTGTATGTGTGGGGGTGGGGTGTTTGTGTGAGTGTGATATCACCTATTTTGTACTCACCTATTTGTGGCTTGCAGGGGTCGAGTCTTAGTCTGGCCGCCTCTTCACGGTTGCTACTGGGCTCATCCTCTTCCGCTTCTAGAGCTTTATCAAACTCGTCTTAAATGTGTTTGGTTCCTGCCTCCATCGTTCATTTTTCTAGGCTATTCCCACGCCTTACAAACTCTATGATTGAAGGACATACTTCCTAATATCTCTCTGAGATATTAGGAAGTATTTCTTCAATCATAGTGTTGTAGAAGTGGAATAGCTAGGAAAAGACGTTGTGGGGGCCGGGAAAACACAGTTTTAAGACGAGGTTTGATGAAGTCATAGTGCGGGGAGGGAGAGTGAGGGCCCAGTATTGAAACGGTTGAAGAGCAGCGATACAGGGGCCAGGGAGCTAAGACTGACCCCTGCAACCACAAATAGGATGGAGTACAAATAGGTGAGTACACACACACACAAAACACCACAACACACCCACACATACACAGAGAACGACACTAGACACAAGCACACCGAGAGGTATGTAAGGAGCTCAACTCATGATTTAAAGCGGTATTTACAGTTGGAAAACAAGTAGGACACCAAGAAATCAGAACAGGGGGGCACACCAGCCAAGTGCTGGGGAGGTACATATAACAAGGAGGAGGTTGAATGAAGCTTGCTATGCGAAATTGACACATCAAAAGGCGGTGGTGGACCAGGACAACATTATTCATGGGCCTTAAAGAGGGAGCAGGGATATTGTGTGAGCCATTACAAAGATCTTCAACACCTCATTTTGAAACTGGGCAACTCTGAGGTATGGAAAATGGCAAATGTCAGTCCATTTTTAAAAAGGGAGACAGCATGAGGCTCTAAACTACAGACCTGTATCACTAGCGTGTTGTCTTGTATGCAGGTCTGGCGAAGATCATTCAGGAGGAGATTGGTGGGGCATGGAAGAAACAAGTGTCTAATTGACAACCAGCACGTTTAGGGAAGGAAAATTCCTGTGTCACAAATACTAGAGTTTTATGACAAGGTGAACAGTAAGTAAGACAAGAGAGGAGGGTTGGATGCGACTGCGTATTTTTGGACAGCACGATGAGCTTTCGACACAGTTCCTCACAAGAGGTTACTGCAAAGCTAGAGGACCAGGGCACACATAACAGGTAAGGCACTGCACATGGATCAGAGGAATATCTGACAGGAGGCACAACGAGTCATGGTACGCGACGAGGTGTGCAAGCGGGTGGGGTTTGGTTCCACAGGGGTCAGTCTAGGACCTGTGCTGTTCTAGGTATATTACGTGAACGACAATACGGAAGGGATAGCTCAGTAGTGTCTTGATTGCAGACGATGTGAAGTTAATGAGAGAAACGGAATGGACGAGGTCGGAGGAACAAAGAGATCTGGTACAGGCTACAGCTGGTCAGCAACTGGCTCCTTGACATTTAACTGCAAGCAAAGTATGAAGATTAGGGGAAGGCCAAAGAAGACCGCTGAACAATATGTTTAGATGGCAAAAGACTGCAAACCTCACTCAGGATAAAGATCTGGGAGGTGAGTATAACACAGAGCATATCTCCTGAGGCGAAATTAATAGATAAATGCTGAGCTACGGGGCTGGCAAACCTACGGATAGCGTTCGATACTCTGTACGCTTGTTATCAGAACAGAACACCATCTCGTCAGGCCAAATGGAAGTAGTTCAGCAGCACATTTTGGCACCACACTCTGTCAGCACGTCAGGAAATTAGGGAGAAAGTGATGCAAATGGTGTGTGCAATAAAGTCGGGGTCCCAGTGAGCTACGGGGATTGTCCTAAGGAGCGGTTGAGGGAAATCGGCTGACAACACTGGAGGCAGGAGGGTAGGGGAGACATGAAACGGACATTAAACTACTGCGCGGAATAGACGAGGTGGACAAGCGGGTTGTTCCAGAAATGGGACACAGAACAAGCGTCAATGGAAGTTGAAGCTCACATGATCATGGGATGTTCGGAAGTATTTCTTCATTCCTAGAGTGGTCAGGCATGGTATAGCCTAGAAAGTGATGTTGGTGGGAGGCAGGAACCATACTAGTTTTAAGGCGAGGTATGATAGAGCTCATGGGGGCAGGGAGAGGAGGACCTAGTAGAAAAACGCGAAGAGGGGGCCAGGAGCTTGTGATCGACCCCATGAACCACAAATAGGTGAGTACAACACAACCACACAACACACACAACACACAACACCACACACACACCACACACACACACCCAAACACTGACATACACACACAGACACACACATACACAACACACACACAGACACACAGACACACAGACACAGACACATCACACCAACACATACAAAACACAGACACACAGCCACACACTCAGACACAGAAACACAGAAAAATCTCAGTCAAGACACACACCCACACACATACACAGATTACACACAAGCACACACAGACACACACACCACACCACACACACACACAAACACACACACCACACCACCCACACACACATGCTCATAATACACCATTGGGGTTTTGAGGACAGGAAGGCAATGGCCATTGTTGGTGAAAGAGGATCCCTTGTAGGTACAATTCAGTCGGAAAAAAGAGAAAAAAAAAAAAAAAAAAAAAAAAAAAAAAAACAAAAAAAAAAAAAAAAAAAAAAACCAAAAAAAAAAAAAAAAACATTAAACAAAAAAAAAAAACATAAAAAAGAAGTCATTGGAGTGATTTATAACCACCAAGAACTGAGGAGGCCAGAGAGGAGTACGAAAAGAAAACAAAGGGTGGCTGGTGGACACACTGGCTGAGGTGGCAGAAGAGCTCCCTCGAGCAAGAAAAGTTATGGTAAAGGGCGATTTCAACCACAGGGGATCGACTGGGAAAAAAACTGGCGCCAATTGGGGGTCCCGACGAAATCATGGAGAAGCCACGAGTTGAATGTTGTATTGAAAAACCTCATGCATCAACAATGTCAGGGGACACAACCATGAGAGATGGAGGGGAGGATGAGCAGCCGCTGGATTCTTGTGTTACCCTGAGCGTTCAGACATCGAGGAAATCATTACGAGAGGCCCTTGGAGCTGTAGCGATATGTGGTTCTGAGTTTTGGACTATATTGTAGAGTTACAAGTGGAAAGAGTAACAGGAATGGAAGGGGACAGGCCAAACTATAAAAGGGGGGGGACTACCACAGGGTATGAGAAACTTCTGAAGGAGGTTCAGTGGGACAGAGAAATGAGTAGGAAAAATCAGTAAACGAGATGATGGTCAATTTGTGGCAAAAAGTGCAAGGAGGCAGGGAAAGTTTTGTTCCAGGGGAAACAGAAATATAGGAAGACCCAACGATTTCTTGGTATACCGAAGGAGAGGGAGGCAAAAATAAGTGCAACAGAGAATGGAAAGGGACAGGAGCATAGGACCCAGGAAAACAAGGAGATTAGTGAAGACCAGAAAACGAGTATGCGCAGATAAGGAGGGAGGCCCAGGACAGTATGAAAACGACATCGATCGAAAGTTTCAAAATCTGGTCCCGAAACTGCTGTATAGCCAATTAGGGAGGAAGACAACAGTCAAGGACAGTTCGATAAGACAGAGGAAGAAGGTTGGAGCACTCAAGAACGTCAAGAGGTTGTGGGGAGCTCAACACCGAGATTTAGGACAGTATTTTAAGAGTAGAGCAGGAAGGAGATCTGGGGGGGGACAGACCAGATGGGGACACACAAGGAATACACCAACAAGTGTTGGCGGCATACATACAGATGGGAGGAGAGATGGAAACTGCCTAAGGGATCGTTACTCAAAGGGCAATGGGACCGGACACTCTTCTCCAAGGGGTCCTTAGAGAGGGAGCAGATCTGTTGTGCGTAACTTACCACAATTTCACACATCCCTGGAAACTGGGGCACTATGAGGTATGGAAGACGGCAAATGTAGTTCCATTTCAAAAAGGAGACAGAAAAAGAGGGGCACTAAATATAGACCTGTGTCATTGACGTGTTAGTATGCAAAAATTATGGAGCAGATTATTCAGGAGGGAGAGAGTGGTGGAGCTACCTGGATCGGCACAGGAGTATAAAATGCAACAGCACGGATTCAGGACGGCAATATCCTAGTGTCACAAACTTTTCTGGTGTTTTATGATAAATGTAACAGAAGAAAGACACGAGAGAGAGGGGTGGGTTTAATGATTGCTTTCATGGGACTCAGAAGGCTTTTGACACAGTTTCTCACAAGAGATTTTAGTGAGAGCTAGAGCATCAGGCGCATATACAGAAGGGCACTGCCAAGGGTTAGAGATACCTGACAGGGAGGGCAACAACGAGTCATGGTACGTAATGTTGTATCACAGTGGGGCACTTGTGACGAGCGGGGTCCCACAGGGGTCGGTCTAGGACCAGTGCTATTTGGTATATAGTGAAACGACATGACGGAAGGGTTCACTCAATGGTGTCCTTGTTTGCAGACGATGTGAAGTTAATGAGAAGAATCGAATCGGACGAGGATCAGGCAGGACTACAAAGAGATCTGGACAGGCTACAAGCCTGGTCCAGCAACTGGCTCCTTGAATTTAACCCTGCCAAATGCAAAGTCATGAAGATTGGGGAAGGGCAAAGAAGACCGCGACACAATTTTGTTTAGATGGCCAAAGACTGCAAACCTCACTCAAGGAAAAAGATTGGGGGGGGGAGTATAACACAGAGCATATCTCCTGAGGCGCACATCAATCAGATAAATGCTGCAGCATACGGGCGCCTGGCAAACCTACGGATAGCGTTCCGATACCTCAGTAAGGATTCGTTTAAGACTCTGTACACCATCTACGTCAGGCCCTTTATGGAGTATGCAGCACCAGTTTGGAATCCACACCTATTTCAAGCACGTCAAGAAATTAGAGAAAGTGCAAAGGTTTGCAACAAGATTTAGTCCCAGAGCTACGGGGATTGTCCTATGAAGAAAGGTTGAGGGAAATCGGCCTGACAACACTGGAGGCCGGAGGGTCAGGGGAGACTGATAACGACATATAAAATACTGCGCGGAATGGGACGAGGTGGAAAAAAGACGGGATTTTCCCAGAGATGGGACACAGACACAAGAGGTCACAATTGGAAGTTGAAGACTCACATGAATCAAAGGGAGTTAGGAAGTATTTCTTCAGTCATTAGAGTAGTCAGGCCATGGAAATAGCCTTTGAAAGTGATGTGGTGGAGGCAGGAACCATACATAGTTTTTTAAAGGGGAGGTATGATAGAGCTCATGGGGCAGGGAGAGAGAGGAACTAGTAGCAATCAGCGAAGAGGCGGGGCCAGGAGCTGTGACTCGGGCCCTGCAACCACAAATAGGTGAGTTACACACACCACACAACACACACACACACACACACACCCCAAAACACACCACACACACACACACACACACACACACAACACAGACATACACACACAGACACACACATACACACACACACACACAGACACAAGACACACAGACACAGACACACACACACACACATACACAAACACAGACACACAGACACACACTCAGAACACAGACACACACAGACACACACACTCAGACACACCCCACACCACACACATACACAGATACACACACAGACACACAGGGCCCCCACACACACACACACACACCACACACACACACACACCACACACAACACACACACACACATGCTCATAAAACACCAATTGGGGATTTGAGGGAAAAGGAAGGCATGGACATGATTGGAGAAAGAGACTACATTGTAGGTACAATTCAGTCCGGAGAACATAAAGTAGTCATTGGAGGATGTTTTAACCCACCCAGAACGGGAGGAGGCCAAGAGAGGAGTACGAAGAAAACAACAGGGTGATGGTGGACACAAGGCTGAGGTGGCAAGAAGAGCTATCGAGCAGAGCAAAGTTATGGTAATGGGGGATTTCAACCCCGGGGGATCGACTGGGAAAAC
>NC_069428.1:27674501-27729299 GCF_026875155.1 Cherax quadricarinatus | reverse complement strand
TACTCCTCTCTTGGCCTCCTGCAGTTCTGTGGTGGGTTATAACATCACTCCAATGACTACTTTATGTTCTCCGGACTGAATTGTACCTACAATGTAGTCTCTTTCTCCAATCATGTCCATGCCTTCCATTTCCTCAAATCCCCATTGGTGTTTTATGAGCAGTGTGTGTGTGTGTGTGTGTGTGTGTGTGTGTTGTGTGTGTGTGTGTGTGTGTGTGTGTGTTGTGTGTGTGTGTGTGTGTGTCTGTGTGTCTGTGTGTGTATCTGTGTATGTGTGTGTGTGTGTGTCTGTGTCTGAGTGTGTGTGTCTGTGTGTGTCTGTGTCTGAGTGTGTGTCTGTGTGTCTGTGTTTGTGTATGTGTGTGTGTGTGTGTCTGTGTCTGTGTGTCTGTGTGTCTGTGTGTGTGTGTGTGTATGTGTGTGTCTGTGTGTGTATGTCTGTGTTTGTGTGTGTGTGTGTGTGTGTGTGTGTGTGTGTGTGTGTGTGTGTGTGTGTGTGTGTGTGTACTCACCTATTTGTGGTTGCAGGGGTCGAGTCACAGCTCCTGGCCCCGCCTCTTCGCTGATTGCTACTAGGTCCTCTCTCTCCCTGCCCCATGAGCTCTATCATACCTCGCCTTAAAACTATGTATGGTTCCTGCCTCCACCACATCACTTTCTAGGCTATTCCATGGCCTGACTACTCTATGACTGAAGAAATACTTCCTAACATCCCTTTGATTCATGTGAGTCTTCAACTTCCAATTGTGACCTCTTGTGTCTGTGTCCCATCTCTGGAACATCCCGTCTTTGTCCACCTCGTCTATTCCGCGCAGTATTTTATATGTCGTTATCATGTCTCCCCTGACCCTCCTGGCCTCCAGTGTCGTCAGGCCGATTTCCCTCAACCTTTCTTCATAGGACAATCCCCGTAGCTCTGGGACTAGTCTTGTTGCAAACCTTTGCACTTTCTCTAATTTCTTGACGTGCTTGACTAGGTGTGGATTCCAAACTGGTGCTGCATACTCCAGTATGGGCCTGACATAGATGGTGTACAGAGTCTTAAACGAATCCTTACTGAGGTATCGGAACGCTATCCGTAGGTTTGCCAGGCGCCCGTATGCTGCAGCAGTTATCTGATTGATGTGCGCCTCAGGAGATATGCTCTGTGTTATACTCACCCCCAGATCTTTTTCCTTGAGTGAGGTTTGCAGTCTTTGGCCATCTAAACTATATTGTGTCTGCGGTCTTCTTTGCCCTTCCCCAATCTTCATGACTTTGCATTTGGCAGGGTTAAATTCAAGGAGCCAGTTGCTGGACCAGGCTTGTAGCCTGTCCAGATCTCTTTGTAGTCCTGCCTGATCCTCGTCCGATTCGATTCTTCTCATTAACTTCACATCGTCTGCAAACAAGGACACTTCTGAGTCTATCCCTTCCGTTATGTCGTTCACGTATACCAAGAACAGCACAGGTCCTAGGACTGACCCCTGTGGAACCCCGCTTGTCACACCTCGTCGCGTACCATGACTCGTTGTTGCCTCCCTGTCAGATATTCTCTGATCCAGTGCAGTGCCTTTCCTGTTATGTGTGCCTGGTCCTCTAGCTTTTGCAGTAACCTCTTGTGAGGAACTGTGTCGAAAGCCTTCTTGCAGTCCAAAAATACGCAGTCGATCCACCCCTCTCTCTCTTGTCTTACTTCTGTCACCTTGTCATAAAACTCTAGTAGGTTTGTGACACAGGATTTTCCTTCCCTGAAACCGTGCTGGTTGTCAATTATACACTTGTTTCTTTCCAGGTGCCCCACCAATCTCCTCCTGATGATCTTCTCCATGACCTTGCATACTATACACGCTAGTGATACAGGTCTGTAGTTTAGTGCCTCATGTCTGTCTCCCTTTTTAAAAATTGGGACTACATTTGCCATTTTCCATACCTCAGGGAGTTGCCCAGTTTCAAATGATGTGTTGAAGATCTTTGTTAATGGCTCACACAATATCTCTGCTCCCTCTTTAAGGACCCATGGAGAGATGTTGTCTGGTCCCACCGCCTTTGAGGTGTCAAGTTCGCATAGCAGCTTCTTCACCTCCTCCTTGGTTATATGTACCTCATCCAGCACTTGCTGGTGTGCCCCCCTGTTCTGATTTCTTGGAGTCCTACTTGTTTCCACTGTAAATACCTCTTTAAATCTTGTGTTGAGCTCCTGACATACCTCTCGGTGTGTGTGTGTCTGTGTGTCTGTGTCTCTGTGTATGTGTGGGTGTGTGTGGGTGTTTGTGTGTGTGTGTACTCACCTATTTGTACTCACCTATTTGTGGTTGCAGGGGTCGAGTCTTAGCTCCTGGCCCCGCCTCTTCACCGGTTGCTACTGGGCCCTCTCTCTCCCCGCTCTATGAGCTTTATCAAACCTCGTCTTAAAACTGTGTATGGTTCCTGCCTCCACTACGTCATTTTCTAGGCTATTCCACTGCCTTACAACTCTATGATTGAAGAAATACTTCCTAATATCTCTCTGACTCATTTGTGTCTTCAACTTCCAATTGTGGCCTCTTGTTTCTGTGTCCCCTCCCTGGAACATCCTGTCTTTGTCCACCTTGTCTATTCCACGCAGTATTTTATATGTCGTTATCATGTCTCCCCTGACCCTCCTGTCCTCCAGTGTCGTCAGGCCGATTTCCCTTAATCTTTCTTCATAGGACATTCCCCTTAGCTCTGGAACTAACTTTGTCGCAAACCTTTGTACTTTCTCTAGTTTCTTGACGTGCTTTATCAAGTGCTGGTTCCAAATAGGTGCTGCATTCTCCAGTATGGGCCTGACATACACGGTGTACAGTGTCTTGAATGATTCCTTACTATAGTATCGGAATGCTGTTCGCAGGTTTGCCAGGCGCCCATATGCTGCAGCAGTTATCTGATTGATGTGTGCTTCCGGAGACATGCTCGGTGTTATACTCACCCCAAGATCTTTCTCCTTGAGTGAGGTTTGCAGTCTTTGGCCACCTAGCCTATACTCTGTCTGTGGTCTTCTGTGCCCTTCCCCTATCTTCATGACTTTGCATTTGGCAGCATTAAATTCGAGAAGCCATTTGCTGGACCAGGTGTCCAGTCTGTCCAGGTCTCTTTGAAGTCCTGCCTGGTATTCATCAGATTTAATTCTCCTCATTAACTTCACATCATCTGCAAACAGGGACACTTCTGAGTCTAACCCTTCCATCATGTCGTTCACATATACCAAAAATAGCACTGGTCCTATAACCGACCCCTGTGGGACCCCGCTCGTCACAGGTGCCCACTGTGATACATCATTATGTACCATGACTCGTTGTTGCCTCCCTGTCAGGTATTCTCTGATCCATTGCAGTGCCCTTCCCGTTATATGCGCCTGATGCTCTAGCTTGTGCACTAATCTCTTGTGAGGAACTGTGTCAAAGGCCTTCTTGCAGTCCAAGAAGATGCAATCAACCTACCCCTCTCTCCCGTGTCTTACTTCTGTTATTTTATCATAAAACTCCAGAAGGTTTGTGACACAGGATTTGCCTTCCATGAATCCGTGCTGGTTGGCATTTATACTCTTGTTCTGTTCCAGGTGCTCCACCACTCTCCTCCTGATAATCTTCTCCATAACTTTGCATACTATACATGTCAATGACACAGGTCTATAGTTTAGTGCCTCTTTTCTGTCTCCTTTATTAAAAATGGGAACTACATTTGCCGTCTTCCATACCTCAGGTAGTTGCCCAGTTTCCAGGGACGTGTTGAAGATTGTGGTAAGTGGCACGCACAATATATCTGCTCCCTCTCTAAGGACCCATGGGGAGATGTTGTCCGGTCCCATTGCCTTTGAGGTATCGATGTCCCTTAGCAGTTTCTTCACCTCCTTCTCATCTGTATGTATGTCGTCCAACACTTGTTGGTGTATTCCTTGCTGGTGTCCCCATCTGATCTGTCCCCCCAGAGTCCTTCCTGTCTCTAACGTAAATACTTCCTTAAATCTCGTGTTGAGCTCCTCACATACCTCTTGATCGTTTCTTGTGAGTTCTCCACCTTCTTTCCTCAGCCTTATCACCTGGTCCTTGACTGTTGTCTTCCTCCTAATGTGGCTATACAGCAGTTTCGGGTCAGATTTGACTTTCGATGCTATGTCGTTTTCATACTGTCGCTGGGCCTCACTCCTTATCTGTGCATTAACGTTTCTGGCTCTTCTACTAATCTCCTTGTTTTCCTGGGTCCTATGCCTCCTGTACCTTTTCCATTCTCTGTTGCACTTAGTTTTTGCCTCCCTACACCTTCGGGTAAACCAAGGACTCGTTTTGGTCTTTCTATTATTTCTGTTTCCCTTGGGAACAATCCTTTCCTCTGCCTCCTTGCACTTTGTTGCCACATATTCCATCATCTCGTTTACTGATTTTCCTACCATTTCTCTGTCCCACTGAACCTCCTGCAGGAAGTTTCTCATACCTGTGTAGTCCCCCCTTTTATAGTTTGGCCTGTCCCCATCAGTTCCTGTTACCTTCTCCACTTGTAACTCTACTATTTAATCAAAACTCAGAACCAAGTGATCGCTAGCTCCAAGGGGCCTCTCTTAAGTGATGTCCTCAATGTCTGAACTGCTCAGGGTGAACACAAGATCCAGTCTTGCTGGCTCATCCTCCCCTCTCTCTCTGGTTGTGTCCCTGACATGTTGATGCATGAGGTTTTCAAGTACCACATCCATCATCTTGGCTCTCCATGTTTCGGGACCCCCATGTGGCTCCACGTTTTCCCAGTCGATCTCCCTGTGGTTGAAATCGCCCATTACCAGTAACTTTGCTCTGCTCGAGTGAGCTCTTCTTGCCACCTCAGCCAGTGTGTCCACCATCACCCTGTTGTTTTCTTCGTACTCCTCTCTTGGCCTCCTGCAGTTCTGTGGTGGGTTATACATTACTCCAATGACTACTTTATGTTCTCCGGACTGAATTGTACCGACAATGTAGTCTCTTTCTCCAATCATGTCCATGCCTTCCATTTCCTCAAATCCCCATCGGTGTTTCATGAGCAGTGCAACCCCTCCTCCCCCTCCACTCCTTCTATCTTTCCTCAGGATCTGATATCCCGTTGGGAAGATTGTGTCTGTTATTGTCTCAGCGAGTTTTGTTTCTGTGACTGCTATGATGTCTGGGGATTTTTCACTGATTCTTTCGTTCCACTCCTCATGTTTATTCGTTATTCCATCCACGTTTGTGTACTAAACTTTCAGTTTCTTTTCTATCATTGTGGTCATGCAAGAATATTGGGGTTGGGGGAGCGAGAGCCTTGGTTGGGGCCTATATGGGGCTGTGGTGTAGGTGGGGTTTGTGATGATGGGGGTGGGGTCAGAATGCCCATAAGGGACAGCTGTTGGGGTGAGGTTTGTGATATGGGGGTTGGTGGCAGAGGGAACAGTGAGTGGGTTGTAGTATAGGTTGCTCAGTTGCGTTGGGAATGTCGCGGTTGGAGTCTTTTGGTGTGTGTGTGTGTATGTGTGTATGTGTGTGTGTACTCACCTAATTGTGGTTGCAGGGGTGGAAACTCAACTCCTGGCCTCGCCTCTTCACTGATCGCTACTAGGTCCTCTCCCTCTCTGCTTCCTGAGCTTTGTCATACCTCTTCTTAAAACTATGTATGGTTCCTGCCTCCACTACTTCACTATTCCACTTCCTGACGACTCTATGACTGAAGAAATACTTCCTAACGTCTCTGTGACTCGTCTGAGTCTTCAGCTTCCAGTTGTGACCCCTTGTTTCTGTGCCCCCTCTCTTAAACATCCTATTTCTGTCCACATTGTCTATTCCCCGCCGTATCTTGTATGTCGTTATCATGTCTCCCCTGACCCTTTTGTCCTCCAGTGTCGTCAGTCCGATTTCCCTCAACCTTTCCTCGTACGACATTCCCCTGAGCTCTGGGACTAGCCTTGTTGCAAACCTTTGTACTTTCTCTAACTTCTTGACGTGCTTGACCAGGTGTGGGTTCCAGACTGGTGCTGCATACTCCAGTATGGGCTAGTATGGGCCTAACATACACAGTGTACAGTGTCTTGAACGATTCCTTATTAAGGTATCGGAACGCTATTCTCAGGTTTGCCAGGCACCCCTTATGCTGCAGCAGTTATTTGGTTGATGTGTGCCTCCGGTGACGAGCTCGGTGTTATGGTCACCCCAAGGTCTTTCTCTCTGAGTGAGGTCTGTAGTCTTTGTCCACCTAACCTATACTCTGTCTGCGGTCTTCTTTGCCCCTCCCCATCTTCATGACTTTGCATTTGGCAGGGTTGAATTCGAGAAGCCAGTTTCTGGACCACGTGTCCAGCCTGTCCAGGTCTCTTTGCAGTCCTGCCTCATCCTCATCCGATTTAATTCTTCTCATCAGCTTCATATAATCTGCGAATTGGGACTGTTCAGAGTCTATTCCTTCCATCATGTCGTTCGCATATATCAAAAATAGCACTGGTCCTAGAACTAACCCCTGTGGGACTCCGCTCGTCACAGGCGTCCACTCCGATACCTCTTTACATACCATGACTCGTTGTTGCCTCCCTGTCAGGTATTCCCTGATCCATTGCAGTGCCCTCCTTGTTATATGCGCCTGATCCTCCAGCTTCTGCACTAATCTCCTGTGAGGAACTGTGTCAAAGGCCTTCCTGCAGTCCAGAAAAATGCAATCAACCCACCCCTCTCTCGCGTGTCTTACTTCTGTTACCTTGTCATAAAACTCCAGAAGGTTTGTGACACAGGATTTACCTTCCATGAACCCATGCTGGTTTTCATTTATAATATTGTTCCGTTCCAGGTGTTCCACCACTCTCCTCCTGATAATCTTCTCCATGACTTTGCATACTATACATGTCAGAGACACAGGTCTGTAGTTTAGTGCCTCGTTTCTGTTTCCTTTCTTAAATATGGGGACTACATTTGCCGTCTTCCATACCTCAGGTAGTTGCCCAGTTTCAAGGGATGTGTTGTAGATTGTGGTTAGGGGCACACACAGCATCTCTGCTCCTTCTCTAAGGACCCACGGGGAGATGTTGTCCGGTCCCATCGCCTTTGAGGTAACAATGCCACTTACCAGCTTCTGCACCTCCTCCTCGGTTGTTCGTATGTCATTCAACACTTTTTGGTATATTCCCTCTTGATGTTCCCTTCTGTGCTGTCTTCCCACAGCCCTTCCTGTCTCTACTGTAAAAACTTCCTTAAATCTCCTGTTTAGCTCCTCACATACCTCCTGATCATTTATTTTGAGTTCTCCACCTTCTGTCCTTAATCTGATCACCTGGTCTTTGACTGTTGTCTTCCTCCTGATGTGGCTATACAACAGCTTCGGGTCAGTCTTGACTTTCGATGCTATGTTATTTTCATACTGTCGCTGGGCCTCCCTCCTTACCTGTGCATACTCGTTCCTGTGTTTCATGTGTTCTCTGCCTTCTCTACTTTTTCCATTCTCTATTGCACTCAGTTTTTGCCTCCTTACACCGGCGGGGGAACCAGGGCTCTTTCTGGTCTTCCCATTGTTTCTGTTGCCCTTAGGAATAAACCGTTCCACTGCCTCCTTGCATTTTGTTGTTACACATTCCATCATTTTATTTACTTGCTTTCCTGCCAGTTCTCTGTCCCATGGAACCTCCTGCAGGAAGCTCCTCAAACCTATGTAGTCCCCTCTTTTTTAGTCTGGCTTTTCCCATTCAACTCCTGTTACTCTCTCCACTTGCAACTTTACTATGAATTCAAAGCAGAGAACCACGTGGTCACTAGCTCCTAAGGGACTCTCATATGTCTGAACTGCCCAGGGTGTCTGAACTGCCCAGGGTGAACACAAGGTCCAATCTTGCTGGTTCATCCTCCCCTCTCATTCTGGTAGTGACCTTAACATGTTGGTGCATGAGGTTTTCCAGCACAACATCCAACATCTTGGCTCTCCATGTTTTGGGACCCCCATGTGGCTCCAGGTTTTCCCAGTCAGTCTCCCTGTGGTTGAAATCCCCCATAACCAGCAACTTTGCTCTGCTCGAGTGAGCTCTTCTTGCCACCTCAGCAAGTGTGTCCACCATGGCTCTGTTGCTCTCTTCTTATTCCTCTCTTGGCCCCCTGCAGTTCTGTGGTGGGTTATACATCACTGCAATGACCACCTTGTGCTCCCCAGACTGAAGTGTACCTACTATGTAGTCCCTTTCTCCTGTCTCGTCTATGCCTCCCATTTTCTCGAATTTCCATCGGTTTTTTATGAGCAGAGCAACACCTCCTCCCCCTCTGCCCCTTCTATCTTTCTTCATGATCTGATATCCTGGTGGGAAGATTGCATCTGTTATTGTCTCAGTGAGTTTTGTTTCTGTAACTGCTATGATGTCTGGGGACTTCTCATTGATTCTTTCTTGCCACTCCTCATTATTTATTCGTTAATCCATCCGCATTTGTATACCAAACCTTCAACTTCTGTTCTAATTCTGTAACTGTGGTCCTGGGGAAATACTGGGGTTGGAAGAGCAGGAGCCCTGGTGGGGGCCTATGGGGGGATGCAGTGAAGGTGGAGGAAGAGTTCCCATAGGGGGTTGCTGTAGGGGTAGGGTTCGTGGTGCAGGGGGTGGGAACAGAGGGATCGGCGTGTGAATGTTGGTTTAGATTGTTCAGTTGCCTTGGGGGTGTCATGGTTGGAGTCCATCTGCATGTGTTTCTGGGGGGTGTGCTTGCCCTTCCACCTGTGCCTGGGTTATTCTGCTCTTCTCTGTCATTTCCTCCCATTCCTCCTTTCATTTTTGCACTCTTTCAGTATCATCCTTTCCTCCTGTGTTCTGTCTTGATCAAGGTACACACTCTTGAACTCCTGTTTGCCTCTCAGCCGTGCTTTCTCCTGCAGGATCATGGTTCAAGTTGATTCTGCCTTGAAAATTACTTTGAGAGGCCGATTCTTTTTCTTTGTGAACCACCTGATTCTCCGAAAATTTGCCACCTGGGTCATGTCTCCCTCACCTATCACCTTCATGATACCCTCAGTCGCTTTTTTCTCCTCCTGCTTTCTTTCATCATAAGTTTTCCCTTCAGCTTCGTCTAGCCCATAGGCAAAAACTGATCTCTCCCTTTCCACCTACCACTGTGACTCCCATTGCATCCTCTGAGGTGTTTTAGTTCCTTCCCATGGAGTGTTCCTTCCTTTAATCCCTTCCCTAGCTGTGGCCCCTATGCTCATTGGTTTGTCCTTCCTGCTCACCTGTTCCTGGCCCCCACAAGTGTCTGGTAAGGTCCCTGCACATGTCCTAGTTCCTTCAATGTCTTCCAACCTCTCATTCTGTCCTAGTGTGCTTCCTGTCTTTGTTTTGGCCCCATGTGGGTTTGACAGGACCTCTGCATACAGTTTAGCTTCTATGCTCCCTTCAGACCCTTTGTCTGTGTCTGATGTAAACATTGCTGATGCTACTTCTGTATTATCTTTCTCTCTAGGCTGTTTCAGATTTCTCATCTCCTCTTCTAATCTCTGTATCTTGGCTTCTGCTACTGTGGCATGTTGCTCCCACCTTCTGCATTCTGCTGCTAATCTCTCCTCCATCTTCCTTGCAAGCTCATCTAGCCTCCTTCCCCAGTTTTCCTCCCTTTTTTTTAGCTCTGCCTCCCAGTCCTCACTCCCAGATTCGTCCTTTGAGTCCTTTGTTCTCATCCTAGTTCTAGGTTGCCCCATTGCACCACAGAAGGAAGGGGGAGAAATGGTTAGGGGGAAGGGAATAGATGGTTAGGGGGAGTGGGGATGGATGGTTATGGGGAGGGGGAGGATGGTTATTGGAGGTGGAGAGGTGGTTGGGGAGGGGCTTAGATGGTTAGGGGGAGGGTTAGATGGTTTGGGGGAGGGGTAGGTGGCTAGGGGGAAAGGGGACAGGTGGTTAGGGGAAGGGGGGGTACGTGTTTGTGTCAGGTGTATAAGTGCTTGTGTATGTGTGCTTGTGTATGTGTGTGTGCATGTGTAGGAGAGAGAGGGATGGGATTAAGGGGGGAGGGGAAGAGAAGGATGAGTGACCCTTAGAAGTGGGACAGGTGTGTGTGTGTGATGGGATTAGAAGGGGAGGGGAAAGAAGGCTGAGGGTGGAGTGACTGCTTGATAACGGGGTCCTTACGGGTGTGTGTGTGTATGTGCATGTGTGTATATAGTGTGTGTGTGTGTGTACTCGCCTAGTAAGGGTGTGTGTGTATGTGTGTGTATGTATGTATGTGTGTGTAGTGTGTGTTGTGTGTGTGTGTGTGTGTGTGTGTGTTCGCCTAGTAGAGGTGTGTGTATGTGTGTATATGTGTGTGTATGTGTGTGTGCGTTCGTGTGTTTGGCAGAAATTGGTACTAGGGTCTAAAGCTTCTATAAGTGTCTCCCCTTGTGTGTGTGTATGTGTGTGAGGGAGAGATGGTTAGGGGGAGTAGGGGAGGGGTTGTTGTGGTTGAAAGATCTGTTATGCCTCTCTGTCGTGTAGGCTCATATTTAGTCCCATTTGTCTTTCCTAGTAATGCTACTCTCTCCACTTATTGCCTTTTCTGGATTTAAATATCAGTTACTACTGGTTATTATCCTATTCCTTGCTCACATTGAGAGAGGACTTCCTAGCTTCCTAAGTATTCATACTGCTAATAACTACCGGTAGTAATACTACATTACCCCTCGCTAGTCTGCTCTACACCTCACACTCTCGTCAACACTATCTTCACCTTATCTATGTTATTTCTACCCTAATTCTGGTAATAGCTTGCAGGAGTGAGTGACCAGTATTTAACAGTGATGCAGAGACCAGAATCTGACAACTTGCAACCACAATAGGTGAGCAATACTTGCGCTGGCAGCGGTGCTGCGACAGGTTACCAGATGTTGATGATGTAGTCGTCGTACATAGGCCTTCTATCACTATTTTGGAGATCCTTCATTCGTGATGTTTATAACCATATATGCTCTTACATCCCGCGTTCCTCACATGATTTCACTTTTCACTTATGATAGTATACACTTCACATTATATACGCTTCACTTTATTTGAATAATGTCATGCCACTTGTTGTGACGTCACTGCTTCAGCAGGCCTACTCTGCCACTTTCCCTTATTATATGTTTTATTTTTCCTTTCTCCTTTTGCTTATTAACGTTTTCCCTCTCACTGTATGGTGCCCCACATTTCACCTGTTATCCAAACGCTGGTAATTCTTGAACTCCCGCTTCCACACTCACTTTGATCTTTGTATATTTGAATCTGTGTGGCAGCAGGTGCCTACTAGCCACTAACGGTTTGGCACTTAGAAATATTAATGATTTCAGGCTTCCTCTCGACTTTTTTTTAACTAATAACTTTAGTTATCACTCGTAGGATTGTTCACTGACGTTGTCACTACCATTGATTACTGATAGCAGTTACTGCACGCCTTAAAAATACTAAGGCTATCGGAGCCTTGTGCCCCCACGTCTGCACCCACTGTACTCACCTAGTTGTACTCACCTAGTTGAGGTTGTGGAGGTCGAGTCCGAGCTCCTGGCCCCGCCTCTCCACTGATCACTGTGTGTGTGTGTGTTGTGTGTGTGTGTGTGTGTGTGTGTGTGTGTGTGTGTGTGTGTGTGTGTGTGTGTTTGTGTATGTATGTGTGTGTTTGTTTGTTTGTGTGTGTATATGTTGTTTGTGTGTAGTGTGTGTGTGTGTGTGTAGTGTGTGTGTGGTATGTGTGTGTGTGTGTGTCTGTGTTTGTGTGTGTGTAGTGTGTGTGTGTGTGTGTGTGTGTGTGTAGTGTGTGTGTGTGAGTAGTGTGTGTGTGTGTAGTCTGTGTAGTACTCACCTAGTTGACTCACCTAGTTGAGGTTGCGGGGGTCGAGTCCGAGCTCCTGGCCCCGCCTCTTCACTGATCGCTACTAGGTCACTCTCCCTGAGCCGTGAGCTTTATCATACCTCTGCTTAAAGCTATGTATGGATCCTACCTCCACTACATCGCCTCCCAAACTATTCTACTTACTGACTACTCTGTGGCTGAAGAAATACTTCCTAACATCCCTGTGATTCTTCTGTGTCTTCAGCTTCCAACTGTGTCCCCTTGTTACTGTGTCCAATCTCTGGAACATCCTGTCTTTGTCCACCTTGTCAATTAATCTCAGTATTTTGTATGTCGTTATCATGTCCCCCCTATCTCTCCTGTCCTCCAGTGTCGTCAGGTTGATTTCCCTTAACCTTCCTCGTAGGACATACCATTTAGCTCTGGGGCTAGTCTTGTTGCAAACCTTTGACACTTTCTCCTAGTTTCTTTACTTGCTTGGCTAGGCGTGGGTCCAAACTGGTGCCGCATATCCATATGGGCCTAACGTACACGGTGTACAGGGTCCTGAATGATTCCTTATTAAGATGTCGGAATGCTGTTCAGAGGGTGGTTTGCTGAGGGCGGCCCATATGCTGCAGCCCGTTTATTTGGTTGAATGTGCGCTTCAGAGATGGTGCCTGGTGTTATACTCACCCCAAGGTCTTTTTCCATGATGAGTTTTAGTCTCTCTCTGGCCCCCTAGACTGTATCTCCCGTCTGATGCGGTCTTCCTTGCCCTTTCCCCAATCTTCATTGACTTTGCATATGGTGGGATTTGAACACCAGGAGCCATATTGCGGACCAGGTCTGCAGCCTGTCCAGATCCCTTATAGTCTGCCTGGGGTGTCTTCGATCGAGTGAATTCTTCTTCATCAACTTCACGTCATCTGCAAACAGGGACACCTCAGGTCTATTCCTTCCGTCAATGGTCGTTCACAATACCTCAGAAACAGCACAGGTCCTAGACTGACCCTGTGGGACCCCGCGGTCCACAGGTGCCCACTCCTGACACCTCCCACGTACCATGAACTCGCTGCTATCTTCATGCAAGACTCCCTGAATCCATTGTAGTGCCTTCCCTGTTATCCTGCTTGGTCCTCCATGTTTTTTGCACCAATCTCTTGTGTCGAACTGTGTCAAACGCCTTCTTGCAGTAACAAGAAAAGCAATCCACCCACCCCTCCTCCTGTCCTTACTGCTGTCCACCATGTCATAGACTCCAGTAGTGTGGTGTGGTGTGTGTTTGTGTGTGTTTGTGTGTGTGTGTGTGTGTGTGTGTGTGTGTGGTGGTGTGTATGTGTAGTGTGTGTGTGTGTGTGTGTGTGTGGTGTCTGTAATGTGTGTGGTGTCCTGTATGTGTGTGTGTGTAGTGTGTTTGTGTGGTGTGTTTGGTTGTGTGTGTTTGTGTTTGCGTGTGTTGTGTGGTAGTGTGGTGAGTGTAGTTTGTTGTGTGTGTGATGTGTGTGTGTATGCGTGTGTGGTTGGTGTGTGTGTGTGTGTGTAGTGGTGTGTGTGTGTGTGTGTGTGTGTGTGGTGTAGTGTGTGTGTGTGGTAGTGTGTGTGTGTAGCGTGTGTGTGTGTGTGTGTGTGTGGTGTGTGTGTGTGGTGTGTGGGGTAGTGTGTTGTTGTGCGTACTGTGTGTGTGTGTGTGGTGTGTTTTGTAGTGTGTGTGTGTGTGTGTGTGTGTAGTGTGTGTGTGAGTGTGTGTGTGTAGTGGGGTGGCTGGTGTATGTGAGTGTGTGTGTATGTTTTGTGTGGGGTGTATGTGTGCAGGTGTGTGTGTGTAGTGATGTGTTAGTGTGTGTGTAGTGGTGTGGGGTGTAGTGTGGTGTGTGTGTGTGTGTGTGTTTTGGTTGGTGTGTGTTGGGGTGTGTGTGTGTGTGTGTGGTGTTTGTGTGTGTAGTGTGTGTGTGTAGTTTGTTGGTTTTGTAGTGTGTTGTGTAGTGTGGTGTGTGTGTGTGTAGTGCGTGTGTGTTTGTGTGTGTGTGTAGTGTGTATGTAGTTGTGTGTTTGTGTTGTAGAATGTGTGTGTAGTGTGTGTGTAGTGGGGTATGTAGTGTGTGTGGTACTGTGTGTGTTGTGTGTGTTAGTGTGGTGTGTGTTTTGTGTGTGTAGTGTGTGTGTAGTGTGTGTGTGTAGTGTGTGTAGTGTGTGTGTGTGGGTTTTAATGTGTGTGTGTAGTGTGTGTGGTGTTTGTGTGTAGTGTGTGTGCAGTGTGTGTGTAGTGTGTGTTTTGTTAGTGTGGTGGTGTGTAGTGTGGGGTGTGTAGTTTTGTGATGTGCAAGTGTGTGTGTAGGTTGTGTGTGTGTGTGTGTGGTGGTGTGGTGTGTGTAGTGTGTGTGGTAGTGTGTGTTGTGGTGTGTATGTGTGCAGTGTGTGTGTATTTGTAGTTTGTGTGTATGTGTGTGTTTACCCGGAGTTTTCCTGGGGAAAAGGTTTCCCGGGGGGCAACGCCCCCGCGGCCCCGTCTTGACCAGGGGCCCCCTTAGGGCAGTGTCCCAGGATGCGACCCACACCATCGACTAACACCCAGGTACCCATTTTACGATGGGGGCTAGACAACAGGTGGAAAAAAACAGGGCCAATGTTTTTTTCTCCCGGGTGGGAATCGAAACCCCGGGCCCCCCACCGTGTGAACGAGAGCGGGGTGTGTATGTGGGGTGTGTGTGATTTTGTGGTGTAGGGGTGTGTTGTGAAAATGTGTTGGGGGGGGGGGGGGGGGGGGACTGTTTTGTAGTGTGGGGTGGGGTGTTTTGGGAGTGTGGGGTTTTGGGGAAATTGGGGGTTTTAGTGTGTGTGTAGTGTGTGTGTGAAATGTGTGTGTTTTATGTGTGTCTTGTATGTGTTTGTGTGTGTGTATTTTAGTGGTGTGTTTTGTGTGCAGTGTGTGTGTGGTAGTGTATGTGGCCCTATGGTGTGTAGTGTGTGTTAGTGTGTGTGTGTGTGGGGTGTGTTGTGTGTGTGTGTTGTGTGGTGTGGGGTGTGGGGTGTAGGGGGTTTTTGGGAGTGTGTTTTGTGTAGTTTGTGTGTGTGGTTGTGTAGTGTGTGTGTGTGGGGTGTGTGTGTGTGTGTAGTGCGTGTGTTTTATTGTGTTTTGCAGTGGTAGTATTTTTGTGTTTGTGTGTAAGTGTGTGGGGTAGTGTGTGTGGGAATGTGTGTGTGTATGTGGGGTTTTGTAGTGTGTGTGTAGTGTGTGGGGTAGTGTGTGTGTGTGGAGTTGTGGTGTTTTAAAGTTTTTGGTAGGTGTGTGTATTTTGGGGTGTAGGTATGTGTTTGTAATTTTGGTGGTAAATTTTGGGGTTTTGGATGTGTGTGTAGTGTGGGGTTTCCAAAAGGGGTGGTGTATGTTGTTTTGTGTAGTGGGGTGTGGGTAGTGTGTTGCAGTGTGTGTGGGTATGGGGTCTGGGGTGTGTATTTTGTTGTTGGGGTGTGTGTGTAGTGTGGGTGTGGGAGTGGTGTAGTGTGTGTGTGGAGTGTGGGGCAGTGTGTGTGTAAATGTGTGTTGTGTGTGTGTGGTGTGTGTGTGTAGTGTGTGTGTGGGAGTGTGTGTAGTGTTGTGTGTAGTGTGTGCCAAAATGTTGTGTAGTGGTGTGAGGTGTGTGTGGGAGTGTGTGGGGGGTAGTGTGGGTGTATGTGGTGTAGTGTGTGTTTTGTAGTGTGTGTGTAGTGTTGTGTGAAGTGTTGTAGTGTGTGTGTGTGTGTAGTATGTTAGTGGGTGTGTAGTGTGTGCTAGTGGGGTGAGTGTGTGTGTAGTGTGTGGATAGTGGGTAGTGTGTGTGTGTAGTGTGTGTATGGGGGTAAAAGTGTGTGGGGGAAATGTGTGTGTAAATGTGTTATGTGTGTGTAGTGGTGTGGGAGTGGGGGGGTAGTGTGTGTAGGGGTTGTGTGTGTGTGTGTGTTTTGTGTTTATTTTTATTTTTTTTTTTATTTTTATTTTTATTTTTTTTTTTATTTTTTTTATTGTTTAGTTTTTATGTGTTTTTATTATTTTTAATTTTTTTTTTATTTTTTAATTTTATGTAATTTTCTTTATCTTTTTTTCTTTAACAACTTTTTTATTACCTTAAATGATTTTTTTTCATTTCTTTTAATTATTTTGGAAGGCTTATTCTTTTTTACTTATTCTTTAACATTTTTTTTATACTTATATCTTTAACCCTTTTTTTTTTATACTATTACTTTAACATTTTTTTTTTTTTTTTTTTTTTTTTTTTTTTTTTTTTTTTTTTTTTTTTTTTTTTTTTTTTTTTTTTTTTTTTTTTTTTTTTTTTTTTTTTTTTTTTTCTTTATACCTTTTTGTCTTTGTGAACCCGGCTGGGATGTTGTTCTTTATATTTTTTCCCTTTTTGAACCAGGGGGTGGTATGTTGCTTCTTTATACCTTTATTGTCTTTTTGAACCAGGGCTGGTATGTTCTTCTTTTTACCTTTATTTTCTTTGTGAACCCGGGTTTAAGTTTTTTTTTTTAACTTATTGGTCTTTGTGAACCAGGGGTGTATGTTGCCTTCTTTATAACTTTATTGGTCTTTTTTGAACCAGGCTGGTATGTTGCTTCTTTATACCTTTATTGATCTTTGTGAACCAGGGGTGGTATGTTGCTTCTTTATACCTTTATTGATCTTTGTGAACCAGGGCTGGTATGTTTGCTTCTTTATACCTTTATTGATCTTTGTGAACCAGGGCTGGTATGTTGCTTCTTTATACCTTTATTGATCTTTGTGAACCAGGGCTGGTATGTTGCTTCTTTATACCTTTATTGATCTTTGTGAACCAGGGCTGGTATGTTGCTTCTTTATACCTTATTGATCTTTGTGAACCAGGGCTGGTATGTTGCTTCTTTATACCTTTATTGATCTTTGTGAACCAGGGCTGGTATGTTGCTTCTTTATACCTTTATTGATCTTTGTGAACCAGGGCTGGTATGTTGCTTCCTTATACCTTTATTTATCTTTGTGAACCAGGGCTGGTATGTTGCTTCTTTATACCTTTATTTATCTTTGTGAACCAGGGCTAGTATGTTGCTTCTTTATACCTTTATTGGTCTTTGTGAACCAGGGCTGGTATGTTGCTTCTTTATACCTTTATTGGTCTTTGTGAGCCAGGGCTGGTATGTTGCTTCTTTATACCTTTATTGATCTTTGTGAACCAGGGCTGGTATGTTGCTTCTTTATACCTTTATTGATCTTTGTGAACCAGGGCTGGCATGTTTCTTCTTTTTACCTTTATTGATCTTTGTGAACCAGGGCTGGTATGTTGCTTCTTTATACCTTTATTGATCTTTGAGAACCAGGGCTGGTATGTTGCTTCTTTATACCTTTATTGATCTTTGTGAACCAGGGCTGGTATGTTGCTTCTTTATACCTTTATTGATCTTTGTGAACCAGAGCTGGTATGTTGCTTCTTTATACCTTTATTGATCTTTGTGAACCAGGGCTGGTATGTTGCTTCTTTATACCTTTATTGATCTTTGTGAACCAGGGCTGGTATGTTGCTTCTTTATACCTTTATTGGTCTTTGTGAACCAGGGCTGGTATGTTGCTTCTTTATACCTTTATTGATCTTTGTGAACCAGGGCTAGTATGTTGCTTCTTTATACCTTTATTGGTCTTGTGAACCAGGGCTGGTATGTTGCTTCTTTATACCTTTATTGGTCTTTGTGAGCCAGGGCTGGTATGTTGCTTCTTTATACCTTTATTGATCTTTGTGAACCAGGGCTGGTATGTTGCTTCTTTATACCTTTATTGATCTTTGTGAACCAGGGCTGGTATGTTTTGCTCTTTTACCTTTATTGATCTTTGTGAACCAGGGCTGGCATGTTGCTTCTTTATACCTTTATTGATCTTTGTGAACCAAGGCTGGCATGTTGCTTCTTTATACCTTTATTGATCTTTGTGAACAAGGGCTGGTATGTTGCTTCTTTATACCTTTATTGATCTTTGTGAACCAGGGCTGGCATGTTGCTTCTTTATACCTTTATTGATCTTTGTGAACCAGGGCTGGTATGTTGCTTCTTTATACCTTTGTTGATCTTTGTGAACCAGGGCTGGTATGTTGCTTCTTTATACCTTTATTGATCTTTGTGAACCAGGGCTGGTATGTTGCTTCTTTATACCTTTATTGATCTTTGTGAACCAGGGCTGGTATGTTGCTTCTTTATACCTTTATTGGTCTTTGTGAACCAGGGCTGGCATGTTGCTTCTTTATACCTTTATTGATCTTTGTGAACCAGGGCTGGCATGTTGCTTCTTTATACCTTTATTGATCTTTGTGAACCAGGGCTGGTATGTTGCTTCTTTATACCTTTATTGATCTTTGTGAACCAGGGCTGGCATGTTGCTTCTTTATACCTTTATTGATCTTTGTGAACCAGGGCTGGTATGTTGCTCCTTTATACCTTTATTGATCTTTGTGAACCAGGGCTGGTATGTTGCTTCTTTATACCTTTATTGATCTTTGTGAACCAGGGCTGGCATGTTGCTTCTTTATACCTTTATTGATCTTTGTGAACCAGGGCTGGTATGTTGCTTCTTTATACCTTTATTGATCTTGGCAGAATAGTGTCGTCATGAATGTTTTCCACCTGTATTTTGCATGTTGTACACTTGCATGTTGTTCACTTTTATATTATACACTTGTATGTTGTACACTTTTATGTTGTACACTTGTATATTATACACTTGTATGTTGTACACTTGTATGTTGTACACTTGTATGTTGTACACTTGTATGTTGTACATTTGCATGTTGTACACTTGTATGTTGTACACTTGTATGTTGTACACTTGTATGTTGTACACTTGTATGTTGTACACTTGTATGTTGTACATTTGCATGTTGTACACTTGTATGTTTTACACTTGTATGTTGTACATTTGCATATTGCACACTTGTATGTTGTACACTTGTATGTTGTACATTTGCATATTGCACACTTGTATGTTGTACACTTGTATGTTGTACATTTGCATATTGCACACTTGTATGTTGTATACTTGTATGTTGTACACTTCTATTTTGTACATTTCCATGTTGTACACTTACATGTTGTTAATTAGTATGGCGTGGACAGAAAACTCCGCTTTGCAACGAAAATAATAATAATAATAATAATAATAATAATAATAATAATAATAATAATAATAATAATTTAATTATTATTATTATTATTATTATTATTATTATTATTATTATTATTATTATTATTAATATTATTATTATTATTAAAATGTAATTAATAATAATAATAATGATGTGTGTCATGTGGGTGTTGACTAAGCCATTTACATATAGTTCAGGACATGTAATATGTTATGAACTTCACTTAAGAGACTTTTTTCACATCTGACTTTCTCTATTCCATTTATTTTCGCCTGTAATGTGAAGTCTGAAGACTCGATCACTCGTGCAGCCTTCACTCTTTCCCAGTAAAAGAATTTATTTCCAGGATGAAATTACTTATGTCTGGCTTCTGTCTCTTTTCTCCAGACTTCAACCTATTTACTGATATATTTACTTCCTGCTTCACTACGTGATATTTCTAAATGTGGGTCGCCATTTTTTCTGTTTGTCTCCTTGTCCTCCAAGGGGTTTTTTTTTTTTTGTTCTGTTTCAATATTTTTTTTTGTACGTTCTTTCCTCTTTCAATTTTTTTTTAATATGCGCAGCGGTGGCTTGCCAAGGTTCTTGTTTTTTACCTCCCTGATGGTTATTAAAATAGTAATTTCTCAGAATTGAAACTCTGTTGTGTGTGTGTGTGTGTGTGTGTGTGTGTGTGTGTGTGTGTGTGTAAGTAAGAGCTAATACCAGTTTCTAGCAGGAACTGGCACCACTCAAGTGTCGAGCTTCACGGACACATTATTGTCACGTAAGATTGCCTCATCTGTGCTATCTTCGCATGTCATTTCTCTCTTGAAGTGATAAAGACACGGGTTGGGTTGGGTATCCAAGGAAGGTGTTGCACGTGGGTCTAATTCTTTATCAGCAGATACATTACCTGCTGAACACTCAAGAATTTACTTCACGTCAGGGATGGAGAGTTAAGTCCTTACTTCAGAAGGCACTCCTCGTGTTGACTAACCTTGTTGTGTCATGCTGATGTCATCTTATTCTTACACTTATCTTGGGAGATAGGTCAAGTGTCATGTCTACCCTTAAGTCCTGAGCTTGTTTTCATTCCTTGAGTTGCTTCCCTTCCCATTTAAATTCTTTGGATTCACTGATTTGTAGTTCCAAGGGATGAGTCTCACTGAGTGTCACTGGCAAAAAAGCAACTGATATAACTCCCACTCCGTACCAGATTCATTATCTTTCAATCCCATACCTCTCACTGACACCATAGTATTCACGTATTTTACAATCTCAACTATAAATATGTTAAATATCCATGTTTAAGGCCTACTTTTACTGGAAAATAATCTCCCTCTCTCCTACATAACCTGAGTCTTGGTATCCGCATCTACATCTTCAAGTAACCTATCACCTATTCCATATATTTGCAACTTCTGCCATATTATTTGTCATATTCTTCCTCGCATATGCCTTTTGTAGATCTATAAATGAAATGAAAAGTTTCTTACCTTTATCTGAGTATATGCTTCAGTGTAAGCACTTTGATCCTCCTAGATCCTCCTTGTTCGTCTGTCTGACCCATAATTCTTTTAATAATAGTAATACTTTTGTTCCGTTTCCTTTATACAAAGGAACTATGCACGCTCTCTGCCAGTCATAAGGTACCTTCCCCTTCCTTCAATCATATATTGAACAAATGCATCAACCATTCCAAAACTATATTCCACCTGCTTTTAACAGTTATGGCTTAATTCCATCTATCCCAGTTACTTTACCCCGTTGCACTTTACTCACTGCCTCAAGCACCTCCTCCACACTCACATCTGGCTCTTCCTCACTCCTAGACGGTGTTATTCCTTCCTTCAACTCTCTCAATGGATCTCCTTTTACACTCACCTCTCCTCTAACCTCTCTTATGCTCTCCATATACTCCTCGTTCCGTATATCACTTCTACACTGTAGACACCTTTCGCATTCCATTTTTTCTCCCTTATCACCATCTTTACCTCGTCATTCCACCAATCACCCCTCTTCCCACCTGCACTTATCTTCCTATACCAACAAATTTCTGCTGCACACTCTAATACTACATTCTTAGATCTACCCCATACCTTACCTCCCTCCTCCTTCTCTTGGAGGAGTAGAGGAGGTTAAATATATACTGGTACTCATGTACTGGTACCATTAACATTTTTAACAGGTATCTATATAACTCCTACAATTTCTTCGTTAATTTGTAACGTGAATCAGTTTATGGCACCGAGTATCCTTGTATCTACTTTGTTTTGCATTCGTTATTTCCTTGATTTATTGTTCTGCTCCCTTACCTCCATCGTTGGTGCTGGCCTCGTGCTGGCCTCGTGCTGGCCTCGTGCTGGCCTCGTGCTGGCCTCGTGCTGGCCTCGTGCTGGCCTCGTGCTGGCCTCGTGCTGGCCTCATGCTGGCCTCCTGCTGGCCTCCTGCTGGCCTCCTGCTGGCCTCCTGCTGGCCTCCTGCTGGCCTCGTGCTGGCCTCCTGCTGGCCTCCTGCTGGCCTCCTGCTGGCCTCCTGCTGGCCTCGTGCTGGCCTCGTGCTAGCCTCCTGCTGGTCTCGTGCTGCCCTTGTACTGGTTTTGTACTCCGTCCGGTGGCACACAGGTTAACACACAACAGGTACCAACCACACTTGGCCAGTTTTTATATCTTCACATATTGCTCAGAAATGTGAATACATTAAATGTTTTTACTTGCATGTTCAGTATTTTCAGTCATGTCTTCTGTCAATGTAATTAGTCATGTTTTTTTAAAGTGTAATTAGTCACGTTTTCTCTGAGTGTAATTAGTCATGTCTTCTTTCAGTGTAATCAGTCATATTTTCTCAGTGTAATTATTTCTTATCTTATAGTAATGAACCATGTCTTTCTCAGTGTAATTAGTCGTGTATTATTTCAGTGTAGTCAGTCATGTCTTCTCTCGCACATCTCTAAGCTGTACACTTCTCTAAATTGTACACACATCTCTAAGCTGTACACACGTCTCTAAGCTGTACACACGTCTCTAAGCTATACACACGTCTCTAAGCTGTGCACACGTCTCTAAGCTGTGCACACGTCTCTAAACTGTACACACGTCTCTAAGCTGTACACACACATCTCTAAGCTGTACACACGTCTCTAAGCTATACACACGTCTCTAAGCTGTGCACACGTCTCTAAGCTGTGCACACGTCTCTAAGCTGTACACATGTCTCTAAGCTGTACACACGTCTCTAAGCTGTACACACGTCTCTAAGCTGTACACACGTCTCTAAGCTGTACACACGTCTCTAAGCTGTGCACTCGTCTCTAAGCTGTGCACACGTCTCTAAGCTGTACACACGTCTCTAAGCTGTGCACTCGTCTCTAAGCTGTGCACACGTCTCTAAGCTGTACACACGTCTCTAAGCTGTACACACGTCTCTAAGCTGTACACACGTCTCTAAGCTGTACACACGTCTCTAGGTTGTACAAAAATCTCCTTAAAACACAGTCCAAGTTGTCCTGGAAGTCATAATGGAGTAATTTTATCCGTAGAGTTTTATGGAAAGTTAGTAGAAATAATAACAATAGATTGTAATATTGTTGTTGTTGTTGTTGTTGTTATTATTATTATTATTATTATTATTATTATTATTATTATTATTATTATTATTATTATTATTATTATTATTATTATTATTATTATTATTACTTTTATTATTATTATTATTATTATTTGCAATTTCATAATTTAGGCAACTGTATTTCATATAATGAAGAAACAATAATTTTCGTTGTTTATAATAGAAAGGACCTCAGGTTCGATTACCAGAGCTGGCCAGACGTGAGAACAAGTCTCTTGTTTACACTCAGGCTGAACTTGAGGGTCACTGAAGGTGAAGATCATATGTTACACCTGCTGACCCTGTTTATCTAGCAGTCAGTAGGTACCTGGGTGTTAGTCACCTTACATTGTTCACCTGAGGAAGTATAATAAGATCCATAGAAAGACAAAAGGTCATTGTGTTATACAGCATCGTCAAGGTCAGTCACGGTCGTCTCACTGCAGGTGGAGGTCACAAGGTCAAGTGCACTCCTGAAACACTTGCCCCCTTTTTAAGTGGCCTCCACTTTAATTGCATCTTTATTACCTTACTAAGGCGCACTGTGACCCGTACGGGTTGAACGCTTTTTGTGGATATAACATTCTCTGTTTATTAATAAAATTGCACACACTCGCATCTCTTATAATAAGTGCTTTAACAAGAACATCGACAGCAACAACAACAATAATAATAATAATAATAATAATAATAATAATAATAATAATAATAATAATAATAATAATAATAATAATAATAATAATAATAACGATGAAAATAATAGTAATAATAATTAAGTATAATAATAATTTGCTGTCATATCTTTTGCACAAGAATTATATTAGGTTGGCCCATTTACACTACTCGGGGCCCTGCCCACTTGTGACCGCGTCTGCAGGTGCTGCATCTCTCCGCTTCTTCCACCTCCACTATGGAAGGCTCTGTTCTGTTGTCTGTGTTAGATTGATAAAGCCTCTGGTAGCGAGCGAAACGTTTCTCAGTGAAGATGCTCTGGTGTTGCACATTCTTGTTCATCAATATGACTGTGTTTTAATTTTTTTTATATGGAAATGACGGTCATAGACATCGGTGAGTGTGAGAGTTGGTGCAGCTGACGGTGAATTATCAGTGACAATCTGAAGTCAATGAAAGTTCATGAAGACTGAAGTTACTGCAGAATCATGAAGACTGGAGTCGCTGCAAAGTCGTGTGCACTGAAGTCACTGCAAGGTCATGAAGACTGGAGTCACTGCAAGGTCATGGAGACTGAAGTCACTGCAAGGTCATGAAGACTGAAGTCACTGCAAGGTCATGAAGACTGTAGTCACTGCAAGGTCATGAAGAGTGTCGACACGCACAGCGCCTGAAGGTTGTGAAATTGAGACACATGTGCAGCATCTGGGTATCTTTATTGTAGACGTTTCGCCATCCAGTGGCTTTATCAATACAAATTCCAGGACATAACTTGAAGACAGGAGAACTATGTACAGAAGATGAGGTAATCAGTCCCTCAGCCTAGCAGTAGGTGCGAAGAGCACCATAGTCGTGGAGATTCTGAAGCAGAAGCAAGGCGCCTGACGCTTATATAGTAACGTCAGGTGGAAATGGGACGGGTAGCAGACGAAGGCATAGTCACTGGTAGGCGGGATTTCCCAGTGGACTATGCCTATGGCTATGACTATACCTATCCAGTGCTCTTCGCACCTACTGCTATGTTGAGGGACTGATTACCTCATCTTCTGTACATAGTTCTCCTGTCTTCATGTTATGTCCTGGAATTTGTATTGATGAAGCCACTGGATGGCGAAACGTCTACAATAAAGATACCCAGATGTTGCACATGTGTCTCAATTTCATCTTGTCGGTATTGTATACCATTCTTGTACAGCCTGGAGGTCGTCTTGTGCACTACTCACTGCAAAACAGGCGCTGCTTACCACTTTTTTCTCTCCCAACTGCGCAAGAAATATCATCTGGGATACAAAACCAAATATATATATCACATCTTAAACTATAATTAGGTATCCTCGAAGAAGGAGCCTTAAGTGGTTTCATGAGTTTTAAGTATCCCCTGAGGGACACCTCTGGGTAGCTCCATTATCTTTCTTGTCTCCCTCTCTCTCTTTCTTCCTTGATCTTTTTGCTTTTCTTTTACTCATAACACGAGAACGCCTCCTAGGATCGGCTTCAATCTTTTTTAGGGTTGGTATACGGTAACTAGTGCAAGATTCTAATATAATTGGCATGTGTAAGTACCTTGTGAACAAAGTTGTTGGAACCCATTCCCAGCATCCTGGAATGTCTGGGATAACTTCCAAAACCTCCAGCTGCCTAGCTTTAAACGTTCAAAAAAAATTGTTTCCTAATTAGACGTCGAAGGAGAAGGATATTCCAGTGTGTAAGCAAGTGCACATATGCCGATGTTACGTGTAAAATAGTGTGGTGTTTTGATTTCCATTAAGTCATGTAAAAATATTTAAGTCCACCTTTATTTAATGGGTGAAGCATCTTAATGGCATGATAATACCCATTAAGGTGAGTTTGTGTGTGGGCGAATTAGTCAAAACACTTTTTTATTTATATAAAACTTGGAGCCCGCGCATCACCTGGAGAATACATCACTCTTCTAGTCAGTTTTAATCTTTTAGTACAGGTGTCTTTCCTCAGAGGAATACATTGGTCCAGTGTGGTGAGATTGGTATAGCACTGCGTACCTTGTTCCAAGGTTCGTAGGTTCGAGTCTCCTTCAGCCAGAGATCAGTGTTTGTGTATATTTCACCTGCTCTTGCGAATTCCTTGCGCATATATATATATATATATATATATATATATATATATATATATATATATATAATATATATATATATATATATATATATATATATATATATCGTGCCGAATATGTAAAACTGGTCAATTAGCAAGAACTCATTTAAAATTAAGTCTTTTCTGAAATTTTCTCTTATACGTTTAAAGATATATTTTTTTCATTAATGTTAATGTAAAAATTTATAATTTTGCACCAGTGGAATCTTAGAAAACTTACCTAACCTTATTATAACAAGAACAATTTATATTAGCCTAACCCAACTTAATATATTTTAGATTTGTTTACAATAATTTAATAATAAACGAACACAGTGAAATAAATTTTTTTCGTTAGGTTCAGAATGATTTTGGCGAAATTATTGCATAAACAAATTTTCACTTGTCCTATATGGCAAGATGAGCGTTGCTATTTAAGCCAAGATGGCAAGTTCTGCCTATTCGGCACGACATATATTATATATATATATATATATATATATATATATATATATATATATATAAATATATATATATTATATATATATATAATATAATATATATATATATATATATATATATTATATATATATATATATATACGAGTCGTTCCCTTGAACGAATCTACATGGACTTTTTACTCATTTCTGTAACACAGCAAGCTCCTGATGACATGCTGATTGCAACACAGAAGGTTCAGACGCACCATTCAACTTCTCCCGTGATTATTTTGTATCTTGTATCGCTTGTTCACAATTATTGCATATAAATTTACAAATCCAATATTGTAAGTTGTGTTTTCGCTGCTCATTTTCAGAACTTTATTTATATCCAGTTTAAGTTATCAAATCTGGTATCTCAGTTTAACAATTTTCACTTATATACATATTTTTCCTTCACTTATTCTTCATGCATTGCTGGAACATGTCTCCTGTGCTTGTTTCTTTTCTTTTTAAACCGGTTTATAACAAATATCTTTTATAGTGTACCGTACCTTAGCAAAAGTATTATTGATCTCTGATATTTAGAAGCCTAAATTATCAAGACTTTCAGGTCTAAATTCAATAAATTCTGCATTATTTAGTTTATGTGAACTGGTTCCGTTTTTATCCGAGTGTAAAAAGCTTTACATATTAATCCACAGCAATGTGAATGACGCGCCTAACTGGCTACACCTTCACCTTGTACCAGTCATCGTATACCTCCAGGGATCGAGGCATCTACGTGGCTACACCTTCACCTTGTACCAGTCATCGTATACCTCCAGGGATCGAGGCATCTACGTGGCTACACCTTCAACTTGTACCAGTATCGTATACCTCCAGGGATCGAGGTATCTACGTGGCTACACCTTCACCTTGTACCAGTATCGTATACCTCCAGGGATCGAGGCATCTACGTGGCTACACCTTCACCTTGTACCAGTATCGTATACCTCCAGGGATCGAGGCATCTACGTGGCTACACCTTCACCTTGTACCAGTATCGTATACCTCCAGGGATCGAGGCATCTACGTGGCTACACCTTCACCTTGTACCAGTATCATATACCTCCAGGGATCGAGGCATCTACGTGGCTACACCTTCACCTTGTACCAGTATCGTATACCTCCAGGGATCGAGGCATCTACGTGGCTACACCTTCACCTTGTACCAGTATCATATACCTCCAGGGATCGAGGCATCTACGTGGCTACACCTTCACCTTGTACCAGTATCGTATGCCTCCAGGGATCGAGGCATCTACGTGGCTACACCTTCACCTTGTACCAGTATCGTATACCTCCAGGGATCGAGGCATCTACGTGGCTACACCTTCACCTTGTACCAGTATCATATACCTCCAGGGATCGAGGCATCTACGTGGCTACACCTTCACCTTGTACCAGTATCGTATACCTCCAGGATCGAGGCATCTACGTGGCTACACCTTCACCTTGTACCAGTACGTATACCTCCAGGGATCGAGGCATCTACGTGGCTACACCTTCACTTTGTAGTGATCTAAAAGATGAATGCACAGTTTTAACATGTTTCTCGAGGATTTTGAAGGTTGAAACGAAGAATTTCTGGGATGAGACTGGAAAACTTTCGATGTAGGTGTCTTGATGCTGGTGAAGGTTCTTGATCCAAGGGTTTGAAATTGCCCCTCCCGTATGATAAAATTAGGTAAACTTCCTTTCCTCAGGAACCGAATAATACTTTACAGCCTCCAGTCTTTGGTGGAGTGCTGTGAGGATCAGTCTTTGGTGGAGTGCTGTGAGGATCAGTCTTTGATAGAGTGTTGTGAAGATCAGTCTTTGGTGAAGTGCTGTGAGGATCAGTCTTTGATAGAGTGTTGTGAAGATCAGTCTTTGGTGGAGTGCTGTGAGGATCAGTCTTTGATAGAGTGTTGTGAAGATTAGTCTTTGGTGGAGTACGGTGAGGATCAGTCTTTGGTAGAGTGTTGTGAGGATCAGTCTTTGGTGGAGTGCTGTGAGGATCAGTCTTTGATAGAGTGTTGTGAGGATCAGTCTTTGATAGAGTGTTGTGAAGATCAGTCTTTGGTGGAGTGCTGTGAGGATCAGTCTTTGATAGAGTGTTGTGAGGATCAGTCTTTGATAGAGTGTTGTGAAGATCAGTCTTTGGTGGAGTGCTGTGAGGATCAGTCTTTGATAGAGTGTTGTGAGGATCAGTCTTTGGTGGAGTACGGTGAGGATCAGTCTTTGGTAGAGTGTTGTGAGGATCAGTCTTTGGTGGAGTGCTGTGAGGATCAGTCTTTAGAGTGTTGTGAGGATCAGTCTTTGGGAGAGTGCTGAGAAGATCAGTCTTTGGTAGTGCTGTGAAGATCACTCTTTGGTAGTGTTGTGAGGATCAGTCTTTGGTAGTGTTGTGAGGATCAGTCTTTGGTAGAGTGCTGTGAGGATCAGTCTTTGGTGGAGTGCTGTGAGGATCACTCCTTGGTAGAGTGTTGTGAGGATCAGTCTTTGGTAGACTGTTGTGAGGATCATTCTTTGGTAGAGTGTTATGAGGATCAGTCTTTGGTAGAGTGCTGTGAGGATCAGTCTTTGGCAGAGTGTTATGAGGATCAGTCTTTGGTAGAGTGCTGTGAGGATCAGTCTTTGGTAGAGTGCTGTGAGGATCAGTCTTTGGTAGAGTGTTATGAGGATCAGTCTTTGGTAGAGTGCTGTGAGGATCAGTCTTTGGTAGAGTGCTGTGAGGATCAGTCTTTGGTAGAGTGTTATGAGGATCAGTCTTTGGTAGAGTGCTGTGAGGATCAGTCTTTGGCAGAGTGTTATGAGGATCGGTCTTTGGTAGAGTCCTGTGAGGATCAGTCTTTGGTAGAGTGTTATGAGGATCAGTCTTTGGTAGAGTGTTGTGAGGATCAGTCTTTGGTAGAGTGTTGTGAGGATCAGTCTTTGGTAGAGTGTTATGAGGATCAGTCTTTGGTAGAGTGTTGTGAGGATCAGTCTTTGGTAGAGTGTTGTGAGGATCAGTCTTTGGAAGAGTGCTGTGAGGATCAGTCTTTGGTAGAGTGTTATGAGGATGAGTCTTTGGTAGAGTGCTGTGAGGATCAGTCTTTGGTAGAGTGTTGTGAGGATCAGTCTTTGGAAGAGTGCTGTGAGGATCAGTCTTTGGTAGAGTGCTGTGAGGATCAGTCTTTGGTAGAGTGCTGTGAGGATCAGTCTTTGGTAGAGTGTTTTGAGGGTCAGTCTTTGGTAGAGTATTGTGAGGGTCAGTCTTTGGTAGAGTGTTGTGAGGGTCAGTCTTTGGTAGAGTGTTGTGAGGGTCAGTCTTTGGTAGAGTGCTGTGAAGATCAGTCTTTGGTAGAGTGTTGTGAGGGTCAGTCTTTGGTAGAGTGTTGTGAGGGTCAGTCTTTGGTAGAGTGTTGAGAAGATCAGTCTTCGGTAGAGTGTTGTGAGGGTCAGCTTTGGTAGAGTGTTGTTGAGGGTCAGTCTTTGGGGAGAGTGTTGGAGGGTCCCGTCTTTGGTAGAGTGTTTTTGAGGGTCAGTCTTTTTGGGAGAGTGTTGAGAAGATCAGTCTTCGGTAGAGTGTTGTGAGGGTCAGTTTTTTGGTTGAGTGTTGTGAGGGTCAGTCTTTGGTAGAGTGTTGTGAGGGTCAGTCTTTGGTAGAGTGTTGTGAGGGTCAGTCTTTGGTAGAGTGTTGTGAGGGTCAGTCTTTGGTAGAGTGTTGAGAAGATCAGTCTTCGGTATAGTGTTGTGAGGGTCAGTCTTTGGTTGAGTGTTGTGAGGGTCAGTCTTTGGTAGAGTGCTGTGAAGATCAGTCTTTGGTAGAGTGTTGTGAGGGTTTAGGGCTTTGGTTTGAGTGTGAGAAATCAGTCTTTGGTAGAGTGTTGAGAAGATCAGTCTTCGGTAGAGTGTTGTGAGGGTCAGTCTTTGGTAGAGTGTTGTGAGGGTCAGTCTTTGGTAGAGTGTTGTGAGGGTCAGTCTTTGGTAGAGTGTTGTGAGGGTCAGTCTTTGGTAGAGTGTTGAGAAGATCAGTCTTCGGTAGAGTGTTGTGAGGGTCAGTCTTTGGTTGAGTGTTGTGAGGGTCAGTCTTTGGTAGAGTGTTTGTGAGGGTCAGTCTTTGTAGAGTGTTGTGAGGGTCAGGTCTTTGGTAAAAGTGTTGAGAAGATCAGTCTTCGGTAGAGTGTTGTGAGTGTCAGTCTTTGGTTGAGTGTTGTGAGGGGCAGGGCTTTGGTAAGTGCTGGGGAAGATCAGTCTTTGGTAGAGTGTTGTGAGGGTCAGTCTTTGGTAGAGTGTTTTTGAGGTCAGTCTTTGGTTGAGTGTTGTGAGGGGCAAATCTTTGGTAGAGTGCTGTGAAGATCAGTCTTTGGAAGAGTGCTGTGAGGGTCAGTCTTTGGTAGAGTGCTGTGAAGATCAGTCTTTGGTAGAGTGCTGTGAAGATCAGTCTTTGATAGAGTGTTGTGAGGATCAGTCTTTGGAAGAGTGCTGTGAGGATCAGTCTTTGGTAGAGTGCTGTGAGGATCAGTCTTTGGTAGAGTGTTGTGAGGGTCAGTCTTTGGTAGAGTGGGTTTTGAGGGTCAGTCTTGGTTGAGTGTTGTGAGGGTCAGTCTTTTGGTTTGAGTGCTGTGAAGATCAGTCTTTGGAAGAGTGCTGTGAGGGTCAGTCTTTGGTAGAGTGCTGTGAAGATCAGTCTTTGGAAGAGTGCTGTGAGGGTCAGTCTTTGGTAGAGTGCTGTGAAGATCAGTCTTTGGTAGAGTGCTGTGAAGATCAGTCTTTGGTAGAGTGTTGTGAGGATCAGTCTTTGGAAGAGTGCTGTGAGGATCAGTGTTTGGTAGAGTGCTGTGAGGATCAGTCTTTGGTAGAGTGCTGTGAGGATCAGTCTTTGGTAGTGTTGTGAGGATCAGTCTTTGGTAGTGTTGTGAGGATCAGTCTTTGGTAGAGTGTTGTGAGGGTCAGTCTTTGGTAGAGTGTTGTGAGGGTCAGTCTTTGGTAGAGTGTTGTGAAGATCAGTCTTTGGTAGAGGTTGTGAGGGTCAGTCTTTGGTAGAGTGTTGTGAGGGTCAGTCTTTGGTAGAGTGTTGTGAGGGTCAGTCTTTGGTAGAGTGTTGTGAGGGTCAGTCTTTGGTAGAGTGTTGTGAGGGTCAGTCTTTGGTAAGTGTTTCTGAGGATCAGTCTTTGGTAGAGTGTTTTTGAGGATCAGTCCCTTTGGTAGAGTGTTGTGAGGGTCAGTCTTTGGTAGAGTGTTGAGAAGATCAGTCTTCGGTAGAGTGTTGTGAGGGTCAGTCTTTGGTAGAGTGTTGAGAAGATCAGTCTTTGGTAGAGTGTTGTGAGGGTCAGTCTTTGGTAGAGTGTTGTGAGGGTCAGTCTTTGGTTGAGTGTTGTGAGGGTCAGTCTTTGGTAGAGTGTTGTGAGGATCAGTCTTCGGTAGAGTGTTGTGAGGGTCAGTCTTTGGTAGAGTGTTGTGAGGGTCAGTCTTTGGTAGAGTGTTGTGAGGGTCAGTCTTTGGTTTGAGTGTTGTGAGGGTCAGTCTTTGGTAGAGTGTTGTGAGGGTCAGTCCCTTTTGGTAGAGTGTTGTGAGGGTCAGTCTTTTGGGAGAGTGTTGTTTAGGGTCAGTCTTTGGTAGAGTGTTGTGAGGGTCAGTCTTTGGTTGAGTGTTGTGAGGGTCAGTCTTTGGTAGAGTGTTGAGAAGATCATCTTCGGTAGAGTGTGTGAGGGTGGGGCGTTTTGGTTGAGTGTTTGGAGGGTCAAATCTTTGGTAGAGTGTTTTGGGGGTCATCTTTGGTAGAGTGTTGAGAAGATCATCTTTGGTAGAGTGTTGTGAGGGTCAGTCTTTTGGTAGAGTGTTGTGAGGGTCAGTCCTTCGGTAAGTGTTGTGAGGGTCAGTCTTTGGTTGAGTGTTGTAGGGTCAGTCTTTGGTAGAGTGTTGTGAAGATCAGTCTCCGGTAGAGTGTTTTTGAGGGTCAGTCTTTGGTTTGAGTGTTGTGAGGGTCAGTCTTTGGTAGATGTTTTTGAGGTCAGTCTTTGGGAGAGTGTTGTGAGGGTCAGTCTTTTGGGAGAGTGTTGTGAGGGTCAGTCTTTGGTAGAGTGTTGTGAAGATCAGTCTTCGGTAGAGTGTTGTGAGGGTCAGTCTTTGGTAGAGTGTTGTGAGGGTCAGTCTTTGGTAGAGTGTTGTGAGGGTCAGTCTTTGGTAGAGTGTTGAGAAGATCAGTCTTCGGTTTGAGTGTTGTGAAGATCAGTCTCGGTAGAGTGTTGTGAGGGTCAGTCTTTTGGTAGAGTGTTGTGAGGGTCAGTCTTGGTAGAGTGTTGTGAAGATCAGTCTTCGGTAGAGTGTTTGTGAGGGTCAGTCTTTTTGGGAGAGTGTTGTGAGGGTCAGTCTTTGTAGAGTGTTTGTGAGGGTCAGTCTTTGGTAGAGTGTTGTGAGGGTCAGTCTTTGGTAGAGTGTTGAGAAGATCAGTCTTCGGTAGAGTGTTGTGAAGATCAGTCTTTGGTAGAGTGTTGAGAAAATCAGTCTTCGGTAGAGTGTTGTGAAGATCAGTCTTTGGTAGAGTGTTGTGAGGGTCAGTCTTTGGTAGAGTGTTGTGAGGGTCAGTCTTTGGTTGAGTGTTGAGAAGATCAGTCTTCGGTAGAGTGTTGTGAGGGTCAGTCTTTGGTTGAGTGTTGTGAGGGTCAGTCTTTGGTAGAGTGTTGTGAGGGTCATCTTTTTGGTTTGAGTGTTGAGAAGATCAGTCTTCGGTAAGTGTTGTGAGGGTCAGTCTTTGGTTGAGTGTTTTTGAGGGTCAGTCTTTGGTAGAGTGTTGTGAGGGTCAGTCTTTGGTGGAGTGTTGTGAGGGTCAGTCTTTGGTAGAGTGTTGTGAGGGTCAGTCTTTGGTAGAGTGTTGTGAGGGTCAGTCTTTGGTGGAGTGTTGTTTAGGGTCATCTTTGGTGGAGTGTTGTGAGGGTCAGTCTTCGTAGAGTGTTGTGAGGGGTCAGTCTTTGGGAGAGTGTTGTGAGGGTCAGTCTTTGGTGGAGTGTTGTGAGGGTCAGTCTTTGGTAGAGTGTTTTGAGGGGCAGTCTTTGGTAGAGTGTTGTGAGTGTCAGTCTTTGGTGGAGTGTTGTGAGGGTCAGTCTTTGGTAGAGTGTTGTGAGGGTCAGTCTTTGGTTGAGTGTTGTGAGGGTCAGTCTTTGGTTGAGTGTTGTGAGGGTCAGTCTTTGGTAGAGTGTTGTGAGTGTCAGTCTTTGGTAGAGTGTTGTGAGTGTCAGTCTTGGTGGAGTGTTGTGAGGGTCAGTCTTTGGTAGAGTGTTTGTGAGGGTCAGTCTTTGGTTGAGTGTTGTGAGGGGTCAGTCTTTGGTAGAGTGTTGTGAGTGTCAGTCTTTGGTAGAGTGTTGTGAGTGTCAGTCTTTGGTGGAGTGTTGGGGAGTGTCAGTCTTTGGTGGAGTGTTGTGAGGGTTTAGTCTTTGGTAGAGTGTTGTGAGGGTCCAGTCTTTGGTTGAGTGTTGTGAGGGTCAGTCTTTTGGTTGAGTGTTGTGAGGGTCAGTCTTTGGTAGAGTTTGTGAGGGTCAGTCTTTGGTGGAGTGTTGTGAGGGTCAGTCTTTGGTGGAGTGTTGTGAGGGTCAGTCTTTGGTAGAGTGTTGTGGGGTCAGTCTTTGGTGGGTGTTGTGAGGGGCAGTCTTGGTTGAGTGTTGTGAGGGTCAGTCTTTGGTGGAGTGTTGTGAGGGTCAGTCTTTGGTAGAGTGTTGTGAGGGTCAGTCTTTGGTGGAGTGTTGTGAGTGTCAGTCTTTGGTAGAGTGTTGTGAGTTGTCAGTCTTTTGGTAGAGTGTTGTGAGTGCAGTCTTTGGTAGAGTGTTTGGAGTGTCAGTCTTGGTAGAGTGTTGGAGTGTCAGTCTTTGGTGGAGTGTTGTGATGTCAGTCTTTGGGGGAGTGTTGTGAGGGTCAGTCCCTTTGGTAGAGTGTTGTGAGGGTCAGTCTTTGGTAGAGTGTTGTGGTGTCAGTCTTTGGTGGAGTGTTGTGAGTGTCAGTCTTTGGTGGAGTGTTGTGAGGGTCAGTCTTTGGTAGAGTTTGTGAGGGTCAGACTTTGGTAGAGTGTTGTGAGGGTCAGTCTTTTTGGGAGAATGTTGTGAGGGTCAGTCTTTGTAGAGTGTTGTGAGGGTCAGTCTTTGGTAGAGTGTTGTGAGGGTCAGTCTTTGGTAGATGTTGTGAGGGGCAGTCTTTGGTAGAGTGTTGTGAGGGTCAGTCTTTGGGTAGAGGTGTTGTGAGGGTCAGTCTTTGGTAGAGTGTTGTGAGGGTCAGTCTTTGGTAGAGTGTTGTGAGGGGCAGTCTTTGGTAGAGTGTTGTGAGTGTCAGTCTTTGGTGGAGTGTTGTGAGTGTTTAGTCTTTGGTGGAGTGTTGTGAGGGTCAGTCTTTTTAGAGTGTTGTGAGGGTCAGTCTTTGGTAGAGTGTTGTGAGGGTCAGTCTTTGGTAGAGTGTTGTGAGGGTCAGTCTTTGGTAGAGTGTTGTGAGGGTCAGTCTTTTGGGAGAGTGTTGTGAGGGTCAGTTTTTTGGTAGAGTGTTGTAGGGTCAGTCTTTGGTAGAGTGTTGTGAGGGTCAGTCTTTGGTAGAGTGTTGTGAGGGTCAGTCTTTGGTAGAGTGTTGTGAGGGTCAGCTTTGGTAGAGTGTTGTGAGGGGCAGTCTTTGGTGAGTGTTGTGAGGGTCAGTCTTTGGTTAGAGTGTTTGGAGGGTCAGTCTTTGGTAGAGTGTTGTGAGGGTCAGTCTTTGGTAGAGTGTTGTGAGGGTCATTTTTTGTAGAGTGTTGTGAGGGTCAGTCTTTGGTAGAGTGTTGTGAGGGTCAGTCTTTGGTAGAGTGTTGTGAGGGTCAGTTCTTTGGTAGAGTCAAGTGTTGTGAGGGTCAGTCTTTGGTAGAGTGTTGTGAGGTCAGTCTTTGTGGAGTGTTGTGAGGTCAGTCTTTGGTAGAGTGTTGTGAGGGTCAGTCTTTGGTGGAGTGTTGTGAGGGTCAGTCTTTGGTAGAGTGTTTTTGAGGGTCAGTCTTTGGTTTGAGTGTTGTGAGGGTCAGTCTTTGGTGGAGTGTTGTGAGGGTCGTCTTTGGTTTGAGTGTTTGTGAGGGTCAGTCTTTGGTGGAGTGTTTTTTGAGGGTCAGTCTTTGGTAGAGTGTTGTGAGGGTCAGTCCCTTTTGGGAGAGTGTTGTGAGGGTCAGTCTTGGTGGAGTGTTGTGAGGGTCAGTCTTGGTGGAGTGTTGTGAGGGTCAGTCTTTGGTAGAGTGTTGTGAGGGTCAGTCTTTGGTAGAGTGTTGTGAGGGTCAGTCTTTGGTAGAGTGTTGTGAGGGTCAGTCTTTGGTGGAGTGTTGTGAGGGTCAGTCTTTGGTAGAGTGTGTGGGGTCAGTCTTTGGTGGAAATGTTGTGAGGGTCAGTCTTTGGTGGAGTGTTGTGGTTTTCAGTCTTTGGTAGAGTGTTGTGAGGGTCAGTCTTTGGTAGAGTTTTTGAGGGTCAGTCTTTGGTAGAGTGTTGTGAGGGTCAGCTTTGGTGGAGTGTTGTGAGGGTCCGTCTTTGGTAGAGTGTTTGTGAGGGTCAGTCTTTGGTAGAGTGTTGTGAGGGTCAGTCTTTGGTAGAGGTTGTGAGGGTCAGTCTTTGGTTTGAGTGTTGTGAGGGTCAGTCTTTGGTGGGGTGTTGTGAGGGTCAGTCTTTGGTTAGTGTTGTGAGGGTCAGTCTTTGGTGGAGTGTTGTGAGGGTCCGTCTTTGGTAGAGTGTTTTTGAGGGTCAGTCTTTGGTAGAGTGTTGTGAGGGTCAGTCTTTGGTAAGTGTTTGTGAGGGTCAGTCTTTGGTGGGGTGTTGTGAGGGTCAAATCTTTGGTAGAGTGTTGTGAGGGTCAGTCTTTGGTGTGTTGTGAGGGTCAGTCTTTGGTAGAGTGTTTTTGAGGGTCGTCTTTGGTAGAGTGTTGTGAGGGTCAGTCTTTGGTAGAGTGTTGTGAGGGTCAGTCTTTGGTAGAGTGTTGTGAGGGTCAGTCTTTGGTGAGTGTTGTGAGGGTCAGTCTTTGGTGGGGTGTTGTGAGGGTCAGTCTTTGGTAGAGTTTTTGTGAGGGTCAGTCTTTGGTTTAAATGTTGTGAGGGTCAGTCTTTGTAGAGTGTTGTGAGGGTCAGTCTTTGGTGAGTGTTGTGAGGGTCAGTCTTTGGTGGGGTGTTGTGAGGGTCAGTCTTTGGTAGAGTGTTGTGAGGGTCAGTCTTTGGTGGAGTGTTGTGAGGGTCAGTCTTTGGTAGAGTGTTGTGAGGGTCAGTCTTTGGTAGAGTGTTGTGAGGGTCAGTCTTTGGTGGAGTGTTGTGAGGGTCAGTCTTTGGTAGAGTGTTGTGAGGGTCAGTCTTTGGTGGAGTGTTGTGAGGGTCAGTCTTTGGTGGAGTGTTGTGAGGGTCAGTCTTTGGTAGAGTGTTGTGAGGGTCAGTCTTTGGTAGAGTGTTGTGAGGGTCAGTCTTTGGTGGAGTTTGCCTATATTTGTTTTATTCTTTCCTGCGTTTAGGCGTGTGTGTGTGCGTGTGCGTGTGTGCGTGTGTGTGCGTGTGTGCGTGTGTGCGTGTGTGTGTGTGTGTGTGTGTGTGTGTGTGTGTGTGTGTGTGTGTGTGTGTACTCACCTATTTGTACTCACCTATTTGTGGTTGCAGGGGTCGATTCATAACTCCTGGCACCGCCTCTTCGCTGATTGCTACTAGGTCCTCTCTCTCCCTGCCCCATGAGCTTTATCAAACCTCGCCTTAAAACTATGTATGGTTCCCGCCTCCACTACGTCACTTTCTAGGCTATTCCACGGCCTGACTACTCTGTGACTGAAGAAATACTTCCTAATATCTCTTTGATTTATCTGAGTCTTCAACTTCCAATTGTGACCTCTTGTTTCTGTGTCCCATCTCTGGAACATCCCGTCTTTGTCCACTTTGTCTATTCTGCGCAGTATTTTATATGTCGTTATCATGTCTCCCCTGACCCTCCTGTCCTCCAGTGTCGTCAGGCCGATTTCCCTCAACCTTTCTTCGTAGGACAATCCCCTTACCTCTGGGACTAGTCTTGTTGCAAACCTTTGCACTTTCTCTAATTTCTTGACGTGCTTGACCAGATGTGGATTCCAAACTGGTGCTGCACACTCCAGTATGGGCCTGGAGGTTACCTGGAGGTTACCTGGAGGTTATTCCGGGGATCAACGCCCCCGCGGCCCGGTCCATGACCAGGCCTGACGTAATGGTATACAGAGTCTTGAACGATTCCTTACTGAGGTATCGGAACGCTATCCGTAGGTTTGCCAGACGCCCGTATGCTGCAGCAGTTATCTGATTGATGTGCACCTCAGGAGATGTTCTCGGTGTCATACTCACCCCCAGATCTTTTTCCTTGAATGAGGTTTGCAGTCTTTGGCCATCTAGACTATATTGTGTCTGCGGTCTTCTTTTCCCTCCCTCAATCTTCATGACTTTGCATTTGGCAAAGTCAGTTGCTGTACCAGGCTTGTAGCCTGTCCAGGTCTCTTTGTAGTCCTGCCTGATCCTCGTCCGGTTTTATTCTTCTCATTAACTTCACATCATCTGCAAACAAGGACACTTCTGAGTCTATCCCTTCCGTTATGTCATTCACATATACCAAGAACAGCACAAGTCCTAGGACTGACCCCTGTGGAACCCCGCTTGTCACAGGCGCTCACTCTGACACCTCGTCACGTACCATGACTCGTTGTTGCCTCCCTGTCAGGTAATCTCTGATCCATTGTAGTGCCTTTCCTGTTATGTGTGCCTGATCCTCTAGCTTTTGCAGTAACCTCTTGTGAGGAACTGTGTCGAAGGCCTTCTTGCAGTACAAAAAAATGCAGTCGATCCACCCCTCTCTCTCTTGTCTTACTTCTGACACCTTGTCACAAAACTCCAGTAGGTTTGTGACACAGGATTTTCCTTTCCTGAAACCGTGCTGGTTGTCGATTATACACTTGTTTCTTTCCAGGTGCTCCACCACTCTCCTCCTGATGATCTTCTCCATGACCTTGCATACTATATACGTTAGTGACATAGGTCTGTAGTTTAATGCCTCATGTCTGTCTCCCTTTTTAAAAATTGGGACTACATTTGCCGTTTTCCATACCTCAGGGTGTTGCCCAGTTTCAATGGATGTGTTGAAGATCTTTGTTAATGGCACACAGCATCTCTGCTCCCTCTCTAAGGACCCATGGAGAGATGTTGTCTGGTCCCACCGCCTTTGAGGTGTCAAGTTCACATAGCTTCTTCACCTCCTCCTTGGTTATGTGTACCTCATCCAGCACTTCTTGGTGTACCCCCCTGTTCTGATTTCCTGGAGTCCTACTGGTTTCCACTGTAAATACTTCTTTAAATCTCGTGTTGAGCTCCTGACATACCTCTCGGTCGTTTCTTGTGAACTCCCCATCACCCTTCCTCAGTCTGATTACCTGGTCCTTGACTGTTGTTTTCATCCTGATGTGGCTATACAACAGCTTCGGGCCAGACTTGACTTTCGATGCTATGTCATTTTCATACTGTCGCTGAGCCTCCCTTCTTATCTGTGCATATTCGTTTCTGGCTCTTCGGCTAATCTCATTATTTTCCTGAGTTCTCTGTCTTCTGTACCTTTTCCATTCTCTAGTACACCTAGTTTTTGCCTCCCTACACCTTTGGGTGAACCAAGGACTCGTTCTGTTCTTCCCATTATTTCTGTTTCCCTTGGGAACAAACCTCTCCTCTGCCTCCTTGCATTTTGTTGTCACATAGTCCATCATTTTTTGTACTGGTTTTCCTGTCAGTTCCCTCTCCCACTGAATGTCTTGCAGGAAGTTCTTCATGCCTAAGTAGTTCCCCCTTTTGTAGTTTGGTTTTTCCCATCCTATTCCTGCTGCTCTCTCCACTTGAAGCTCAACTATGTAGTCAAAGCACAGAACCACATGATCACTAGCTCCTAAGGGCCTTTCATACATGATATCCTCGATGTCTGAACTACTCAAGGTGAATACAAGGTCCAGTCTTGCTGGATCATCCTCACCTCTCTGGTAGTGTCTCTAACATGTTGATGCATGAGGTTTTCCAGTACCACATCCATCATCTTGGCTCTCCATGTTTCGGGACCCCCATGGGGCTCCAGGTTTCCCCAGTCAATCTCCTTGTGATTGAAATCACCCATAACTAGTAACTTTGCTCCCCCCATGTGTGCTCTTCTGGCCACCTCGGCTAGTGTGTCGACCATTGCTCTGTTGCTCTCATCGTATTCTTCTCTTGGCCTCCTGCAGTTCTGTATTGGTTTGTACATTACTGCAATTATCACCTTATGTCCCTCGGACTGGATTGTTCCATACACAAAGACTGACCTCCCCCTTTCATTCTCCCACTGCGTATTCTTGTGTATCCACTCATTCAATTTAGTTTCCTCCACTGTAGCTTTCCTTTCTTCAGTTTCACTATTTATTGTACTTGGGCTCAGTGGCCTGTCATTTTCCCTTCTCGGCTTTCCCTGGGCTCTGCTGTGGTCTGTTTGGGCCTCCACATATAACTTGGCTAGAGCTTCTACATGCAGTTTTGCTCCTTTCCCTACAGTCCCCTTATTTGTGGCTGAGGTAGCAGTCTCTGATGTCATTCCCAAAATGTTCTTTAGTTCTTTAGGATGTTTAAGATTTTTCAGTTCCTCTTCTAATCTCTGTATCCTAGCCTCTGCTGCTATGACTTGCATCTCCCACTTCTTGCTTTCCATGTCTATCCTCTCTTCCATTCTCATGCTAAGTTCTTCTAGTTTCTTTTCCCATTCATGTTCCCTTTTTGTGAGCTCTGCTGCCCAATCTTCCTTTGCATATTCATCCTCCTGTCCCTTGGTTTTCCTTCCTGCTCTCTAGCAACCCATGTTTTTTTTTTTATTTTGATTGCCTCAAAATGGAAAACTTATGTAATTCTGTGTGTTAGGTTAGTGTGTGTGTGTGAGAGTGTGTGTGTGTGTGTGTGTGTGTGTGTGTGTATTTATGCATATCAGTCAAGGCAAGAACGTAGATTAGGTCAGCTCTTTGCAGTGGTGGACCGTGGATCACTGCAATCCACTAACTGACACCGTTCAGCGAAGTCACTGCTCAGCAGAGTCACTGCTCAGCAGATCACTGCTCAGCAGATCACTGCTCAGCTGAGTCACTGCTCAGCAGATCACTGCTCAGCTGAGTCACTGCTCAGCAGATCACTGCTCAGCTGAGTCACTGCTCAGCTGAGTCACTGCTCAGCAGAGTCACTGCTCAGCAATCACTGCTCAGAGTTAAACTCTCTCTCGGGACGAGTAACACTTATGATCAGTAGTTGGTATTTGTCATGATGACTCTGTAAGATGCAACCTAAACAACGTTGATCACCCTTGCAACAATAATAACCCCTACAATATAAACAACATTAATAACCCCTGCAACATAACCAACATTAATCACCGTAGCAACATAAACATTGATTTCCCTTGTAACATAAACAAAATTGATCACTCCTGCAACATAAACAACATTGATCACACTTGCAACATAAAAACACTGATCACTCTTGCAACATGAACAACGTTGATCATCTTGCAACATAAACAACATTGATCATGTTGCAACATAAAGAACATTGATCACCTTTGCAACATAAACAACATTGATCCCCCTTGCAACATAAACAACACTGGACACCTTGTAACTGATCACCCTTGAACATAAACAACGTCAGTATTCCCTCTTGAGTTAAAACTTAACGAACTGGTAAGTCACCTTCATCACTCACATCCGACAGTCACTAGCATATTAAACTATAAATTTATCTCCCTCCTTGATGTCCCCCACCCACAAGTTGGCACCTAGAGAGCGGTCCAAGTCCACCACCTTAGAGAGTCACTGTACCAGAGTTCGGCCGTCTGCAGGACCTGAGCCGCATGCGCTCAGGTTGTATGACTGTGTGAAGCACAAGATGTATCGTCTCTACAGAGTGTAGCTAACATGATCCTACATCATAGTACGCAGCTATATTTGCGTGTGCCAACGCTATATGCGTGTTTGTCCACGATACGTGCGTGCTTGTCCACGCTACATGCGTGCTTGTCCACGCTACATGCATGCTTGTCCACACTACATGCGAGCTTGTCCATGTTACGTCCACGCTACATGCGTGCTTGTCCACGCTACATGCGCGCTTGTCCACACTACATGCACGCTTGTCCACGCTACATGCGTGCTGGTCCACGCTACATGCGTGCTTGTTCACACTACATGCACGCATGTCCACGCTACATGCGTGCTTGTCCACGCTACATGCACGCTTGTCCACGCTACATGCGTGCTTGTTCACACTACACGCGCGCTTGTCCACGCTACATGCGCGCTTGTCCACGCTACATGCGTGCTTGTTCATACTACATGCGTGCTTGTCCACACTACATGCACGCTTGTCCACGCTACATGCGCGCGCTTGTCCACGCTACATGCGTGCTTGTTCACACTACATGCGTGCTTGTCCAGGATACATGCGTCCTTGTCCACGATACATGCGCGCTTGTCCACGATATATGCGCGTTGTCCACGATACATGCGCGCTTGTCCACGATACATGCGCGCTTGCCCACGCTACACGCGTGCTTGTCCACGATACATGCGCGCTTGTCCACGCTACATGCGCGCTTGCCCACGCTACATGCGTGCTTGTCCACGATACATGCGCGCTTGTCCACGCTACATGCGTGCTTGTCCACGATACATGGGCGCTTGTCAACGATACATGCGTGCTTGTCCACGCAACATGCGAGCTTGTCCACGATACATGCGCGCTTGTTCACACTACATGCGCGCTTGTCCACGCTACATGAGCGCTTGTTCACACTACATGCGCTTGTCCACGCTACATGCGCGCTTGTCCACGATACATGTGCGCTTGTCCACGATACATGCGCGCTTGTCCACAATACATGTCCGCTTGTCCACGCTACATGCGCGCTTGTCCACGATACATGTGCGCTTGTCCACGCTACATGCGCGCTTGCCCACACTACATGCGTGCTTGTCCACGCTACATGCGCGCTTATCCACGCTACATGCGCACTTGTCCACGATACATGCGCGCTTGTCCACACTGCATGCGCACTTGTCCACGCTACATGCGCACTTATCCACGCTACATGCGCTCTTGTCCACACTACATGCGCTCTTGTCAACGATACATGCGCACTTTTCCATGATGCATGCGCGCTTATCCACGCTACATGCGCGCTTATCCACGCTACATGCGCTCTTGTCCACACTACATGCGCGCTTGTCAACAATACATGCGCGCTTATCCACGCTACATGCGCGCTTGTCCACGCTACATACGCGCTTGTCCACAATACATGTGCGCTTGTCCACGCTACATGCGCGCTTGTCCACACTACATGCGTGCTTGTCCACGCTACATGCGCGCTTGTCCACACAACGTGCGTGCTTGTCCACGCTACATGCGTGCTTGTCCACGATACATGCGCGCTTGTCCACGATACATGCGTGCTTGTCCACACTACATGCGCGCTTGTCCACGCTACATGCGTGCTTGTCCACGATACATGCGCGCTTGTCCACACTACACGCGTGCTTGTCCACGATACATGCGCGCTTGTCCACGCTGCATGCGTGCTTGTCCACACTACATGCGTGCTTGTCCACACTACATGCGTGCTTGTCCACGATACATGCGTGCTTGTCCACACTACATGCGTGCTTGTCCACGATACATGCGCGCTTGCTCACGCTAAATGCGCGCTTGTCCACGCTAAATGCGCGCTTGTCCACACTACATGCGTGCTTGTCCTCACTACATGCGTGCTTATTCACACTACATGCGTGCTTATCTACACTACATGCGTGCTTGTCCACACTACATGCGTGCTTGTCCACACTACATGCGTTCTTGTGCACGCTACATGCGTGCTTGTCCACACAACATGCGTGCTTATGCACGCTACATGCGTGCTTGTCTACACTACATGCGTGCTTGTCCACGCTACATGCGTGTTTGTCTACACTACATGCGTGCTTGTCTACACTACATGCGTGCTTGTCCACGCTACATGCGTGCTTGTCTACACTACATGCGTGCTTGTCCACGCTACATGCGTGCTTGTCTACACTACATGCGTGCTTGTCTACACTACATGCGTGCTTGTCCACGCTACATGCGTGCTTGTCCACGCTACATGCGTGCTTGTCTACACTACATGCGTGCTTGTCCACGCTACATGCGTGTTTGTCTACACTACATGCGTGCTTGTCTACACTACATGCGTGCTTGTCCACGCTACATGCGTGCTTGTCTACACTACATGCGTGCTTGTCCACGCTACATGCGTGCTTGTCTACACTACATGCGTGCTTGTCTACACTACATGCGTGCTTGTCCACGCTACATGCGTGCTTGTCCACGCTACATGCGTGCTTGTCTACACTACATGCGTGCTTGTCTACACTACATGCGTGCTTGTCTACACTACATGCGTGCTTGTCCACGCTACATGCGTGCTTGTCTACACGCGTGCTTGTCTACACTACATGCGTGCTTGTCCACGCTACATGCGTGCTTGTCCACGATACATGCGTGCTTGTCTACACTACATGTGTGCTTGTCCACGCTACATGCGTGCTTGTCCACACTACATGCGTGCTTGTCCACGCTACATGCGTGCTTGTCCACACTACATGCGTGCTTGTCCACGCTACATGTCTGCTTGTCTACACTACATGCGTGCTTGTCCACACTACATGCGTGTTTGTCCACGCTACATGTCTGCTTGTCCACGCTACATGTCTGCTTGTCCACGCTACATTACTAGTCATAAACAAGGCTCAAAGCGTTTTTAATCTTGCTAAACAAATATATTCTGGCATCATCATGTGGCCCGTCAACCATGAACTGAACCGGTATTGAGATGGGCCAGATCAGGTCCACGGGCCAGATCAGGTCCACAAAAGAAATTCTGTCCGACACGCCACTCTGTCTATGTACTTGGAAAATGTATTGTCTGCAGGATAAGTCATAATTCTTTTAGACTTATTTATTCCTTTATTAGAAGCTAGTGTTGGCTAAGACCTTTGATATAACTGATCAGCTTCGAGAGTCTGACTACTCTCAGAGCCCGGGCCAGGGTGGACTGGTACTTGCCTCGGTCAACCAGGTTGTTGCTGTTTTAGGCCCGCTGCCCCACATATTCATCACAGCTTGGTTGATCTGGTACCTGGTGAAGATACTTGTCCAGTTTCCTTTTGGAGGCATCTACACTTGCCCCAGCCGTGTTTTTTATATCTTCTGGTAAGATGTTGAATAGTCTGGGACCCCGGATGTTGGTACAGTGTTCCCTTATTGTCCCCACCGCACCCCTGCTCCTCACTCGGTTTATTTTACACTTCCTTCCATATCTCTCACTTCAGGATGTTGTTATGGCAGTGTGCAGATTTGGGATCAGTCCCTCGAGTACGAATACTTGCAGCACTGTAAGACCTGGTAATACTTGCAGCACAGTAAGACCTGGTAATACTTGCAGCACTGTAAGACCTGGTAATACTTGCAGCACAGTAAGACCTGGTAATACTTGCAGCACTGTAAGACCTGGTAATACTTGCAGCACTGTAAGACCTGGTAATACTTGCAGCACAGTAAGACCTGGTAATACTTGCAGCACAGTAAGACCTGGTAATACTTGCAGCACTGTAAGACCTGGTAATACTTGCAGCACAGTAAGACCTGGTAATACTTGCAGCACAGTAAGACCTGGTAATACTTGCAGCACAGTAAGACCTGGTAATACTTGCAGCACTGTAAGACCCGGTAATACTTGCAGCACAGTAAGACCTGGTAATACTTGCAGCACAGTAAGACCTGGTAATACTTGCAGCACTGTAAGACCTGGTAATACTTGCAGCACAGTAAGACCTGGTAATACTTGCAGCAGAGTAAGACCTGGTAATACTTGCAGCACTGTAAGACCTGGTAATACTTGCAGCACAGTAAGACCTGATAATACTTGCAGCACTGTAAGACCCGGTAATACTTGCAGCACTGTAAGACACGGTAATACTTGCAGCATTGTAAGACCTGGTAATACTTGCAGCATTGTAAGACCTGGTAATACTTGCAGCACTGTAAGACCTGGTAATACTTGCAGCACTGTAAGACCTGGTGATACTTGAAGCACTGTAAGACCCGGTAATACTTGCAGCATTGTAAGACCTGGTAATACTTGCAGCACTGTAAGACCCGGTAATACTTGCAGCATTGTAAGACCTGGTAATACTTGCAGCACTGTAAGACCCGGTAATACTTGCAGCATTGTAAGACCTGGTAATACTTGCAGCACTGTAAGACCTGGTAATACTTGCAGCACTGTAAGACCTGGTGATACTTGCAGCATTGTAAGACCTGGTAATACTTGCAGCACTGTAAGACCCGGTAATACTTGCAGCATTGTAAGACCTGGTAATACTTGCAGCACTGTAAGACCTGGTAATACTTGCAGCATTGTAAGACCTGGTAATACTTGCAGCACTGTAAGACCCGGTAATACTTGCAGCATTGTAAGACCTGGCAATACTTGCAGCACTGTAAGACCTGGTAATACTTGCAGCATTGTAAGACCTGGTGATACTTGCAGCATTGTAAGACCCGGTAATACTTGCAGCACTGTAAGACCTGGTAATACTTGCAGCACTGTAAGACCTGGTAATACTTGCAGCACTGTAAGACCTGGTAATACTTGCAGCACTGTAAGACCCGGTAATACTTGCAGCATTGTAAGACCTGGTAATACTTGCAGCACTGTAAGACCTGGTAATACTTGCAGCATTGTAAGACCTGGTGATACTTGCAGCATTGTAAGACCCGGTAATACTTGCAGCACTGTAAGACCTGGTAATACTTGCAGCACTGTAAGACCTGGTAATACTTGCAGCACTGTAAGACCTGGTAATACTTGCAGCACTGTAAGACCTGGTAATACTTGCAGCACTGTAAGACCTGGTAATACTTGCAGCACTGTAAGACCTGGTAACACTTGCAGCACTGTAAGACCTGGTAATACTTGCAGCACTGTAAGACCTGGTAATACTTGCAGCACTGTAAGACCTGGTAATACTTGCAGCACTGTAAGACCTGGTAATACTTGCAGCACTGTAAGACCTGGTAACACTTGCAACACTGTAAGACTTGATAATTCTCTAAGAACCAGGAATTTCCTATTTTTTCTTATTATTCTCTATTATCAGTTCTATTATTATTATGTTCTATTATTCCTTTTTCCTTGTCCACGGGATATATACACTTAGGTAATAAAGTAGTCTTGCCTGTTGGTGTAAAGGTTACCATGTAATCTTAATGACCATAGTATAGTCGATAAGCTTTAAACCCCCAATAATGAACTGGGTCACTGCGCCGACAGTCACACACTGTCTCTGTACATACAGTCACACTGTGCCACTGCACCAACAGTCACACACTGTGCCACTGCACCAACAGTCACACACTGTGCCACTGCACCAACAGTCACACACTGGGTCACAGCACCAACAGTCACACACTGGGTCACTGTACATACAGTCACACATTGGGTCACTGTACATACAGTCACACACTGGGTCACTGTACATACAATCACACACTAGGTCACTGTACATACAATCACACACTGGGTCACTGTACATACAGTCACACACTGGGTCACTGTACATACAGTCACACACTGGGTCACTGTACATACAGTCACACACTGAGCCACTGCACCAACAGTCACACACTGTGACACTGCACCAACAGTCACACACTGGGTCACTGCACCAACAGTCACACACTGGGTCACTGCACCAACAGTCACACACTGGGTCATTGTACATACAGTCACACACTGGGTCACTGTACATACAGTCACACACTGGGTCACTACACCAAGTGTAAATCTCTGGTCATGTATCTTGAGGAAAAATAGATAAAGTGTGGGAACTATGAGAAGACAGTGATACCTTTCTCAATATATAAAAAAAATAGTCCGTCTTTCGCACGGGTGAAGGATGGGAACCAGCTCTCTCATTTTCTCACATGTGGTTAATACCTGCGGCTAGCATCACTAACCGCACTAACAAGCTCAGGGAAAGGTAATGCTTTACACATGGTTTCTGAAACACTATCATAGCACTCCTACGGTAAGACTTGACGACAGGAGAATCATTGCCCCCCTAGAGGGTATCTCGATGCTTGTTATAGCTCAATAGTTTCCCCTTTGTGGATTTCAGAGATTAATTGCGGTTAGATTCGCACAATATTAATTTTTCCAGGTGAGATATCATGTTCTTGTGCAAATAACAAGGCAAGTTACTGACGTTAAAAGCGTTCAGCTGACACAAATTAATTTAAACTAATACAGTTTAACCTTATTCAGCCATTGATCTTTGTTTACGTCCGCTGCTTCTTTGTTTAAGTTTGCTCTGATTGGTCATGCGGCAATACTAACCACTGATTGCTTCCCGGTTGTTACTAGTGCAAAATTTTTATTATTATTATTATTTCCGATAATATCGCCGTCAAAGACAATATGGCATCCAGATAACGTGTGCCTATCATAACTTTATGAAGAATTAGGCACATGTGCAACACTTGGGTATCTTTAATGAGGAAACGTTTTGCCACACAGTGGCTTCATCAGTCCATACAAAGGAGAATGGTGAAGAACAGGAGGAGTTTGAGGTAATCAGTCCCTCAGCCTTCAGTCGATGTAGTCAGTTCAGCAATCTTGAATAGAATACAGCATGTGCGTAGAAGTGGCTTATATACCGTAGGCAGGAGAGGTGCAGCAGTCGTGGGTGGTGTTACATTTGTCCAATGTGGAAGTAGGTCGTGCCCAAGGGTTAGACAAGTGAAGAATACCCAAGTATTAAGATCCCAAGATGTTGCTGTGTCAGACAGGAATGTAGATGAATGGTTCAGAGAACCCATAAGCCGATAAATTAGACACATGTGCATCATTTGAGTATCTGTAATGAAAAAACGTTTCGCCACACAGTGGCTTCATCAGTCCATACACAGCAACATCTTGGGATCTTAATATACGGAATTCTTCACTTGTCTAACCCTTTGGCACGACCTACTTCCACATTGGGCAAATGTGACACCACATACGACTGCTGCACCTCTCCTGCCTACGGTATATAAGCCACTTCTACGCACATATGCTGTATTCTATTCAAGATTGATGGACCGACCACATCGACTCAAGGCTGAGGGACTGATTACCTCAAACTCCTCCTGTTCTTCACCATTCTCCTTTGTATGGACTGATGAAGCCACTGTGTGGCGTAACGTTTCCTCATTAAAGATACCCAAGCGTTTCACATGTGTCTAATTTATCAACTTGTCGGTTCTCTGAACCATTCGTCTACATAAGGGAAATTATGTGTTGCTACCAGATCTGAATATCAAAATGGTATACAATACTGAGAGGTTGGTATGCAAGACACATTGCAAATGTGTTTGTTGATACAATCGATTAAAAACTGATGAAGACTTGAGTTTGAGGATCTTTTAAATATTTATGGTTCGACATCAACTCAGGTGTGCAGCTAAGTTGTTAAGTAAGACACATATGCAACAGTTAGGCATCTTTATTCCGAAACGTTTCGCCTACACACTAGGCTTCTTCAGTCGAGTACAGAAAAATATGCAGGAACAGTAGAGATGTACTCTGTACTCTGTACTCGACTGAAGAAGTCTACTGTGTAGGCGAAACGTTTTGGAATGAAGATACCTAACTGTTGCATATGTCTTACTTAATATTCACTCTGTGTGGCTACTGCTGCTGAGTGGGGTCAATATATCTGAAATATGAAGGGAAGCACTAGTCAATGAAATTGCAAATATCGAACTTTTAAGCTGCAGGAATCTTATAGGAGACAAGAATCACAGGAAGAACTAAAAGTCATGAAGGAAATTGATAAAAACCCAAAATACTTCTTCTCTTATGCCAAATCTAAGGGAAAAACAACATCCAGTATTGGGCCCCTGCTTAGGCGGGATGGGACATACACAGATGATAGCCAAGAAATGAGTGAGATACTAAAGTCCCAATATGATTCAGTGTTCAGCGAACCACTGCCCACTCTGAGGGTCAACAATCCAAATGAATTCTTTATGAATGAAACCCAAAATTTGGTCATCCCAAATATCTCAGATATTATTCTAAATCCACAAAACTTTGAAGAGGCAATTAATGACATGCCCATGCACTCTGCCCCAGGCACAGCCTCGTGGAACTCCGTGTTCATCAAGAATTGCAAGAAGCCCTTATCGCGTGCCTTCAGCATTTTATGGAGAGGGAACATGGACAGAGGGATCATCCCACACACTAAAAACAACAGACATAGCCCCACTCCACAAAGGTGGCAGTAAAGCAGTTACAAAGAACTACAGACCGATAGTGCTAACAACCCATCTCATAAAAATCTTTGAGAGGGTTCTAAGAAGCAAGATAGCCAACCACCTAGATACCCATCAGTTACAAAACCCAGGGCAACACGGGTTTAGAGCAGGTCGCTCCTGCCTGTCCCAGCTACTGGACCACTATGACAAGGTCCTGGATGCTGTAGAGGATAAAGAAAATACAGATGTAGTATACACAGACTTTTCAAAAGCTTTTGACAAGTGTGACCATGGTGTAATAGCACACAAAATGCGGGATAAAGGAATAACGGGAAAAGTTGGTAGATGGATCTACAACTTCCTGACAAATAGAACACAAAGAGTAATAGGAAACAGAGTAAAGTCCCAGGCAGCCACGGTAAAAAGCTCTGTTCCACAAGGCCTGGTTGATCAGACCCTGATCCACCATGAGGCCTGGTCTCAGACCGGGTCGCGGGGGCGTTGACCCCCAAAACCCTCTCCGGGTAAACTCCAGGTAAGCTGGTGATGTCTTCCGGGAAGCTTATCCAAGCTGGTTAAGCCGGTGAATATCGCTACATTTCTGTCTGACACAGCAACATCTTGGGATCTTATACCCGTCATCCACTTATACACTTCAATGATATCTCCCTCATTCTACTTCTCTCCAGAGAGTGGAGATTCAAGGCTCTAAATCTGTCTTCATACGGGAGATTCCTTACAGTAAATAAGTTTAGTTATAGACTCATTGGAGAACATACAAAGAAGAATGACTAAAATTATTTACTGTGTAAGGAATCTCCCCTATGAAGACAGACTTAGAGCCTTGAATTTCCATTTTCTGGAGAGACGTAGAATGAAGGAGATATCATTGAAGTGCAAGTGGATGACGGGTATAAACAAATGTGATATTAATAAAGTACTGAGGGTGTCGAACCAGATATGAATCAGAAATAATGGATTTAAGTTGGATAAATTTAGATTTAGAAAGGACATAGGTAAGTACTGGTTTTCGAACAGAGCTGTGGATGCGTGGAACAATCTTCCCAGTAGGGTGATCGAGGCTAGGACCTTGGGAAGCTTTAAAAAAGAGATTGGGCCAGTAGGCCTTCTGCAGTGTTCCTACATTCTTATGTTCTTATGTTCTTATGAGTGGGAGAGGCTGGGTTTGATTGATGTCATTGGGTAGGGGGGGATATTTTTGGGAAGCTTTGGATAGGGGTCGTTTTGATAAGGACCTGCCTTGTATGGGCCAGTAGGCCTTCTGCAGTGTTCCTCCATTCTTATGTTCTTAACACAGGGAATTCTTCATTTGCCTAACCCTTGGGCATGACCTACTTCCACATTGGACAGATGTGACACCACCTACCACTGCTGCATCTCTCCTGCCTACGGTATTTAATTAAGCCACTTCTTCGCACATATGCTGTATACTTTTCAAAATTGATGGACCGACTACATCGGTTTAGGCTGAGGGACTGATTACCTCAAACTCCTCCTGATCTTCAACATTCTCCTTTGTGAACATCAAAATGGTACACAATACTGACAGGTTGGTAGGTAAGACACATAGGCAACAGTTAGGCAACTTTATTCCGAAACGTTTCGCCTACACAGTAGGCTTCTTCAGTCGAATACAGAAAGTAGGCAGGAACAGTAGAGAAGACGATGTAATCAGTCCATCACCCTTGAAGTCGTAGGATTTGAGGTTGTCAGTCCCTCAGCCTGGAGAAGTTCAGTTCCATAGTCAGGAACTTTCTGAAGATCAAGGACTTAAATACTCTGCACCTCTCCTTCCAAGGGTGTCACCTGTGTCACACAAACCAGTGGTAGTTATCCAGGAGTGTCACCTGTGTCACACAAACCAGTGGTAGTTATCCAGGAGTGTCACCTGTGTCACACAAACCAGTGGTAGTTATCCAGGGGTGTCACATGTGTCACAAACCAGTGGTAGTTATCCAGGGGTGTCACTTGTGTCACACAAACCAGTGGTAGTTATCCAAGGGTGTCACCTGTTACACAGATCAGTAATAGTTATCCCAGGGGTGGCATCTATGTCACACAGACCAGTTTTCTCAGACAAATATGCATACATGTACATGAACATGGGCAGGTTATACATGGTGTAAGGCGAGACGGGAAGTAGCGGACACACGGGCTGTGACAGTTCTTGCAGAACACTGAAGGTTATAATCCACCCTCTCAAGGTTAACAGATTCCAGACGTACACCGACGTGTGTGTACCAGCACGTCGTGTACGTGCACTGACGTTTGTGGTGTACCAATAAACACACACACACACACAGGGGAATGTCATACGAGGGAAGGTTGAGGGAAATCGGACTGACGACACTGGAGGACAGAAGGGTCAGGGGAGACATGACAACGACATACAAGATACCGGGGAATAGACAAGGTGGACAGAGATAGGATGTTCCAGAGAGGGGACACAGAAACAAGGGGTCACAACTGGAAGTTGAAGACTCAGACGAGTCACAGGGACGTTAGGAAGTATTTCTTCAGTCATAGAGTCGTCAGGAAGTGGAATAGCCTAAGGAAGCAGAGAGGGAGAGGACCTAGTAGCGATCAGTGAAGAGGTGGGGCCAGGAGCTGAGTATCGACCCCTGCAACCACAATTAGGTGAGTACAATTAGGTGAGTACACATACACACACACACAGACACACACACATAGACACACACACAGACACACACACAGACACACACACACACACACACACACACACAGACACACACACACACAGACACACACAGACACACACACACACAGACACACAGACACAGACACACACACACACAGACACACACACACACACACACACACACAGACACACACACACACACACACAGACACACACACACACCACACACACACACACACACACACACACCACACACACACAGACACACACACACACACACACACACAACACACACACACACACACACCACAGACACACAGACACACACACACACACAACACACACACACACACACACACAGACACAGACACACACACACACACACACCACACACACACACACACACACACACACCACACACACACCACACACACACCACACACACACACCCCACACACACACACACACACCCCACACAGACACACACACACACACAACACACACACACACACACACACACACACACCACACACACACACACACACACACACACAGACACACACACACACACACACACACACACACACACACACACACACACCACACACACAGACACACACAGAATCTCCCACCAAAAGACCCCACCCGCGACATTCCCAACGCAACTGAGCAACCTATACTCCAACCCACTCACTGTTCCCTCTGCCACCAACCCCTTATCACAAACCTCACCCAACAGCTGTCCCTTATGGGCATTCTGACCCCACCCCCATCAGCACATACCCCACCTACACCACAGCCCATATAGGCCCCCACCAAGGCTCTCCCTCCCCCAACCCAATACACTTGCATGACCACAATGATAGAAAAGAAACTAAAGGTTTGGTACACAAATGCGGATGGAATAATGAATAAACATGAGGAGTGGAATGAAAGAATCAGTGAAAAATCCCCGACATCATAGCAGTCACAGAAACAAACTCGCTGAGATAATAACAGACACAATCTTCCCAACAGGATATCAGATCCTGAGGAAAGATAGAAGGAGTAGAGGGGGAGGAGGGGGTTTCACTGCTCATAAAACACCAATGGGGATTTGAGGAAATGGAAGGCATGGACATGATTGGAGAAAGAGACTACATTGTAGGTACAATTCAGTCCGGAGAACATAAAGTAGTCATTGGAGTGATGTATAACCCACCACAGAACTGCAGGAGGCCAAGAGAGGAGTACGAAGAAACAACAGGGTGATGGTGGACACACTGGCTGAGGTGGCAAGAAGAGCTCACTCGAGCAGAGCAAAGCTACTGGTAATGGGCGATTTCAACCACAGGAGATCGACTGGGAAAACCTGGAGCCACATGGGGGTCCCGAAACATGGAGAGCAAAGATGATGGATGTGGTACTTGAAAACCTCATGCATCAACATGTCAGGGACACAACCAGAGAGAGAGGGGAGGATGAGCCAGCAAGACTGGATCTTGTGTTCACCCTGAGCAGTTCAGACATCGAGGACATCCACTTACGAGAGGCCCCTTGGAGCTAGCGATCATGTGGTTCTGAGTTTTGACTATATAGTAGAGTTACAAGTGGAGAAGGGAACAGGAACTGAAGGGGACAGGCCAAACTACAAAAGGGGGGACTACACAGGTATGAGAAACTTCCTGCAGGAGGTTCAGTGGGACAGAGAAATGGTAGGAAAATCAGTAAACGAGATGATGGAATATGTGGCAACAAAGTGCAAGGAGGCAGAGGAAATTTTGTTCCCAAGGGAAACAGAAATAATAGAAGACCAAGACGAGTCCTTGGTTTACCCGAAGGTGTGGGGAGGCAAAAGCTAAGTGCAACAGAGAATGGAAAAGGTACAGGAGGCATAGGACCCAGGAAAACAAGGAATTATTAGAAGAGCCAGAAACCGAGTATGCACAGATAAGGGGGGAGGCCCAAGACAGTATGAAAACGACATAGCATCGAAAGTCAAATCTGACCCGAAACTGCTGTATAGCCACATTAGGAAGAAGAAAACAGTAAAGGGAAACCAGGTGAAAGGGCTGAGGAAAGAAGGGGGGGAACTCACAAGAAACGATCAAGAGGTATGTGAGGAGCTCAACACGAGATTTAAGGAAGTATTTACAGTAAAAGGACGGGAAAGGGACTCTGGGGGACAGACCAATGGGGACCCCAACAAGGAATACACCAACAAGTGTTGGACGACATACATACAGATGAGGAGGAGGTAAAAAAACGCTAAGGGACATCGATACCTCAAAGGCAATGGGACCGGACAACATCTCTCCATGGGTCCTTAGAGAGGGAGCAGATATGTTGTGTGTACCACTTACCACAATCTTCAAACACATCCCTGGAAACTGGGCAACTACCTGAGGTATGGAAGACAGCAAATGTAGTTCCATTTTCAAAAAAAGGGGACAGAAAGAGGCACTAAACTATAGACCTGTGTCATTGACGTGTATAGTATGCAAAATTATGGAGAAGATTATCAGGGGGAGAGGGTGGAGCACCTGGAACGGGAAAAGGAGTAAAATGCCAACCAGCACGGATTCACGGAAGGCAAATCCTGTTCACAAAACCTTCTGGAGTTTTTTGATAAAATAACAGAAGTAAGACAAAGAGAGAGGGGTGGGTTGATTGCATCTTCTTGGACTGCAAGAAGGCCCTTTGACACAGTTCCTCACAAGAGATTAGTGCAGAAGCTAGAGCATCAGGCGCATATAACAGAAGGGCACTGCAAAGGGTCAGAGAATACCTGACAGGGAGGCAACAACGAGTCATGGTACGTATGCGAAACACAGTGGGCACCTGTGACGAGCGGGGTCCCACAGGGGTCGGTCTTAGGACCAGTGCTATTTTTGGTTATGTGAACGACATGACGGAAGGGTTAGACTCAGAAGTGTCCCTGTTTGCAGATGATGTGAAGTTAAAAGAGGAGAATTAAATCTGATGAGGACCAGGGAGGACTTCAAAGAGACCTGGGGCAGACTGGACACCTGGTCCAGCAAATGCTTCTCGAATTTAATCCTGCCAAATGCAAAGTCATGAAGAAGGGGAAG
>NC_069428.1:27657001-27669501 GCF_026875155.1 Cherax quadricarinatus | reverse complement strand
CTGCTAGTCTTGTCACATCATCTCGTAGTTACACAAGAAGATCACTGCTAGTCTTGTCACATCATCTCGTAGTTACACAAGAAGATCACTGCTAGTCTTGTCACATCATCTCGTAGTTACACAAGAAGATCACTGCTAGTCTTGTCACATCATCTCGTAGTTACACAAGAAGATCACTGCTAGTCTTGTCAAATCATCTCGTAGTTACCAAGAAGATCACTGCTAGTCTTGTCTCCATCATTCGTAGTTACACAAGAAGATCCATGCTAGTCTTGTCACTTCATATCGTTAGTTTACACAGGACAAGTCACTGCTTTGTCATGTACATCATCTTGTAGCTACATAAGCAGAGCACTGCTAGTGTAGTTACATTTATTAACTTCCAAGTTTTCCCCCTCGACGCGACACACAACAGACGGCTAACACAGAAGGAATTATTTATTGCCTTGGTGCTGGCTGTCTTGTATATGCATTGTATTATTATTATTATTAATTTTTTTTATCACTGGCAGTCTGCCTGCGTCGTGGAAACGCCCAAGTCTAATGATTTTTTGTCTGGGGTTAAGAAAATATTTAATTATAAAATTGCGACTAATGCTTTCTGTACCCTCTCGAAAATTCAATGTTTATATACTTTTATTATTATTTTTAGTAGTAGTCGTAGTTGTATAGTGTAGTAGTAAGAAGCCATTGTCACGTATATTCTATAAACTGGCCAGAAAATTTTGCCCTTCATTGTCGCATAATTATTTCGTTGTGCAATCGCAAAAAAAAAAAAAAAAAAAAAAAAAAGCAATTGCAAACTTGTATAATTATTCCATTCAGAGTCCTGTTCTTATATTTCTGTTATATTCTATTGACTCTGATGGGTTAGTATATACCTCTTAATGAATATCTTATTGCAATACACTTTTAAATTTCAAAAGTGGTTGGGCACTCTTAACTTTTATATCCTACCTCTCTCCCCCACAACCCTTTTTCCAATATTGCTGCCTTTCCCATCCTTCTTCCTGACCCCATATTTCCAAAGCTCTGGTCATATAGAAGTTAGAAGATGAAGTTGTCAGTTAGAAGTAGTAGTAGTGTTAGTAGTTGTTGTTTTTGTAGTAGTAGTAGTAGTAGTAGTAGTAGTAGTATTACGGTGTCTATAGTGGGCCTGGGCAATGGGGAAGGCAGTCAAGTTCGACCCAGGGAAGGCGAGGATAGATCCCTTTCATTGGATGGTAGAGCCTTTTATTGCAGTAAAGACCACCTCCTTGAAAGGGACCTTCCCCTTAATATAATGCATTCTGGGTAACTATCAGATATAGCCGCGCTGGTTCATCCTCTTCCTCACTTGTGGCTCCGGTGACTCGTTGACTCACTAAAGTGTTTGTGCTCACCTGAAGGTCACTTGCCCTAGGAAACAAGTTAATTAACTTAAGTATATTTCATAAAATGTCTAAGTAAATTTGTGTTATGGATATTACGCAAAATTTTCATTTAAAATGTACAAAATACTTTTCTTGGTGGGGCAGGATAAATTATTAAGGATTCTTTTTCAATTGTCGACTGTATTAAGTTGAAACTCCAGGTCTCTATTCACAAGTGTTTGTGTTTAATATATGTCAGTATAATGAAGCTATCTAAAATCAGAGAGTCTGCACCTAACTACGTGGTCTTACTAGATGATATATTGTTTCTCCAGCAACAAGAATATTATCATTTCGCAAGAACTGTTTATCATCTTCCGACCAATATATCATCTGGAGACCTGAACTTGTCTTGTGAGTTTCGAACATACACACACACACACCACACACACACACAACACACACACACACACACACACACACACCCACACTCACACACACACACACACACACACACACACACACACACACACACACACGTGAAGCAGTATCGCTGAATAACAAAAAAGGCAAACAATACCGTGTCTGGAACGTTACACAATTAAACCCGCACATATACAGAGAAGATGCTTACGACACTTTTCGCGTCCGACTTGGACATGACAAGTCACAACTAACCCTGTGGTAACAAAGCAAAAGCAAACAAGTTTAGGTAAGATCCAATGGGATGAGCGGGGAAGACGGGACAGATGAAGAAATAGCTCTGGAGAGGAGTGTTCTTAGTAAAGAGAAAGAAATAGAGCCAGGGCTTTACCCAGCAAGCTTAGGCGATCGTGGGGCAGACTGAGTAAAAGAATAGCAGGGACTGTTGCATTGAAACTTGCTGTAGTTGAAGTTTTTAAATTTTGATGCTGGAGCGGCTAGGTCCTCAGGGGTAAAACACATATGGGAGTTATGGGAGTAACTGAGGAGGCGGGGGGTTGAAGGGGGGGGCCTTTTTCAAACTTTTTGAAGCTGCTTCTGATAGGTGGTATATTTAGCCTTATTGTGAAGGTGAAACGTAGAGCTTGATGAACTAAAGAACTTGGGTGATGTGAAGTGAAGCGGTTGTTTCAATGCATACTTGCTGTTCCGCCCCGGGGCTTTTGTAAGTTCAGTCGGGTCATGGTGTCATATTTAAAGGGAGAAGGTAAAAGGTAAGGTTTTCCATGGGGGGTTTACTGGAGTCGTCTTTATCTACCTCTTCGGGAGTGGATTCACGGGAGAATTTTAAAAGGGGTGGTAGCGGTGACTGGGGTTGACAGGAGCAGCTGTGAGGTGAAAGGGTTGTGTAACAGCACTGGGAGAGGTGGGAGGCGGGGTTGAGGCAACTTGACAACTTGTCAGCGGTGGAAGGGGGTTATAAAAGTTAAGGGCAGTTTGCTTGGGCGGAGACGGTTTTTAGGTGCGGGTAAAGTTCAGGACTTTGGGAAGGATCTTGAGGATGCTTCTGAAGGTGGGGGATTCCGGAAAATTAAAAGGCGGGCATGTTGTTAGGGGAATAGTTCGTTAATAGTGGTGTTGAAATGCCGGGGCTGGCTGCGTTTGCAAGGGTGATACACCATGCGTACAGACCTTGGAAGGAGCACTCGGGAGTGGAGGAGGGATTGGGGGCGATGGTCCCTGTAATTAGCGGTAAGTCTTATGGCGTCGGTTTGTGGTTTGGGTTTTTGCGCTATGTCGGTGAATTGGAGGTTTTTTTCGAATTTTAGTTTTCTTCAATATGATTTCTTTCTGAGTGGGCACTTAGCTGCAAGGGTATGATGATTACCCTTGATTTAAGCATGTTGGTGTTGTTAATGGTGCAGGATCTAAAAATCGTGCCCATTTTCCCCACATTTTGAAAAAACTTCTTATTCTTGAGGGGGCAGTCCTTGGGGTGTGATTTAGGGTACAGGTCCGCAGTGGGGAGTATGTAAAACGTTTTTGTTCTATTGATTTGGGGTAATGGGGTAATATGAGTGGCCGACCGTCAAGAGAGTTTGGGGCAGCCTGGAGATTTTGGGAAATGAAATCTTTGCATTGATGTGGCGTTGGGGATCTTTGAGATGCTGTCACCGGGGCCCCACGTGTTTTTTTCCCTCAATAGTGTCTTCAGTGTTCAGTAGAGAAGGGGTGACGATTTTGTAAAGTTTTTTCAAAAAGACCGAACGTTTCGACTAAGAAGGGGAGAGGGGATAGTAAATTTTTGTGTTTGTAGGGTCCGATTGAAGAGTCGTCCATTAGTTTTGTGCTTCCGTGTCATCTGTGCAGACGACAATGAAGGGTCTTTCAAGAGTTTTTTGCCGTAAATTTGACCTGAGGCAGGTCCAAACGAGGTGCAAAAGCAACTTCGAGGGCATTTATTGCCCATTCACGGGCTTGATTTTCACCGTTTCGCGCATTGTAAAAAGGATATCCGTTTGTAGAATATAAATTCTACCCCCGACAGGGTCGAAAGAGGGGCTTTTTGCGGTTTTAGAGCAACGTATATGGGACTGGTGATCGAGCGAACGAAGAACGAAATTTCGGGAAAAGTCCCAAATGGGATGGGGGGGAAGGGACGGGACAGACGAAGAATAGTGCGGGGAAGGAGTTTTTCTTAGTCGTAGAAATAGACCCGGGCTTAAAAACCCAGCAGCAAAGGCGATCGTGGACAGATATTGAAAAGAGAAATTCCGGTTCTTCTGTTGGGACTCCGGGGGGTGGCTGGGAGAAGGGCTTGGACCTTTGGCTAGAGGGGAGTGCAGAACTGAGTCATTTTTAAACCCCAAAAAAGCTAAGGCGAACGTTTGGTCAAAAATTGGTACCTGCCCTTTTAGAAGGTCCCTGTCGCGGATCCAAAGGGTTTTTGTAAGTGGGTTAGGACAGGATCATGAAAGGGAGTAAAAAAAGGTTTGTTGGTTTTTGGGGTTGCGAATGTTTTTCGTAAAGGGAGGGGTCCAGTAGTATGTCGTGTCTCAAGTTTGTTTCTTCTGTCCTGAGCCTTTCCCGTACAGATTCAGGCAGGGACGTCTAACTGGGCAGGAGAGACTCGCTTGTGGCGAAAGTCCCCCCTTGACAACAAGCCCCAGCGCGCCCCTTTGTTCGGACACGTGCAGTTTAAGTAAGTTTGTTTTTGCTGCAAGAGAGAGGGAAAGGGGAGAGTAAGTTAACGGGTATTGGGGGATTTGTAGAGGTGTTTTGGTGGGTTGAGGGGCATGTTTCAGTTGTAGGGCCCCGCAAGGGCCTTATACTATTGCATCCCTTTGAGTGAATGTGTCCTTAAAACGAAGAAGGTAGTCAGATTAACGCCAAGGACAGTGACAGATTTGTGTGATAGGGAAAGTAAGTGCTGAAAGCTTTTTCTGAGTTCGCAGGTAAGGAGGATTATTTCCCCCTTAGTTAAAATAGAAATCTGGATTTTGCGCTTTGGTTTTGATCCCCATTTTTTTCCCAGATGGCTACCCTGTCAACCTCATTTTGTGTTTTGGGTGAGTGTATCTATATTGGCATGATGAAAAGTTTGTAATGTGTCGCTAGGCTAGTGTGATGGAGTTGTGGTATATAGGTTTTGGAATGTCGTTGGGGTTTTAAAAAATGAGGGGGGTGGGGAAAGGACAGCCCGGGGGGTACCCCAGCTTTAGTGTGAAGTAGTCAGAGAAAACACCCTTGGAAATTTGTTTCCATGGTACGGCCGTTAGGAAAGTTGCGAGGAGTTTACGAGTATGAGAGGCAGGTTGAAGTTAGTGCAGAGTTGTCTTGAGCCCCTGTGCCACAGTGTAAAAGCTTTTTCAACGTCTTTTGAAACCGGGTGTCCTGTTTTTTTTTTTGTGTTTATGTGGTGTAGTTGAGATGATGTTAATGGACCTGTGTGGATCTGTGTGTTCTGAAGCCAAACGGGCCATCAAAAGTAGGAATTATTTTCCAGGTATCTGCAAAGGCGGTTTAAATGAGTTTTTCAAAGATTTTTCCCTAAATTTCGAGGGGGCTGATGGGGCGATGTTTTAGGGTCAGAGGGGTTTTTATTGGGTTTAGGAAGGAGGTAGAGTAGCGCTTTGAAGAGGAAAAGGGAAAAGTATCCAGGGGCAAGGGGGGCTTTGAGGAGGTTTGTGTAGGCAGTAATGATAGAGTCGGGAAAGGGTGTTTCGGTAATATGGTTTAGGCCAGGGCCCCAGGAGCCTTTGGGGAATTTGCTGAGGAGAGTTTTTAATGTCTGGTTGGTGAAAGGAGTGTGGGTTTTGGGAGGAGTAAAGTGTCTGAGTTGGGCTGTTGGTGTTGTTTTTGTGTGTGTGCAGTGTTCCAGTGTTCTATGTTCAAAAAGGTTAATAACGTTGGGTGGGTGGGTGAGCGTGGAAGTGTTCCCCCAGATGTTTTTAAAGGTTTTTAGCAGCCTGTGGGTCTGGATGTGTGTGTTGTTGTGGGTGATGTGTTTTAATTTTTTGGTGGGGGTAGTGCCTCTTTTTTTTGATAAAAATTCGAAGGCTTTTGTGTTTTTAACACGCTGCCTGTCCGCTTGTTGTATTAGTGTGACCAGTGATTGTTGTGGTCTTGGTTTGGCTGTGTAAAAAAGTTTTTTCAAGGTAAATGAGATCTAAACGGACTTGATAAATCTTGTGTGTTTAGAGGAAGCGGTTGTGGTGCAGATAATTAGTCTTTTTGTTCTGAGTGACGGTTTGAAGGAATAAGAGTGGTGGAGTTTTTTTTTGGTATTCGAGTTGGCTGCTGTGTAATGGTGTCCTGGATGAGATCAAGTTGATATCGTGTCAGAGATAGGGTTTTTTGTTGTAGTCATGGTGAGGTTAAAATTGCTATGTGTTGTTTGAAAGCTCCCGTCAGGTTCTTGTAGGAGAAAGAAGGTGTGGTTGGAATGAGGGTAGGGGTTGGAGGGGATGTGTAAAATACTGGGATGTGATCAGGCCCGTAAAAGGGCCAGGTGAGATGTAAGTTGAAATAGAGGTGGCTCGGGGTTTCCGAATGATGTCTGTTTGCCTTGGCCCCCTGTGGTTTTAAGAAGGGATTGAATCTGGGCCCCAAGAGAATTAGGTGTTTATGGTTTGTGAAGTTGAGAATTGGGGACCAAGTTTGGGTTTTTTCTGGGGGTTTTAAAAGGCAGTGTGTTTGGGATTTTATGTAGCTGTAGGTAAATTGGTGTGTTGGTGTAGTTGGGGACTAAGGAGAGGTGTGTATGTTGAAGGAGTGTTTGGGCGGCTAGGTGGTGAAAAAAATAAAGGGGCCAAGGTGGGTGTGATTCTGACCGCAAGCAGTTTGGTGAATAAAGGGTGGGGGAAATTTATGTTTTTTTTTTGGAATTGAAAGGATGGCAACCCCTCGTGGGGATCATAGGGGGGACTGTAGGGGATAACCCTAATGGCGGTCATTGAGGGGCTTTGAGGGAGGTACTGTTAGCAAAAAAATATCTGGCTCTCTGCTTCAAGGGGCTCGGCCAGTAGGTGTCAAATTTTAAAATAAGAACGTACGTTGAACTGAATCGCCTTAAACGTGTTTAAAGGTTTCGTCTTAGCAAAGTTAATGTCGGGGGGGGGGTTTGGATTTAACCCGTGATAGAGGTGCCATCAGTGGATGTGTGTTTGTAGGTGCTACGGCCCGTTTCCTAGGGGGAAAGAGATGGATCTGTTTTTATTTCTTTGGCTGTGTTTAAAATTTGGGGTAGGTTTAGGTTTTTAGTGGTTTTGTTGGAGGAGGGGGGGGGGGGCCTGGATGGGGTTTTGGTTGTGGTGGAGGGGGCGAAGGTGGATGCAGAGGAAGTGGAAATTTTTGGGAGCTGTGAGGAGTGGGAAATTTGGAAAAAGGGGGTGAAGTGGGTAAGGAAAATGGGGGGGGGGGTGGTCGTAGCAAAAACAGTAGGGGTGTTGGGGGGAGGTGTGAAGTATGAAGAGAGGGGTGGAGGAGGAGATGGTGGGGGTAGGAAGTGGGGGGTGGGGGAGAGGGAAAGGGGGAGAGGGTTTTAGGAGGCTTGGAAGAGAAGCAGGAAAGGGGGGATAATTAAAGAGGGAAAATTTGCAACAAGATTAGGGTTAAGGACGTGAGTAGTCTGATTTTGGGAAGCTTGTGAGATTAAACCCTTGCAGAGTGGGGAGCAGTGGCAAGTTACAGTTAGTTTTGTAGTCTAGTGTGGGGTAGAAGGAGAAATGCTTGTGTCTGTGGTTGGTGTTTGTGGGTAGAGTAGAAAGGTAGACCAAGTGCGTGGGGGGGCCCCGGGCCTTGGGGGTAGGGGGGGAGGGTGGAAAGGGGGGGGGTAAGGAAGGGGAGGGAGGAGCAGGGAAGGGTTGGGTAGGGGGGGGAGGTTGGTTTGCCCGAGGAGGAGAAATGGTTTTAGAAGGGCAGGAATTTCAATGCAGTGTGTGACCCCCGCAGTTGAACATTTTTGGGGGGGGTTGCAAGTATTCCAGAAGTGGCCAGTTGCTAAATCTGGAGAGACTTGTGTAGATGTGATTTTTTTTTGTCGTGGCCCAATTTGTAGCATTTAAGACTTGTGTGTTGGGTGGAAATTCGGAGTGAAGAGAGCGTTGGGGAATGCGGATGGTCTTGGCAAGTTTCCCTTATGAAAAAGTGTAGAGGGTCAGCAGGGGTAGAAAGCGTATTTTGAGAATGGTAGAGTTTCTGGTCTGTAAATACGTCAACGAGACTTTGTTTTAGTACTGTATCTTTATTTGTCCTTTGTCTGTGTCATAGGCTGTCAGGAGAGAGTGTCTCGTGTTTAGCAATGACTGTGTTTTTGGCACGGTGCTCAGGAGTCCAAAATGGGGAAGCCTGCGTTTAGAAGTTTTTGTTGGTTTTCGCTTGAGGGTACGCTTTAGGTGTTTGTCAAAAAGGGTTTTAAGCCCGAGTTGGTTTTGAAGACTTAAGTTGAGGTGCACCAATGATCTGATTAATAAATTTTCCGGACAGATTGGGTAGGATTGAAAATTTTAGGTTTTTTGCGAGAAGGAATTGGATTTAGTAGAAGCGGGCAGGTGGGGGGTGGGGGGGAGTGGAAGGGGGGGGGGGGGTGGGAAAGGGAACGAAGGATCGTTAATTACGAAAAGATTAATTGGAGGTGCAATCGGCCCAAAAAATGGAGTATCAGCTAGGCAAGTACGGGTAAGTAGACACACGTACTTCCTGGGACAGGGCCTGAGGGGGTGAAAAATGTGCTTGATGGGCACTGTATTCCCGAGTGTGGCGAGATGGCTGTTTATGGCGTTGCAGTCGAAAACGAAAAGAATTCAGGCAGCAAGAGGCTTCCCGCCCTTCGGTCGGCAACCACCCACCCCCACCAAATTTAGGTGGAGAGGAAGCGAGGGCACAAGCATACTCAAAAACTACTCAACACGGGGTAATTTCGAGAGAGGCGAGTCGTCGTGTGAGGTAAGCACACTCACCATCGAGCTAAGTCGCTAGATCGCTTCTCACTGTCGAAGTGTTCTCTCCGTGATTCGAGCGACAGTGCGGAGACTAATACTGTCGGAAGGAGAGGTGCAGGGTAGATAAAATAGTAGTAGTAGAGTAGTAGTAGTAGTGAGAGGCACTGAGAGGTCATGTCGATAATAGAACATGTGCAACTCTTGGGTACTTTATTGAGGAACGTTCGCCACACAGTGGGTTCATCGGTCCTACAAAGGAGAATCTTGAAGAAAAGGTTTTTCTGAACCCCATCTTACAAACTTCTTGGGACTTAATACTTGGGAATTTCGCTTGCCTAATTCTTTTTGGGGACGACCTACTTTTAAAATGAAAAAAATGTTACACGCCTATGACTTCTGACCTCTGCCAACGGTTTAAGTCTCTGCAGATGGCGTATTGGCAAATTCTGTGATGTGACTGACCACATCGATCAAGGTTGAGGGATTCTATTTCCTCTGTTCTTCAAGATTCCTTTGAACTGATGAGCCACTGTTGGGAAACGTTTCTCATAAAATATCCAAGAGTTGGATAAATGTCTCAACCCATAGATGCCTGTGCATTTATCCAACATACGGTTACCTCGACAATTTTTTCGTATCCTTATACCTCAGTAGAGTTTCAAAGGTACCCTATTCTAGATCAAATCCACACATCTGAAATAAACCACATTGATCCTTAAATTGGTTTTGCGACCAATTGATTTCAGGCTGGCAGTTGAAGTGGGACATCAAAGGACCGAAGTTTAGGTAAGAACCCTGCATTAGAAATTATCGAGTTTCGCCAAGGGCCAGAGGCTGACAACTCAATCGACGACCAAGGGTGGGTGAGGATTACAAGTCCACACACTACTTTTCGCTACTTCTGTATTCGAACGAGACGCCTGTGTTTTTAGGAAGAAACGTCAATAAAGTTGTCTAACTGTTGCATATGTGTCTTACCTAACAACCTGTCGGTAATTGGGATACCCTTTGAAAGTTCATCTGTCAGACCTGCACACGTGCATCTTGGTCAGAATAACACCTGGACAAGCTTTTCAAGTGAGAAGTGAACATTAAATGGTTTTAAAAATACGACAGATTGTTTAGGTAAGACACATTGCAACAGTTTGGTATCTTTATTTCGAAAGTTTCGCCTACACAGTAGGCTTCTTCAGTCGAGTACAGAAAAGTTGATAGAAGCAGAAGATACTTGAAGACGATGTAATCAGTCCATCACCCTTAAAGTTTTGAGGTGGTCAGTCCCTCAGTCTGGAGAAGAGCATTGTTCCGTTGTCTGAAACAATATGAAGTTGAAGTGTATGTATGTATGTATAATGTTCGCCAAGACCATAGTCCTGGCACGGGTCCCAATCTTGCGATGACCCGTCTCTGGCTCCCGATGGAGAAAGGTTTCCACAATGATGCGACGCATGCCGCTCAAGCGCCCCTCTGGTCAGTTCAACTGGTGCATCTCATAAGCGACACCATATGTAACTATGGACACTAGCGAGGAGGAGGATATGTCATTATTACAGGAAACAGCTTGTCTGGTTCGTTGACCCCATGATACACTAGTGTGGCCGCAGTCATCTCTGGGTCCTCTTCGGGAGGGAATATCACCCCTAGTTGCCTGCGGAGTGTCTCAGTAGCTTCGCACTCTAGAAGATAGTGTGTTAGGGGCCGTGGACAACGTGCTGACAGTACTGGCACATTCCTCCTCAGCCTTGTCTACCATCATCTTGGCTGTGGGAAAGCCCAAACGAAGCCGATGGATGGCGGTACACTGCGCTCTGGACCAGCTTCTATCTATGGAGGGGGTTCTCCCTGAGTCGCTGCTCGGTACCACTGTTGAGATGGGGTATCACCTAAGACCTCCCCATAAGTTTCGTGGCTCTGGCAGCCACCAGTTTGGTCTGTCGTAGGCTGATTGGGACAGTAATCCCAACATGTGGATAGTCTGTTGCTGCCTTGGCTGCATCATCTGCCGCCTCATTTCCCCGGATGCCAGCATGGCTGGGGATCCAGTTCAATGTCGATCTATTACCCTGAACTTCTAAGGCTGTCATTATGCTCAGGATCGATGTGATGAGGTGAACATTATCTGTGGTTGAGGATGGGAGAGGGCATTGATTGCAGAGTGGAATCAACATGTATGACAGGTCGGAGTCGATGTCGTAGGGCATGTGACAATGCCTGCTGAATTCGCCACCAGCTCAGCTTGAAGGATCGTGCAGTGGTCAGGAGTCGCCAGCCTTGTGTGTGACCATTGTGGTACAGTCCAGCTGCTGCTCTCTTCCTGTCAGGGTCGACAGAACCATCTGTGAAATACACTGCACATGTGCCTCCCTCTGCCAGTGCCATGCTTGTCTCAGCATGATTGCTGAGGGTGTCTTGACTGCAGAGACACTTAGAGATGGGAGCTGCATGATGAAAACATCGGCTGGATCTGGGCGCCAGGGAGGTGGTGGATGGTACCCAGCAACAGGAAGGTCACAACTCTTCTCACAGAGCAGCTGTACAGGCAGCAGCTTCCGCCAGCAGCACAAAACGAACGAATCCAGGAGTAGTCCGTGAAGAGTGTGGGATCTTGTGACATGGTTGTTAATATCCGTCTCCTTAGTGGGGTACCTTGCTGCCGGTGCAGAATCGTGGCCACTTTGCAGGCGTTTATGTATCTTACCTGTCAGCCAAGGAAGGAAGCCGGGCCTCAGATCTGAGACATACTGTGTTGGTCCAGATGGGGGCACCAAGCATAGTTCTTATCGCCTGGTTTTGTACGACCTCCACCCTTTGCCTGCTCTGCGGGAAGAGATGAGCTAAAGCCGGTGCACGTAGTCAATGAGCGAGCGTATAGCTTGTATATAGTACAAGCGAAGTACATCTTTGCTTGCCCCTGCACCCGGGGCCTCGTCATGGGTCTCATGCGTTGAGTCTGAGTAGAGCACGTGACCTGACATACTCGGCCTGTTTCTGAAAGGTCAGCTTTTTATCAATGTAGATTCCCAAGTACAGGTAGGAGCCTGTCCACTCAAGTTCTATATCCTGAATACGTAATCTATTCACAGGATCTGGTCCCTTGAACATCATTGCAAGAGATTTCTCGGCCGAGATTTTTGAGGCCTAGTTCCTTGCAAGACTGCGTAATTAGGTCCAAAGCTCTCTGAGCCTGTCGTTCTAAATTGCCTTTCCCATTCACTACTAGTGCAAGATCATCAGCATAGCTGAGGAGCTGTGTACCACTATGAAGGGAAGGCTCACAAGTTCCTGCATAAGGATGTTAAACAGGGTAGGACTGAGCACACCTCCTTGTGGGTACCCTTTTCCAGGGTTTTAAAGGAAGAGTAGTGTCCCTGAAAGCTGACACAGGCCTGCCTGCCCCTAAGGGAGGACTCTATCCAGGCCAGGAGGCGTTCCTTTGATTCCTTCCGAGCTAGTATTGCCAGAATTGCTGTGGGGCTGGCTAGCTCAAATGCCTTCTCAGGTCGAGGTAGACGACGATACTAGGTTTTTTGTTGCTATCAGCAATCTGGCTTAGTAGAGTGGTTATGCACTCTGCTGTTCCCACTCCTTTGGTGAAGCCAAATATGTGATGATGAGAGGGTCCAAGTTTCCATAGGAGGCGGTTTAACACCATCCTCTCAGCAGTCTTGGCTAAGCAGCTGGTCAGCGATATGGGTCTCATACTGCCTGGTCCTTGGGCTTTGGAATTGGTACGATTGTAGCTTTCTTCCAAGCTGCTGGGAGTGTCTGGCCCTCCACATTTTGA
>NC_069428.1:27636135-27656501 GCF_026875155.1 Cherax quadricarinatus | reverse complement strand
TAAGACCACGAGTTTGTCAACTCTCTGATTTTAATACTTCACATACTGACATAATTAAAACAAAACTTGTGAAAAGACCTGGAGTTTAAACTTAAACAGTCAAAATTGAAAAGAACCCTTTTAAAAAAATTTATCCTGCCCCACCAAGAAAAGTATTTTGTACATTTTAAATGAAAATTTTGCGTAATATCCATAACACAAATTTACTTAGACATTTTATGAAATATACTTAAGTTAATTAACTTGTTTCCTAGGGCAAGTGACCTTCAGGTGAGCACAAACACTTTAGTGAGTCAACGAGTCACCGGAGCCACAAGTGAGGAAGAGGATGAACCAGCGCGGCTATATCTGATAGTTACCCAGAATGCATTATATTAAGGGAAGGTCCTTTCAAGGGAGGTGTCTTTACTGCAATAAAAGGCTCTACATCCAATGAATGGGATCTATCCTCCCCTTCCATGGGTCGAACTTGACTGCCTCCCATTTCCCAGGCCCTCTATAACACCTAATACTACTACTACTACTACTACTACTACTACTACTACAACAACAACAACTACTAACACTACTACTACTACTACTACTACTTCTTCTTCTTCTTCTTATGACCAGAGCTTTGGTAAGATGGGTAAGGAAGAAGGATGGGTAAGGATAGAAATATTGGAAAAGGGTGGGAGGGGGGAGAGAGGTAGGATATAAAAGGTAAGTGGCCCAACCACTTTGGTGTAATTTAAAAAGTGTATTTGAAATAAGATATTCTTTAAGAGGTATAATACTAACCCATCAGAGTCACATAGATATAACAGATATATAAGTACATGACTCTGAATTGGTAGTAATTATACAAGTTGCAATTGCTTTTTTTTTTTTTTTTTTTTTTTTTTTTGCGATTGCACAACGGATATTTATGCGACAATGAAGGCAATAATTTTCTGGCCAGTTTATAGAATTACGTGACAATGGCTTCTTACTACTACTACTACTACTACGACTACTACTAAAAATAATAATAAAAGTAATATAAACATTGAAGTTTCGAGAGGGAACAGAAAGCATTAGTCGCAATTTATAATTAAATATTTTCTTAACCCAGACAAAAAATCGATTTAGACTTGGGCGTTGCCACGACGCTGGCAGACTGCCAGTGATAAAAAAAATTAATAATAATAATAATACAATGCATATACAAGACAGCCAGCACCAAGGCAATAAATAATTCCTTCTGTGTTAGCCGTCTGTTGTGTGTCGCGTCGAGGGGGAAAACTTGGAAGTTAATAAATGTAACTACACTAGCAGTGCTCTGCTTATGTAGCTACAAGATGATGTGACATGACTAGCAGTGATCTTCTTGTTAACTACGAGATGATGTCTGTGGAAAGACATCAGTGTAATCTTATGCTGTGTAGACTACACGAGATTGAATGTGAGCTAAGGACTAGCAGATGATCTCTTGTGTAACAATCGAAGATGATGGTGACAGCGACTAGCAGTCTTGGAATCCTGGTCTTGGTGATAACTATCGGAGTGATGTGACAAGACTAGCAGTGATCTTTCTATGTTGTTAACGTTCGAGATGATGTGACAAGACAACCAGTGATCTCTTGTGTAACTACGAGTGGATAGATGGACAATTCTAGCAGGTGTGATCTTCTTGTGTAACTACGGAGATGATGTGGACAAGGACTAGTCGAGAGATCGTCTTGGTGTAACTACGAGAGTGATGTACAAGACTAGCAGTGATGCTTCTTGGGTGTAGACTAAAGAGATGATGTGACAAGACTAAGCATGAATCTTCTTTGTGTAACGTACGAATGAATGATGAGACAAGACAGCATGATCTTCATGTGTAACTACGGAGATGAGTAGGGTGACAAGAACTGAGCAGTGATTCTACTTTGTGTATCGTGCAATATAATAGCCAAGACATATGCAAGTGATCTTCTTAGTGTAACTGCAAAAGGATGGTGACAAGGACTAGCAGTGATCTGTCTTGTGTAACTACGAGCTGATGTACAAGAGACTAGCATTGATCTCTTGTGTTAACTTCAAGATGATGGATGACAAGACTAGCAGTGATTCTGACTTGTGTGAACTGCAATTGGATGTGACAATACTAGCAGTGATCTCATTGTGTAAACTACGAGATGATGTGACAAGATAGCATGATTCTTCTTGTGTAACTACGATATGAATGTACAAGACTGCAGTGATCTTTGTGTAACTGATTAAAACTACAATGATGTGACAAGACTATCATGCAGTACTTCAGCCAATGCAACCGGACAAGATGCAGCGGATAAGTGACAGGTTAAATGGACTTATTAGGCAGAAAAATACAATAGGCACAATAAAAATACGGCCAAAACAATGCACTTATAATGGCGTTTCGGCTTAACTTGGACCATACTCCTAAGACGCCCATATTGTGGAGAGATGCATTCAAATAGTTTAGATTATCTGGTAGTGTGACATAGGCTTCCAGTATTGTGTCAACTGAGAGGGGTGTTTATGGTGCGGACTAAATTACACCCCGACGATGTATAAAATATTAATATAGCGCCTATAACATGGGGATGCCTCGCTCATGCTCTTCTAAGACTCTGAGAACTAGTAAGCATTGCATAAAGAATGCGTAAACTTCACCTAGTTTGTGGGATTGTAGGGGTCACTCTTAGCCTGCTCCATGGCGCGTTCCTCATACCAGACTTCTTAGCGCTGTACTGATCTTGCCTCCACTATGCGACACTTCCCAGACTAGTTCCCTTCCTGACAACACTGTGAATGAAGAAATACTCCTAACATCCCTGTGATTCATCTGAGTCTTCAACTTCCAAATGTGACCCCTTGTTGCTGTGGTCCCATCTCTGACTACCCGTCCCCTCTGTCCTCCTTGTCGATTTCCTCTCAGTATTTTTATATGTATGTTTCAAATCCCCCTATCTCTCTCCTGTCTTCCAGAGTCGTCAATCGATTTCTTAGCCTCTCCCCTTAGTATATACCACTTAGCTCAGTGACTAGTCATGGAGGTTCAAAACCTTTGAACTTTCTCTAGTTCCTCACAATGTCTGCTAGGTAGGGTTCCATACTTTCGACTGCATACATCCAAAATGGGCCTATCGTACACAGTGTTACAAGGTCCTGAATAATTCTTATTTAGATGTCGGAATGCTGTTCTTATAGTGCAGGTTTGGGCAGGCGGCCCGTAGTTGCTGCAGCAGTTATGTTGGTTGAGAGTTGCTCCCTCAGGAGATGTGCCGGTGTTTCTGCCACTACACATAAGATTTCTCTTTCTTGAGGTGAGGTTTTGAGGCTCTACAGCTCTCCCTAGATTGTACTTCTGCTGTGGTCTCTTTGGCCTTTCCCGAATCTTTATGACTTGCACTGTTTTGTGTGGAAGCTCAGAGCCAAATTGATGCTGACCTGGCCAACAGCCTTTTCTACTAGGTGCTTGGGCCACCCACTCTTCTCCTGATAATCTTCTCCATGACCTTGCTACTATACACGTCGAGTGACACTGGGTCTGTAGTTAATGCTTTCGTGGTCTTCTCCTTTTTTGAAAAATTGGGACACATTGCTGGAGCTTCCGATACTTCCTTCCTGAAGTGCGCCATGTGACCACATAATAGATGCGTCTGCAAATAGATTGTTAGTGTGTTGTAATTGTTAGTGTGAGGTGTGTGTGTGGTGTGTGTGTGTGGTGATGTTTGTGTGTGAGTGTGTGTGTTGTGACAGTGTGTTGTGTATGTGTGTGAGGTGTGGAGTGTGATTGTGTGTGAGTTTGGTGATGTGTGTGTGTGTGTGGTGTGTGTTGGTGTGTGTAGTGTCTTGTGGTGTGTTGTGTGGTGTGTGTGTGTGTCTGTTGAGTGTGTCTGTGTTTGTGTGGTGTCCAGGTGTGTGTGTGATGAGTGTGTGTCGTGTCTGTGTGTGTAGTAGTCCATTTGTCTGTGTGTCTGTTTGTGTTGAGGAGTGTATCTGTGTGAGTACTGTGTGAGAGTGTGTGTCCTGTGTGTGTGGTGTGTGTGTGTGTAATGTGTACTTCACCTTAATAGTGTGTTAGGGCAGGAGTCGATATGCGGCACCGCTCTGCCTGGCCCCACTCTCTTACACTGATCGCTACTAGTCCTCGTCCCTCTCTGCTTCCTTTAGCTTGTCATAGATCTTCTTCTTAAAACTATGTATGGTGTTCCTGCTCCACTCTCTGCACATGCTAGGCAATTCCACTTCTGACGGACTCTTATGACTGAAGAAAATACTTTCTAACGTCCCTGTGACTGCGTCTGAGTCTCAACTTCCATTGTGACCCGTCCTTGTTTCATTTCTGTGTCGGCCCGTCATCTGGAACATCCTATCTCTGTCCACCTTGTCGAGCATTCCCCGTAACTTGTATGTCTTGGTCATGTCTCCCCTGACCCTTCTGTCTCTCCAGTGTCGTCAGTCCGATTTCCTCAAGCCTTCACTCGAATGACTCATTCCCCTGTGTGTGTGGTGTAATGTTGTGTGTTTAGAGATGGAACACACACAAACGTTCAGTGCACGTACACGACGGTGCTGGAACACACACGACGGTTGTCTACGTCTGGAATCAGTTAACCTCGATATGGTGGATTATAACCTTCAGGGTGTTCTGCATAGAGAACAGTCCTACAGCCCGTGTGTCCGCTACTTCCGTCTCGGCCTTCACCATGTAATAACCTGCCCATGGGGTATCATGATCATGTATGCAATATTTTAGTCTTAGAAAACTGGTCTGAGTGACCATAGGGATCCGCCCTACAGCCTGGATAAAACTAATACAGATGTGTTGTAACAGTGACATGGACCCATGGATAACTACCACTGAGTGGATTTGTGACACAAGACTGACAACCCTGATACAACCACAGGTTTATGTGACACAGGTGACACCCTCTGGAAAGGCTACCACTGGTTTGTGTGACACAGTACACTCCTGGATATCTACCACTGTTTGTGTGACACAGTTGACTGAGGGACCTCTGTCTTGGGAAGGATAGTGCAGAGTATTAGATAAGTGATCTCCGCACTGTCGCTTTGTATCTTCAGAAAGTTCCTGACTATGAACTGAAACTTCTTCCAGCTGAGGACTGACAACCTCAAATCCTCTCGACATCAATGGTGATGGACTGCTTTAGCAACGTCTGTCTCTACTTTCTGCCTACTTCTGTATTCGACTGAAGAAGCCTACTGTTGTAGGGCTCGAGAAAACGTTCTTCGGAAAAAGTTGCACTACTGTTGCCTATGAGTCTTACCGTACCAAACCTTTCAGTACGTGTACGCATTTTTGAAATGTTCACAAAGGAGAATTTGAAGTCAGGGAGAGCTTGGAGGTAATCAGTCCCTCAGGAAAGCCTAAACCGTGTATGAGTCCAGTCCAATCATTTTGAAAAGTATAGGCAGCAAATGTTGCGGAAGACGTGGGCTTAAATTAGCGATAACCGAAGGCAGGAGAGATGCAGGCAGTGGTAGGTGGTGTTCACAATCTGTGCGCAATTGTGGAAGTAGGTCATGCCAAGGGTTAGGCAAATGAAGAAGTCCCAGTGAGTATGAAGAACATTAAGAATGGAGTGAACACTGCAGAAGGCCTACTGGCCTCATGACAAGGCAGGTCCTTATCAAACGACGCCCTATCCAAAAGCTTGCCAAATATCCTCACCGAACCCAATGACACAATCAAAACCTCAGGACCTCTCCCTACTCATAAGAACATAAGGGAACATAAGAAATTTAGAACACTGCAGAAGGCCTACAACTGGGCCCAATCTCTTTTTAAAGCTTCCTCAGTCCTAGCCTCGATCACCCTACTGGAAGATTCGTCCACACGCATCACATGCTCTGTTCGTAGCAACCGGGGAGTACTTGACCTAGATGTCCTTTCTAAATCTAAATTTTATCCAACTTAAATCCAATATTACTGATTTCATATCTTGGTTCGTCACCCTCAGTACTTTATTAATATCACATTATGGTTTATACCGCTCTATCCCTACCTACTTTCAATAGAATCTCACCTTCATATTCTAACGTCTCGTGCCAGGAGAGTGGAATTCAAGCTCTAATTCTGTGCTTCATAGGGGAGAATCCTACACAGTAATAATTTAGTTCAATCTTCTTTGTATGTTCTCTCCAAGAGTCTATAACTAAACTTATTTACAGTAATTAGGAATCTCCCTGTATGAAGACTATGATTTAGAGCCTTGAATCTCCACTCTCTTGGAGAGAAGTAGAATAGGTGATATATCATGAAGTGTATAAGTGGATGACGGTATGAAGATCCCAAGATTTGCTGTGTGCAGACAGAAATGTAGGCTGATATTCACCGGGCTTATAACCAGCTTGGATAATTTCTACCCGGAAGACATCCAACCAGCTTACCATGGAGTTTACCTGGCATGAGGGTTTGGGTCGAAACGCGCCCGCGACCGGTCCTGAGACCAGGCTCACAAGGAGTGGATCAGGGACTGATCAACTCAGCCTTGTGGAACAGAAACGATTTTACACTACCGGTGGCTGCCTGGGACTTTACTCTATTTTGCCTATTACCGTGTTATTTACCTTTACCCGCATTTTGTTGTGCTATTAGGACACCATGGGTCACACTTGTCAAAAGCTTTTGAAAAGTCTGTTGTGGATACTAACATCTGTATTTTCTTTTATCCTCTACGCTGTGGCGAGCCGTGGTGGGTGGGAGGGGCCGTCTTCATAGGGTGCGGCATAGCTGGGGGGAGGGGCAGGGGGCAGAGGTAGCGGACGCTGCCTAGGGAAACCCGTTGTGTGCCCTGGGTTTTTGTAAACTGATGAGGTATCTAGGTGGTTGGCTTATCTTGCTTACTTAGAACCCTCCTCAAAGATATTTATGAGTAAGTGGGGGGGGGATTGTTAGCAGCACACTATCGGGTCTGTATTTCTGTATTGAGTAAGTGGCTTGTACTGCCTGTAACCTTTAGTGGGAGTTGGAGGGCTAGGTGATCTGTTGTTTTTAGTGTGTGTGGGGATGAACGCCCTCAGTCCATTGTTTCCCTGTCTCCATAAATGCTGAAGGCACGCGATAGGGGCTTCTTGCAATGGCACGAGAGGGATGTGGAAGCGATCCTGTAGGCCTGGGGGCAGAGGTGCTTGGGCAGAGGGTGCCATTGAGGGGGAGGGGGAGGGGGGGAGGCCTCTTCAAAGTTTTGTGGAGTTAGAATAATATCTCTGAGATATTTGGGATGACCAAATTTTGGTTTCATTCATAAAGAATTCATTTGATTGTTGACCCTCAGAGTGGGCATGGTTTCGCTGAACACTGGAATCATATTGGACTTTAGGATCTCATTCATTTCTTTGGCTTCTTCTGTGTATGTCCATACGCGGGGGGGCGGGCAAGGGAAGGCAGGGACCCAATACTGGATGTAGTTTTTCCCTTAGATTTATATGAATAAAAGAAGAAGTATTGTTGGTTTTTATCAATGTCGTCAATGACTTTTAAGTTCTTCCTGTGATTCTCGTCCTCCATATAAGATTCGGGACTGCAGCTTAAAAAGTTCGATATTGGAGATAATTTCATTGACTGAGGTTGGGGGGCGGGGGTGGGGGGGGTCCCTTCATATTTCAGATATATTGACCCCCACTCACAGCAGTAGCCCACACAGAGTGAAATATAAGTAAGACATATGCAACATTTAGGTATCTTCATTCCAAAACGTTTTCGCCTACACAGTAAGACTTCTTTTCTTTCCAGTCGAGTACAAGAGTACAGAGTAAATCTCTACTGTTCCTGCTTACATTTCTTTCCTATGTACCAACAGAAGAAGCCTAGTGTGTAGGCGAAACGTTTCGGAATTTAGATGCCTAACTGTTGCATATGTTCTTACTTAACACTTAGCTACACACTGAGGTGAAGTCGAACCAAAAATATTTAAAAGATCCTCAAACTCAAGTCTTCAACAGTTTTTAATCCGATTGTATCAACAAACACATTGCAATGTGTCTTGCATACCAACCTCTCAGTATTGTATATCCATTTTGATATTCAGATCTGGGTACACACATAATTCCCTGTAGACGAAAGGTTTCAAGAACCGACAAGTTGATAAATAAGACACATGTGAAACGCTTGGGTATCTTTAATGAGGAAACGTTACGCCACACAGTGGCTTCATCAAGTCCATACAAAGGAAAAGGGTGAAGAACAGAGGAGTTTGAGTAATCATCCTCTCAGCCCTTAATCTAGTGGTCGGCCCCCCATCAATCTTGAATAGAATACAGCCTATGTGCGAGAATGGCTTATATATCGTAGGTCAGAGAGGTGCAGCAGTCGTAGTGGTGTCACATTTGCCCAATAGTGACTAGTAGGGTCGTGCCAAAGGTTAGACAAGTGAAGAATCCGTATATTAAGATCGCCAAATGTTGCTGTGATGACTTGATGAATTCCACAGTGTGGCGAAACGTTTTTTTCATTACAGAATACCAAATGATGCACATGTGTCCCTAATTTATCTGCTTATGGGTTCTCTAACCTTCCATCTATCATTCCTGTCTGACACAGCAACATCTTGGGATCTCATACTTGGTATTCTTCACTCTGATATAGTCCCTAACCCTTGGGCACGACCTACTTCCACATTGGACAAACTTGTACACCACCCACTGACGCTGGCACCTCTCCTGCCTACGGATATATGAAGCCACTTCTACGCATCATGCTGTATACTCATATTCAAGAATGCTGAAACTGACTACATCGACATGAAAGGCCGACAGGGACTGATTACCAGCGAAACTCCTCCTGTTCTTCACCATTCTCCTTTGTAATGGACAGATGAAGCCACTAGCTGGCAAAACGTTTCTCATTAAAGATAACCCAAAGTGTTGCACCACAGTGCCTAATCCTACATAAAGTTATGATCGAGCACACTTATCATGAATGCCATATTTGTTCACTTTGACTCTGCGATATTTTATGCGGAAATAAACATAATAATAAAATCAGAGTCTTTGCCACTAGTAACAACCGGAACAATCAGTCGGTTCGTATTGCCGCATGAACCAATCAAGCAAAACTTAAACAAGAAGCAGCGGACAGTAAACCAAAGATCAATGGCAGACATAAGGTTCTAAAAATCTGTAATAAGTTTAAACTATTAATTTCTTGTGTCAGCCTAGAATCGCTTGTTAACGATCATAACATGCCTTGTTATTTGTCCCAAGAACTGGCTATCCACCTGAAAAATTAATATTGGTGGCGAATCGTTAACCGGCAATTAAATAGCTTCTAGAAATCCACAAAGGGGAAACTAATGCCAGCTATAACAGCATCGAGATAACCCAGAGACGGGGCAATAGATTACTCCTCGATCGTCAAGACTTAAACCGTAGGACTGCTATCGCTAGTGTTTCAGAAACCATGTGAAAGTCATTAACCTTTCCCTGAGCTTGTTAGTGCGGTTAGTGATGCTACCGCAGGTCATTATCCACATGTGAGAAAATGAGAGAGCTGGTTCCCATCCTTACACTCCGTGTCGAACGACGGACTATTTTTATTTATATATTTGAGAAAGGTAACAACAGTCATCTCATAGTTCCCTTTTTCCCACACTTTATCAATTTTTCCTCAAGATACATGACCAGAGCTATACACTTGGTGATTCGCCCAGAGTTGTACCTGTAACGTAACAGGTGCCACCCCGTGTGTGACTGAAAGTTACAATGACCCAGCATGATGTTACTGTTTCGGTCAAGTGACCCAGATGACAGTGACTAAGTATTCGGTGCAGTGACCCCAGTGTGTGACTGTTGAGAGTGCAGTGTCACAGGTTGTGAGACTGAGTTGGTGCAGTGGCTCAGTGTGTGACACTGCAGATGTTAACAGTGAACCCAGTGTGTGAACTGTATGTACAGTGACCGTGTGTCACAGTATGTACAGTGACCCGATGTGTGATTAAGTGAAGGTACCAGTGACCTACTGTGTGATTGTATGTACAGTGACCCAGTGTGTGAACAGTAATGTACCAGAGACCCAATGTGTGACTCGTAATGTACAGTGAACCAGTGTGACTGACTGTTGGTGCTGTGACCCAGTGTGAGACAGATGGTGCAGTGGTCACCGTGTTGACTGTTGTTGCAGTGGCACAGTGTGTGACTGTTGGTGCAGTGGCACCAGTGGTGCACTGTTAAGCTACAGAGACAGTGTTGACTGTCGGCGCAGTTACCCAGTTTCATTATGGGGTTAAAAGCTTATCGACTATACATGGTCTTAAGATTACATGGTAGACCTTTACACCAACAGCAATACTCTATATTACCTAAGGTATATATCCCGTGGACAAGGAAAAAAAGGAATAATAGAACATAATAATAATAAGAATGATAATAGGAGAATAATAAGAAAAAATAGTAAATATCCTGGTTCTTAGAGAATTATAAAGTCTTACGAGTGTTGGCAAGTGTTACCAGACCTTACAGTGCTGCAAGTATTACAGTTATTTAGGGGTAGATCTTTCATGCGCTAAGGGAGCCTGGTTACCGGTCCAGATCACTACACTATAACTTCGTAAGGCCTACCCCCCCTCATCCACACATGTAATGCCTCTCATCCACTGCCCTAGCACACGATAACTATAAGCGCTACCCCCCACTCACCACTACGTGTGTGGCGGACCTCGCACGACTATGCCGGCCAGCTCCAAGCCTCCGACTACACTTATAAGCTATTGATCTGTATACACCGACACCCCGTCACCTCGAACGTAAGTGGGGGGGGGGTTGGGAATACATCCTCTCACCCCCCGACGGACACAGAGGGGGGGGGGGGATGTTCATGGGAGAGACATATACAGATTGTAACACCCGAACCTTACCGCCCGGAAATTGTGGTCAATAACACTAGACAATGTTAAGGGTACATAATAACCCGACCAATTATAGACATGTCAAGCAAGACTGCAGAAAAGTGCCAGTGTCAGTAGACCATTTATTTTTAAGGACAAGTGTCACATCGACTGTTTTTTCAGCAGTTTCGGCAATTACATGCCACACGTGAAATACTGGGTTAACTGTATTTTTAGTAGTAACTTGCTCAGGACCTCTGTTCCAAAATTCAATAGTCAACGTACCCATAAAAGGACATATGGAGAACCTTTATCTAGGTAAATATCTATATTACAAGTACGAATTTAAATTGCATTAAGGTCAGACTTTAAAGTCAAAAAGACATCCCTACACCAGGTATTATAAATATGGCATTGCCATTTGGATACAGAGAATTTTGTATGTTGAGGCATGCAAAGAGTACGTAACCTTTATTTCATTCGGGCGCAAGTACACCACCCACATTTACAGGCTATTCACCCCCAACCAGCTAACCAGGTGACTAAGGAGTTGACGAAGGGGCCCCGTCGAGACTCAACTAGTGATATTGACCAGGTTATTCCAGCCAAAAGAAGTTGTTTTTGGCAATCGCAGAGGTGTGGTATCTGACTCCTCTCCTGTCTGCCCTTGTCATTCCCAATCAAGCCTGGTAGAAGCACGATCGCTCTCTTGTGGCATCTATTCTGACATTGCTTACCGTTGGAGTGCACTAAACCTATCACTGTACATAGTGTATATAGTGGTAACATAATTGCTGTTCTTAAATTGGTGAAGTATAATTAAAAGTCAAAACTTTTTTGCTGTGGTTTTATTATGCTCTCATTTCCCTTTACACCCATGATAACAGGCCAGGCCATTTGGACTCCTGGGTTGTAATTAGTAATGTGTAGATAAGGCGGCTAGGTTTTCACAGCACAATTTTGTATACAAATATTGTGATCGACTTTCATAGTCTTGAAATAATTGCCGTTCATGACATGCATATATTTTTTTTGCTTGACTTTAAAGTCTTGTTGCAGTAACGAATTGGGTTCATTATTGATACCGAAGCATCAATGTGCACATAATGATCGCTAAATCTTAAGCTATCAGTAAAGTAAGCAATTGTTTTCACCTCTCTTTTTAATGATGTGTGGGTATGAATCTGTATCTCAGTTGTAAAGGTAAATGACACAAGCTAGTAACAATTTTGTACCAGCTTCCAGTGCTTCATTCATCCCATAATAGTAAATTATCCCAGGCGACTCAGTGTAGCACTTCCTCTCCTAACATTATCCCTGTTTTCCTCATGTAAGACCGACGGTGATTTTAAGTTCGCAGATGACTCCCTTTATTTATGTTTGTTTGTCGTCCTGATGTGAATTTAGGGTACCTTTGAACTCAATCTTTGATTTACTGCAATGTCGCTCCTCCGTTAGCTCTCTTGCCTTAATCTCGCTCATGTTTCTTTGTTATATTTCTTCTCCATCTCCTATGTCTTCCTCTAATTCACTATGACTAACGCTTTCTTAACTCTCTACTCTGTTCCGCTATCTACTCTGCTCATTTAAAACATTGGCCAACCTTGCATTCCCATCTATTTTTTTTTATTGGGATGTAAGGGAGTCTGTTATGAGAAGGATATCACCGGCCGTAGACGAAGTTTCTGATATGTTGATAAATAGTTTCAGCTTTACACACAATGTTATTATTGCACAAATCACCACAGCCGGTAAACTTTTTCCATACATATAATAATTTCACGTAAATATATACATTCCAATTATCTTATTCCCATAGACTCACGCGTGCATCTTAGGTCTGCCAGATCATCTAACCTGTCCATGTTGGCTAAAAAAAAAAAAGTTCCAATGATAACTACAAAATTATTGGCCGTGATGCCTCAACAAAAAATTTCATAAGTAAAAAAGTAGCCGCTGAAGTCATGCAAATGGAACTTTAAACGTTTTGTGGTTCTGAATAGATCGCCCTTAAATTGCCGAGTGCACATAAAATATGCCAATCATAATAACACCAATTAACTATCTTTAAGAATCTACAATCTTTGAGCGTTGTATCTGCTGAACACAATACTCTATGTCCATACATTCCGTATAAGAACATTGTGCAAATCATGCATGGCCACGCGCCCACATTTAATCAGACGTAAGACACCACTGCTAAGGACAAAGTTTTACAGTCCCTCAGCAACCGTTCCTCTGGTGTAGGCGCCTTCATCACTCCTCCTGCAGGAGACTATATCCTTGCTGAATGTGGTTGTATAAATGGAAGAGAGAACTCACCTCTCAATCACCTGTGTCCCGCTTTATATCTATCACCACTCTGCCTCCTAGCATTGGAGAAAGGAGTGGGTTTGAAGAAAGAGAGTAGGACGGAAAGGGAGGAGCTGATGGAAGAGGGAAGTAGGAAGTTAATAAAGGAAGGAAGAGTGAATGGGAGGGAGAGAGAAAGTGAGAGCATTTAATGATGCTGAGTAGATAACACTACTGAGCCTGAAAAAATAAGGTTAGGACTCCTTGCCCTAATCTTGTTAGACCTGTGTAAAAGAGAGAATAAAGAGAAGCCGTAGTGTGGACAGAAGAAAAAGTGGGAGTAAGAGTAGGTTGGAGAAAAAAGTTAGCGCTCTATGATTTTGCACTTCTTCCCATACAACAGCAATTAAGAGCTGGAAATATAAATCCTACTTAACAACGTTCCTTGAGTGCATCTGTGTTTCACACATCCTCATACAGACAATAACGCATGGTGCTTTTTATCCTCCATTTGAGGCTTTCATCCCTCATAGATCACATAATTTCAACTCCAAGAATACAATTATCAGATCAGTTATTTGCTCGGGCCCCCTGACTTTGATGATAAGTAAGGAACTCATCTCTTTGCAATACACAAATAACCCGCACATAGAAGATAGAGGAGCTTACGAATTTATAAATGGTCCCAAGTCGGACCGAAACGTAGTCGTCAGCTCCTCTCTTCTAAGTTTCGGGTTTATTTGTGTATAGCTCCAGTAATCGGTAGTTGTTGGTCCTTTGAAATTTTGTTAATTGCAACACAGTGCAAGTTGGGGGGCGGGTGGCAGAATTAGAAGAATGCTTTGCAACAGACTTATTCCGTAGGATGGTGTATGGGCATCATATTTGGACATCAGCGGTACATACTGACCTACGCTCCCACATGCACGCTGCAACCAAGCGTACCCCGCCTACCTACACACACTTTGATTTCTCCAACGCCCGTTGGAGTATTTTGTGAATTTGTGCGAGAGCAAACTTAGCTATATTGGTTTACTGCTATATCATCAACGAAGAGTAATCGTCCCATCTGAGTGTTTTGTGTGATAGGAATATTATTTTTTGGTAGTTACCCGTTAACCCAGTGGTGATGTAAACGGGTTTTATCGATGAGGGGCCATCAAATGGGTGAACCGATAGAGATACTTTGGAAAAATCTAATAATCACCGCTAGCTGAAATATTCACTATGATAATCCAACGACAGCCAGAATTATCATCATTAAGAAAACCACAGAAAACACAACAATTATCATCAGTCTCTCTCTCTCTACCACACAGGACGAATTATCTACGACTATTAATGATAATTACACAGAATTATTAATAATTTTATGGTAATCATTCTCAGTAGGAGCCTATAATCAATGTAGGGCAATCAACGAAACTAATCAACAAAGTGTGAATCAGTACAGCTGAACAGACCGACCGAACACTGGAGAATAATGTGGTAAGATGAGTAATGTCATAACATAAATCTGAACTATCAACAGACGGCCCCACCACAGCGCCAGGTCATTCATATATATATTTTTTTTACTCCCGTTTTTTTTCCGTTTAGAATACATTTATCTATCCAGGATGATTAGGTTGGTTTATTAGGTCTTAAACTTTTATCGACTACACAAGTCATTTATGCTGCATCTATACCTGCACATCACCGCTTATTGAATCACCAAAAAATGAATTAAAGTAGTTATATGGCACGCTAGGAGATACACACCTTTCAGTGAATATATACAGAGCACAGACCTCTTGCGTGCATAACTATAAGTACAGGATAAACCATCCATAAAAATAAGTTCTTTGTCCTCACTGAACTCGAATTACCTATTCGCCCAAAAAAAATAAATATATAACTATATAAAAAAAAATATCGGGAAGAAAATATATAGAAACATATAAATAATAAAATAATTAAAAAAAAGTATAAAATATAGTATGAATAATGGCATGAGTGTGAGTGTATGTTTATGGGTGTTTGTTCGTTGTGTCAAAAAATAGTGTGTGTATCTCATTGTTCCGTCTGACATGTCTTGTCCTCCATACCTTGTGTACTGTTTATTTATATCATGCCGCTGATGAGGAATTCTGACTTCGTTAAAATATCATAAAGCATGAATGAGACATATCGATGGATGACGCAGGCACTGCATTGGTAATCCCTATTACATGCATTCCGATGCTCTCTTATACGTTACTTACCATAAAACTTCTCGCAACCACCGCATGCGACCACGTACACATCTGCTGCACAATCAGTTGATCAATAAGCTTTCTTCTTGACTAAGTCTTCTATCGTACTGGACGTCATCGTGGCTAAGTTAATGTTGTTCCTAACAAGTGTGCAGGTGACGAGGGTAGCTACTTCACAGCAGTTCACAGATCGCCTAAACTCAGTAAAAATAATCAGTTTCAAGTTAAATATGAAGAGAATTGTCAACTAGCGGTTTGAACACACTAGCCACAGAGGTACACCTATTTTTGATACAGTCACACATTTCCTTAGCACTTCTTAGAGTATGAGACTGATTATATCGAAAAATGTGAGACTACAGCATAGGTTTAGGTAAGCGACTACTGATTTTGATAACTGCTATACTAAGGACACAAGTGACTTCTTAACTCTTTAGTCTTTTTGTCATACCGTCACCAGTGACCTTCCTCCTCCTCCTTGACCCTGCTTTTCTCACCTGACTTCTACAGTGTCGTGCTAACTGGCCTCTCTCAGCGGTTCCTCGGTGTTTTTAATGAGTAACATATCTTCAATCCCTGCGTGTGAAGGACCGGTACTCACCTAATTGTGGTTGCAGGGGTCGAAACGCAGCTCCTGGCCCTATGATTTCCCGTGTGAAGGACCGGTCTATGACTTCCCGTGTGAAGAACCGGTCTATGACCTCCCGTGTGAAGGACCGGTCTAAAGACCTCCCGTGGAATGACCGAGTTCTACGCGAACCTCCCATGTGAAGGACCGGTCTATGACTTCCCGTGTGAAGGACCGGTCTATGACCTCCCCTGTGAAGGACTGGTCTATGACCTCCCCTGTGAAGGACTGGTCTATGACCTCCCGTGTGAAGGACCGGTCTATGACTTCCCATTTGGAAGGACCGTTCTATGGCCCTAACCGAGTAAAGGACCGTACTATTACCCTCTGCCGTGTGAAGGACCGGTGTCTACGACCTCCCTTGTGAAGGACCGGTCTAGACTTCCCTCCTCCCGTGTGAAGGAACCGGTCCTATGACCTCCCGTGGTGAAGGACCGGTCTATGACCTCCTCCCGTTGTGAAGGACCGGTCTATGACCTGTCCATGTGAAGGACCGTCTATGACTTCCAGTGTGGAAAGAACCGGTCAATGACCCTCCCGTATGAAGGATTTTTGCTACTAACTGACTCTCGAAACCTCGATAGTCACCTTCGGCAGCGTGCAAATGTTGTTTTGTGTGTGTGGGGGGGGGGGGGGGGGGGAGTGCGGGGTAGAGTCCACATGACTTAACTCTTTTCTAAATAAATGCTCTACTCTGATTAAAAAAAAATCATAATTCTCCCATTAGGACAATATCCGTCAAAAACCAGAATCATCACTGGTACAAATACTTTTTCATCAAAATTACCAGATGTAACACGTCGACCCCCCCTCCGGCTTGATGTCAAATATATATAAATAACAAAGTGTTCTATCAGGCCTATAATCCAAAATGGATTAAAACTAGCTACTAACTATTTCTTCTTCTTCTTTCTCATGACCAGTTAGCTTCTGTTAAGATGTGGTAAGGAAGAAGGAGGGTAAGGGATAGAAATATTGACGAAAAAGGGTGGAGTGGGGGAGGAGATGTATGAAAAAAAGAGTAAGTTGCCTCAACCACTTTGGGTTGTGAATTTAGGGAAAGTGTATGTTGAAATAAGAATAAAATATTTCTTTAGAGGTATAATACTAACCCATCAGAGTCACATAGATATAACAGAGTAATAAGTACAGTGAGCGTGCTGAATTTGGTATTAATTATACAAGAAGCAATTGCATTTTTTTTTTTATTTTTTTATTTTTTTTTTTGCGATTGCACAACGGATATTTATGATCGACAAATGAAGGCCATACTGTTCTTGGCCAGGATTATAGAATTACGTGACAATGGCTTCGGTTTACAACTGACTACACCAACTAACTACGACAACTACAAAAATAATAAAGAAAAGGAGAATATAAGACAATTGAGTTTTTCGAGAGGGAACAGAAAGAAGCAATATAGTGCGCAATACATTTAAATTAAATAGAGTTACCTAGACCCAGGACAAAAACATCGATCTTAGTATCATCTGAGGGCGTTTGCCTTACGACGCTGGCAGACTGCTCGCAGTGATAAAAAAAACATTAATAATAATAATATATACAATGCATATACAAGATCAGCCAGCACCAAGGCAATAAATTAATTTCCTCTCTTAGTGTTAGCCGTCTGTTGTGTGTCGCGTCGAGGGGGAAAACTTGGAAGTTAATTAAAAGTAACTAGCCACTATGCTCTGCTCTGCTTATGTAGCTACAAGATGAACTGTGACATGACTAGACAAGATCTTCTTGTTAACTACGAGATGATGTCTGTGGAAAGACATCAGTGTAATCTTATGCTGTGTAGACTACACGAGATTGAATGTGAGCTAAGGACTAGCAGATGATCTCTTGTGTAACAATCGAAGATGATGGTGACAGCGACTAGCAGTCTTGGAATCCTGGTCTTGGTGATAACTATCGGAGTGATGTGACAAGACTAGCAGTGATCTTTCTATGTTGTTAACGTTCGAGATGATGTGACAAGACAACCAGTGATCTCTTGTGTAACTACGAGTGGATAGATGGACAATTCTAGCAGGTGTGATCTTCTTGTGTAACTACGGAGATGATGTGGACAAGGACTAGTCGAGAGATCGTCTTGGTGTAACTACGAGAGTGATGTACAAGACTAGCAGTGATGCTTCTTGGGTGTAGACTAAAAATATCCACATTTTCAAAAGAAAGCTATAGACAAATCTGTCCATCCTGGTTCAACACCCAACCACAACTCTCTTAGAAAGCTAGCAGTACAAAATTCAACTGATAATATTCAGTAAAGACTAGCAGTACAAAATTTAACTGATAATATTCAGTAAAGACTAGCAGTACAAAATTTAACTGATAATATTCAGTAAAGACTAGCAGTACAAAATTTAACTGATAATATTCAGTAAAGACTAGCAGTACAAAATTTAACTGATAATATTCAGTAAAGACTAGCAGTACAAAATTTAACTGATAATATTCAGTAAAGACTAGCAGTACAAAATTCAACTGATAATATTCAGCAATGATTGTTAATAATACATAATGATATGATATTTATCGTCAAGAAATAGGAGCGAAACTGGTTGCCGCCTTAATCACCAAGTTAGGAAGGCACTACTGACCACGTGTGGGTGTTTACATACAAACAACATCAGTAGAGCCTCGTATCTCCGTAAATATTTATCACCAATCAATACTAAGATGTTTGTACATCCGGCACTTACAAGTTTGTTTGTCTGTGTTTGAGTCTTTTGTACGGCTGCCCTGTATATAACCATTATAATATATATATATATATATATATATATATATATATATATATATATATATATATATATATATATATATATATATATATATATATATATATATTATGCAATAAGATCACAGTAAACAGGTGATTTCAGAATATACAAAACAACCACTCTGAAAGAATAAAGAAATTCCAAGCGCTTTCGTGACTACTCACATTATCATTATCATAGATCCTTGATAATGTGAGTAGTCACGAAAGCGCTTGGAATTTCTCTATTCTTTCAGAGTGGTTGTTCTGCATATATATATATATATATATCTATATATATATATATATATATATATATATATATATAAAATATATATATATATATATATATATATATATATATATATATATATTCAACAAGTCGGCCGTCTCCCACCGAAACAGGGTGACCCAAAAAAGAAAGAAAATCCACAAAAAGAAAATACTTTCATCATCATTCAACACTTTCACCACACTTACACATCATCACTGTTTTTGCAGAGGTGCTCAGAATACAACACTTTAGAAGCATATACGTATAAAGATACACAACATATCCCTCCAAACTGCCAATATCCTAAACCCCTCCTTTAAAGTGCAGGCATTGTACTTCCCATTTCCAGGACTCAAGTCCGACTATATGAAAATAACCGGTTTCCCTGAATCCCTTCACTAAATATTACCCTGCTCACACTCCAACAGATCGTCAGGTCCCAAGTATCATTCGCCTCCATTCACTCCTAACACGCTCATGCACGCTTGCTGGAAGTCCAAGCCCCTCGAGCACAAAACCTCCTTTACCCCCTCTTTCCAACCCTTTCGAGGACGACCCCTACCCCTCCTTCCTTCCCCTATAGATTTATATGCTTTCCATGTCATTCTACTTTGATCCATTCTCTCTAAATGACCAAACCACCTCAACAACCCCTCTTCTGCCCTCTGACTAATGCTTTTATTAACTCCACACCTTCTCCTAATTTCCACACTCCGAATTTTCTGCATAATATTTACACCACACATTGCCCTTAGACAGGACATCTCCACTGCCTCCAACCGTCTCCTCGCTGCTGCATTTACCACCCAAGCTTCACATCCATATAAGTGTGTTGGTACTACTATACTTTCATACATTCCCTTCTTTGCCTCCATAGATAACGTTTTTTGACTCCACATATACCTCAACGCATCACTCACCTTTTTTCCCTCATCAATTCTATGATTAACCTCATCCTTCATAAATCCATCCGCCGACACGTCAACTCCAAAGTATCTGAAAACGTTCACTTCTTCCATACTCCTCCTCCCCAATTTGATATCCAATTTTTCTTTATCTAAATCATTTGATACCCTCATCACCTTACTCTTTTCTAAGTTTTCTAAGTTCCTTTTGGTGCAAAATTATAAATTTTTACATTAATATTAATGAAAAAAATATATCTTTAAACTTATAAGAGAAAATTTTAGAAAGGACTTAATTTTAAATGAGTTCTTGCTAATTGACCAGTTTTACATATTCGGCACGACATATATATATATATATATATATACATAATATATATATATATATATATATATATAATATATATTATATATATATATATATATAATATATATAT
>NC_069428.1:27596670-27635635 GCF_026875155.1 Cherax quadricarinatus | reverse complement strand
AAACCCACTTTTAGGAAAGCTTTACTTATGTCAGCCGTAAAGGCATAATTCTTCACCTTGAAATTTAATAAGATATCTCCTAATTTTTCCGTCAATGACGGACCTGTCATCAAACAGTCATTTAAACTAGGTACATTTTGTTACTCCTGGCACTACAATTAAACACAGTTCTCAGAGGAGTGGTCTTAGAACCCTTTCCCTTCACTTCGTGATGTCATAAAAAAGCCAACATGGCCGACGCAGCAGGTTGTGTAGCGGCTAGCTGCGGGATTTTCAAGGATAGCTCCTGGTCAAAGAGGCTGACCAGGTCCCTACTTAACAGAACTCAGTGTGAATGCTTTGAGAAGATACCAGAGCAGCGAACGGACTTCCCAGTGCATCGTTTCAGCGTAAATAGTTGAAGTGTTGTGCAGAAGGTTTGGTGTTGTTGAGTCAGGACCAGTCAGCGCCTCCCCCCCCCTCTCCGCTGGGGGGAGGGGGAGGGCGTGTGTAGTAAACAGTGACCCTCTCATAACGCCTCGCCCCTGCCCGTCTCCCCCGCCTCACCCACCCAACTCCCAGCGCCACCCCATCTATAGAGGGTACTTCTCCCCTAACCCATGTTGTCAGCGATGGCACTACAGGGAGTGCCGGGCTCACAGGAATTTCCCACTACAGGGACAGCATCGTGGAGTTCGACCGCGAGGCAGCTGTCAGGTGTGCCACAGGCAGTGTGTACTCAGTTCCTCAAGCTTCAACATCCGTGCACACGAGGGCCTGGGATCTTCAGTCAACTTGGCGTCCACCAGGACGTTGCCATGTCCCTAGGACAGCTCTCCATCGGGCTGCTAACGGAGCCACTGGCTTCTTGGACCTCTTGGGGAGGGTCGATGGTGCTCGTGCAAGCAGCAGATCCCGGGGCAACTTGCTGCTGTTTGCAATGGCTGTCTGCCGAGGAGAGACAGGCACCTAGCAACATCTGTTGTTGGGGAAATGGATGAATTCCCTGCTATGTTTGTTAACTGCTCATTACTCTGTAATTTGTCTATGATTGTAATCATGTGATAACGTGTTTATACATTCATTACCTTTGAAACTTGTCATGATTGTGACCAGCTCTACCTGGAGCTCATTACCTTTGTAAATTCTCATGATTAATGTGTTTATGATTCATTACCTTTGCAATTATTCATGAGTGTGACAAGCTCTACCTGGAGCTCATTACCTTTGTAACTTGGTCATGATTATGACCAGATCTAGTTCATTACCTTTGTAACTTGCTCAGCTATCAAAACTTTGGAGTCCAGTCCCTGGACCAATTATGTACCTCTGTAATCTTTTGACTACCGCCCACAGGATGGGTATGGGGTGCATAAAAAACATATTAAACTAAACTAAAACTCCGTGATGTGGCAAATAGTGACCATAAATTTTGGCTTGCTCAGGAGGTACCTCTTCTATAAATTTATTAATTAACTGCTCAGCAGTTATATCATTATAGGCAGTTAACAATTCTGGTGTCTTACTCAGTTCGCGGAGCTGAGCTTTTAACTGTCCATATGCCATTCTGTAATTAGTGGGCAATTCTGGATGGTTCAGTCTCCACGGAAGTCTTACCCAGTATTGTCCAGATTCAAATTTTACATCTCTCAGGTACTGTTCCTGAGTAAAAGAATCGTCTGGACTTTCTTCATTTACATTTATTCCAGTGCTGTCTAATTCCCACAATTTATGCACTGGCTCAACACCATCCTCTATGGAAGAATTATACTGGGGTACTATTTAATGAGTAAGACACACAGTTATGGTATTTGTAGTTTCCTCTAGTCATGAATTATTATTACGAGGAATCCTACCATACATTACATGGCCTCCTGCAGTCTTCAAAAGGGTGGCACCACATTTCTTTACCATACCCTTTACAAAGGAGGCATAATAGTCACTACCTATCAAAATATTTATTGGGCCTACAGAATCATCACTTACACCAGAAGGTGCTAAATTTACATTATGTGCAAGTCTTTCTGTAGCTTTACTAAGCCCAACTGTAGATATTTTCTCTGGAAGTCTATCTAATATTACTGCATTAACACGTTTTTTCTCATTGCCCAACCTGACAGTTACATAAACAGTTTCATACAATTGAGCCCTTTTATCCGAGAGAAAACCAGATAATTTTAAAGTTGTGGGATCTCCCATCTGTAATTTCATACCATCAAGACATTTACGTTTTATGAACGTACGCTGAGATCCCTGGTCCAATAATGCATTGACATTTTTTGATTTATGCCTTTTATCATCAATTTTTACCTGTAACACAGGTAAGGCTACTTCAGCAAAACCATCATTATTAACATTAGCAGCAATTTTTACATTAGCCACTGTTGTGTCAGGATTGTCAACATTATCATTATTATCAACATTATCATATAGACCCTTACACATGACTATATGGTGTCTTCCTTTGTGACATTGATAACAGTTGTTTAATTTGGCATGACAATCCTTTACATTGTAATTACCCAAACACCTGATACATCTGTCAAGTTCCTCCAATCTTTCAACTTTATCATTCCATGAATTGTATGCATTGCAATTCTCAGAAAAGACAATCTCTCTTTTCTTTGACTGGTTTCTTATTAACTGGGCTACCCTTAGGAGGGTACTATTCTTCTTACCTTGTGGAGAATCATTATTTCTGATTCTTGCTACTTGATATGCACCTATGCAACTCTTTTTAGGAATTGAATTTTGATTATTAACATTGGGATAATTTTTCCCTTTCTGAAACTTGATAGATACCTCAGAGTTATTATGTGTTGCATCTTTAAAATGAGTTGGTTGGCTGGTCTGCAACTGAACAATTAATTCTTGTAGACCTAGTCTTATTTCCTCCAGACCAAAATAACCCTTGTAATATTTGTTCGAGATCCATTCAAGTGTTTGATAGTTTAATTTATTCTGTACCATGGCACTTAATAACCAGTCTGATTCCTTCAGATTATATTTATTACTTAAAGTTTTGAGAGTGCTCTCCAGTTTAACTCTAAACTGCTGTAAACCTTTGTAAGTGTGATCTGGAGATTTTAAATTAACAATGATATTTACTAGATCCAATCTACTTTGTTCTATATTACCATAAGTGACCTTCAACAAGTCAACTGCTTCCTTGTAAGAGTCATCTACATTGGGAAAGGCTTGTATGAGTATGTGAGCATCTCCTCTAATCTGTCCTTCGAGGTAAAATAATTTAGTTACACAGGCTAGGTCACTCCTGTCATGCACAGCTGCTTTAAAAATTGACCAAAACTCCTCTCAATTCTCTCCAGGATTAAATACAGGTAAACATAATTCTGGGAGTTTTGGTAAAGACATCTTATTTGTTGGAGCAGACTGACCAACTGCCTGGTTTACACATTTTAATTTATTCAAGGCCTGACTTTTACAAGAAAGAATCTTTTCCTCTAATTCATAATACTGATTAATCATAAGATCTACTTCAGTCTCATCTACACAGTTTACTAATAAATCTCCTTCATATTTGTTGTAATATAATTTGTATGAATCATATCTATTCCCCAAAGCATCTAAATACAATTTTAAATCATCAGTATTCACAGTTTCTTGATTCATTAATTCCAAACATTTATTATATGCCTTGGTTACATGACCCTTTCTAGCTTTCAGTGATGCTGTTTTTTGCTCTATATTCCATATGTTTGTCTTCTACATTAATTTCAGCCATGATCCAATGTATTAAATTCAACTTAATTAATAACACTGATTACAACGTACCTTTGAATAAATCCTAGCTACACTTGAGCTTTGCAATTACATGTAAGAAAATTGTAATATAAATTTTAAATACACATTAATAATGTTAGTTACACTTGAGCTTAGTAATTACACATGTAAGAAAATTATAATATAAATTTTAAATGTACATTAATACAAACCTTTAACCAGACTTGGCTCATCAAAATTAATATTATACAAATTAATATAAATCCTTGCCAGAATTTGGCATAGCAAAATTTAATATTATACACATTAATATAATTAGCTACACTTGGCTTATTAATTGCACATACACTGATATAAATCTTGGCCAGAATTGTCTTATCAAATTAATATTATACAAATTAATATAAATCCTTGCCTGAATTTGGCATAGCAAAATTAATATTATACACATTATTATAATCTTTAGTCATACTTGACTTGGCTTATCCAAATTAATGTTGTAATAATTATAATCCACTACATATTAAGTAAATTTGTGAACTTAACATCCACCTCCTTCTGTCATTTTACATATAATTATTAAGTAATTAACTAATTAATGACTTCACTAATTACCTCCTGTTCAAGAAGGACCAACGGGCAAATTAAATTTGGAAAATTGCATTTATCTGAATGTAACTCATTATGTACATAACAGTAAATGATAACAAAGATAATTCAAACAACAATTGCGAGTCTCGTCTGCGCAGGCGCAGGCTTCCCATTTTTTATGACAAATTTTATTAAATACAGTATGGCCATCTATTTACATATAACTACTGTATTTCTGGAAAATATATACAGTATTTTCCACAATCTTCTTTATAGGTAATGAGTTGTTTCCATCTCTTGAGACTGTGCTGGCTGTTGTGACGTTCTATGGGATGTTTGGGCATACCTTTCTTTATATCTAATTCAAAATGCCCACAGTGTTTTCAATCAGATCTTTATTAATTTATTACCAATATATATATATATATATATATAATATATATATATATATATATATATATATATATTATAATATATATATATATATATATAAAATGTTCATTGAGGCGTGTTTCAAAGCGCGCCTCAATAAACAAATTAACGCATATAGGAACGATAACTCGAACAACGCCTGCTTACAACACCGAGATTCTGCCAATCATCTCATGAAATTCAGGGACGTTCGGTTAGTGATCAAAGAACCTAATTTCCGCAGACACAAATGCCTTGAATCACTCTTGGGAGTTAGCGTGGGCTGTTACCCATACCATGGCTTGTTGTAGTGCTTTAGAATCCCATGTTCATGTGATGAAGAAGATTATACTTCTTCAGGAGGAAAATAGGAAGCTGAAGCTTCGCATAGATAAGTTTGGGAGTGAGTGTGAGAAAGATTTAGCTGGTAAGGTAGGAATGGTCACCAGCAGTGATAGTGGCAGCTGCTTTAAGTGGCAAGTGGTTCACAGTTCAGGAAGAAGGAAGATAAGGAGAGTTAATAAAGAAAATGTGAAGGTAGGAAATCGATTCTCTGTTCTCCAAGACGAGTGTACTTCACTGGTTAGTGAGGTTGAAGGTACCACTGATTTCCCTGCTAATCAAGGTAAGAATATTTTAATAGTAGGCGATTCTCAGGTAAGATATATGGACCGAGCATTTTGTAACAGAGACAGAAAGGTCAGACAGAGAGTGTCTTCCTGGAGCTGGTGTTGACGACATAGTCAGCAGGTTGGATAATATTATGGCAGGTAATGGGAACAAGCCCATTATCTGTCTTAGTGCTGGGGATAATGACATTGGGAAGGGCAGGAGAGAGGAGCTGCTGGATAAGTACAGGTCAGCCATAGAAGTAGTTAGGTCTAAGGGAGGGATCCCAGTCATATGTAGCATCTTGCCTAGAAAGGGAGTGGGCAATGAATGGATGTCTAGGGCAATTGGTATAAATCGCTGGCTAGACAGGTACTGCAAAGAACTTGCAATCCCATTCATTGATAACTGGGACCTTTTCTTTGGCAAACATGATGTGTATGCAAGGGATGGGGTTCATCTCTCTGGGGATGGAGTGGTTGCATTAGCCAATTCAATTGAGAGGGTAATTGATGACTTGTCTAGGAATTTAAACTGATAGATTATAGAGGTATGGGTGTTTGTGGGAAACAATCAGGCTGCAGCTTTTAGGGTTTTAAAAACGGGCGTTATTTCCGGGATAACTAAAGGGTTTATTTTTTTTAAAAGACAAATTCAAAAAAAGTGCTAGTAAGGGTTTAAATAAAATGATCAACAAAGAAAATTAGTAGAGGGAAACGAGGGGGACTAGCTCCCTTTAAAGGGTTTTACTTTACAAATAGAAAGGGGGTCAAAGAAATAAGATAAAATGAGTTAAAATTATTTTGCAAGGGTGGGTTTAATAATTTTTATTGGTTAAACTGAGCCCCGGTTAAACCTAAAAAGAGGGAGAAATGCCTTCTGAATGCAACAACGGGGGTTATAAACTTTTTCCACATGTTTGGGCCCAACAGGAAGGTGGGGTGGGGGGCGATGCTGTCGGGAAAAAATTTTAAATTGTTTAGACATGATTAAGATTAGAAACATGGGACAAAAAGAATGGGTTTTTGGCTTCATTTTCTCGAGGGGGTCGGGGAAAAATTTTTTTTTTGGGGGGTGGTTTTTATGGGCCCCCCAAAACCTTTAAAAAGGGAGTGCAGAAAAGCGGGTTTTGGGAAGAAATTCAAAAGGGCTTAAAGATAGGGAAAATGTTGGGGATAATGGGGTTTTTAACTTTAGAAAAATTGTTTTGGAACAATATGACAGGAAAGGGAACTTTTAAAATGGTATAAAAACCGACAGGTTGTTAGGTAAAAACATATGCAACATTTTGGGGATCTTTATTATAAAAAACGTTTGCCTACAAAGTAGGCTTCTTCAGTAAAAGTACAGAAAAGTTGATAAAGAGAAGTTTTTGAAGACGATGTAATCGGGATCACCCTTAAATTTTTTGAGGTGGTCGGGTCCCCGGGCTGGAGAAGGGGCATTTTTCCCATAGTATGAAACAATAGGGAGAAGAAGTGACGGATGGGGGCTTTTTTTTGCGCCAAGAGGTGGGACGGGGGGGGGCCAAATAGGAGGGGTTTAAGAATTCAGTTTTTGGGAGAGGTCAGGTCCCTCTCAAACCCAACCCCCTCTCATTAGTGGAATTTGGCGAAGTTGTTTTGCAGGTCTGTACCAAGATACCTTGTTTTTGCAGTGTCTGACAGTTTGGGAACAAAAAAATTTGGTTTAAAATACCGACGGGTTTGGTTAGGTAGGACACATATGCAACGTTAGGTATCTTTATTTTTGAAACGTTTCGCCTACACAGTAGGTTTTCAGTCAAGTCCCAAAAAAAATTTGTTTGAAGCAGAAGATACTTGAGACGAGTAATCAGCCCAAATCCCCCTTAAATTTTTGAGGTGGTCAGTCCCTCGTCTGGGAAGAGAAATTGTTCCATAGTATGAAAAAAATTTATGGAGAAGAAGTGAAAAGGATGGAGCTTTTTATAGCCCCAAGAGGTGAGACTTTGGCCACTAGGAGAGGTAAGAACTAGATGTTGAGAGGTCAGGTCCTTTTTAAAAATTCCAGCCCCTCTCATTAGTGGAATTTGTCAAAGTTGATTGCAGGTCTGTACCAAGTTTTACCCTGTGTTGCAGTGTCTGACAGATTGAAATTAAAATGGTAAAAAAATACCGACAGGTTTTTAGGAAAAGAAAAAATAGGAACAGTTAGGTATCTTTATTATAAAACCCTTTTCCCCCCCCTACACTTTTTAGGCAAAAACGTCTTCAAGTATCTTCTGTTTTCTATAATTTTTTCTTACTTGACTGAAAAGGGGCCTACTGTGTAGGGGGAAACGTTTCTTAAAAAAAGATACCTAACGTTGATATGTGTCTTACCTAACCCCTGTGGGTTTTTTAAACCATTTTAATGTTCAATCTGTAGACACTGAACACAAGGGTTTTTGGTACAGCCCCTGCAATCAACTTCGAAAAACTTCCACTAATGAGAGGGGTGGATTTGAGAGGGACCTAAACCTCCAAAATCTGAGTTCTTCCCTTTCCCCCTATTTGGCCTACGTCCACCTTTTTGGCGCTTTTAAAAAACCCTCCTTTCCTGTCACTTCTCCATTTTGGGTTTCTTTACTATGGGAAACAATGCTCTTTTTCCGATGAGGGATGACCACCTAAAAATTTTAAAGGGTGATGGACTGTTTAAATTGTTTTTCAAGTATCTTCTGTTCATAAACTTTTCGGGTACTTGATGAAGAAGGCCTTACTGTGTAGGCAAAGGTTTCATTTTTAAAGTTACCTAACGGGGTTGGGCATATGTGTCTTCCCCTAACAACCTGTGGGGTATTTTTTTCCCAATTTTTTGTTAAATTCTGTCAGACACTGAAAAACAAGGGTTTTCTTGGTCCCAGACCTGCAATCAACTTGGGAAAATTCCACTAATGAGAGGGGTTTTGGGGTTTTTTGAGGGGGACCTGACCTCTAAACATCTGATTTCCCTTACCTTTACTAGTGGCCAAAGGGTCTAACCTCTTGGGGGCTTTTAAAAAGCTCCACCCCTGTAAATTCTTCCCCCATATTGTTTCTTATATGGAACAATCCCTCTTCTCCAGACTGGGGGATGACCCCCAAAAAAACTTTAAGGGTGATGGGTGATTACATCGTCTTAAAAGTATCTTCTGCTTCTATAAAATTTTTCGGAAACTTGACTGAAAAAACCCCCCCGTCCCCCCCCCCCCCCGGAAACTTTTATAAAAAAAGTACCAAATTTTGCATATGTGTCTTACCTAAAAACCCTGTCGGTATTTTATTACCTTTTTAAATGTTCAATCTGTCAGACACTGAAACCCCTTGGGGTATCTTGGTACGGGCCTGAAATCAACTTCGACAATTTTCCAAACAAATGGAGGGGCTGGATTTGAGGGGGGCCCTGACCTCTCAACATCGGGATTTTCTTACCTCTCCTAGGGGGCCTACGTCTCACCTCGGGGCGCAAAAAAAAACCCCCACCCTGTCACTTCTTCCCCATATTTTTTTCATATTTAGGGGAACCCAATGCCTTCTCCAGACTGAGGGACTGCCCCACCTAAAAAATTTTTAAAAGGGTGTGGACTGTTTTCATCGTCTTAAATTTATTTTTTGTTTTCTATCAACTTTTCTGTATTTGGGGATTTGAAAAAAGCCTACTGTGTAGGGCGAAACGTTTCAAAATAAAAAAACCTAACGGGTTGCATATGTGTCTTACCTAAAAATGCCCAGGAAATCTTGATTCAGGACTTTCTGATAGGGGTTCGGGGATTGTTTTTTTAAAAAACGGGTTTGTGCAGCCCCAAAACTGGAGGAAAACAATTGCTTGAATTTGATTTTTCCCAACCCAAAGATTCACTAATTAATAATCTTGGGGTTTTAATGATGAGTTTGGGGGGAAAGTGTTTCACAAATCACTTAGTTTCAATATATCATGGAATTACCAGATAATGAAATTTAAAAAAAATTTCTGCCCCAGATTTTTTCTTTGGGCCCACTTCATGGGACTGAAAAATTATTGGGGGGCTAAATTGGGGGTGTTTTAAAATATGGGTTTAGGTAAGGGGATTTTTTGGTTGCCAAAAATGGGCGGTTTTTTTAGGCAAAGTTTGGCCCAGACAACTTTTGTTCCCAGTAGGGAAATTAGATCTAACAAAAAAAAGATCCCCAAAAGGATTTAACAATAGATTAAAACATCTTTGGTCAAAAGGAGGAAAATTTTAGGGTATCAAAAAAGGGGATGGGCAGTTAAAAAATCCCAAAATATTCAATTAAAGAGGAAATTTAAAAAAAAAGGAATAAGAAAAGGAAAAAAAGATTATGAGGGGGTAAGGTCGAAGGGGGTTTTAAAGACAACCCAAAAAGGGGTTTTTTCAGGTATAAAAGTAAGTTTTGGGGCAAGATTGGCCCCCTTAAGGATTCTTTGTTTAGAACATGACAGTGATAAGGATATGTGTGAAATTTAAATACCCACTTCCTCTCAGTTTTTTACCCAAAAATAACTAGCGATATTCCTGAAAAAATAGATTCCCTAGAACAGGATGATAATTAAAAAATTGTACGAGTGCGGTAAAAATTGTTTACATGGGCCCCGACAAATAGGGAAAACTAAAAAATTAACAAATCCCCAGGTCCCCGATGAAAATGTTTTTTCAAGGGTTTTTAAAGGGGAAAGTTTAAAAAGGAACTTAGCCCTACCTTTTGGGTAATCTTTTTTTAAAATATCACTCAACCCGGATAGTGCCCGTAAGGGGAAAATGGCAAAAGTAATTTCCTATTTAAAGGCAGGTTTACAGGTTCCTTGGGTTCGAAATTGACCCCAAAAAGCCCCTTTCCTCCATAGTGGAAAAAATTTAAAAAATTTTTTAAATTTCCCCAAGCAATTCGTAGCATCTTGACAGGGGACAGATTGATTAATGTTCCAACACGGTTTTACCCAAAGGGGGGTTCCTGTCTTTTCGAATTTTTTCTAAATTTTTTCAAATAAGGTGTTTTTAGGGGGGTAGATCATGGTAATAATATGGTTTTGTGTTATTGTGTAAACTTTTTTGGGGAGTTCCACACCCGAGGGTATTTTGGAAACTTGGGGACACGGGGGAAAAGGAGGAGAAAAATTTTTTTTTGGGGGAGAGGCTTTGGTGACAATAGACAGCAGAGAGTTTGCATAAATGGGAAAATCAGAAGGGGGCACGTTTAAAAGCGGTGTTTCCCCGGGGTCGGGGTTGGGCCTGTTGTTGTTCACAATTTACATAAACGACATAGATGAGGAAATAAATAGCGACATAAGCAAATTTGCTGATGACACTAAAATAGGCCATCCAATTCATTCTAATGAGGACATTAGAGCACTCCAGGATGAATTGAATAGACTGACGCAATGGTCGGAGAAGTGGCATTTGCAGTTTAATATTGACAAATGCAAAGTTCTCAATGTTGGACAGTTAAATAACCATGCCACATATAAACTAAATAATGTAGATCTTAATACTACCGATTGCGAAAAGGATTTAGGAGTTCTGGTTAGCAGTAACCTAAAACCAAGACAACAGTGCATTAGTGTTCGCAATAAAGCTAACAGAATTCTTGGCTTCATATCTAGAAGTATAAATAATAGAAGTCCTCAGGTTGTTCTTCAACTCTATATATCCTTGGTTAGGTCTCATTTAGACTATACTGCTCAGTTCTGGTCACCGTATTACAGAATGGGTATAAATGCTCTGGAAAACGTACAAAGGAGGATGACAAAGATGATCCTATGTATCAGAAATCTTCCCTATGAGGATAGACTGAAGGCCCTGAATATGCACTCTCTCGAAAGGCGTAGAATTAGGAGGGATATGATCGAGGTGTATAAATGGAAAACAGGAATAAATAAAGGGGATGTAAATAGTGTGCTGAAAAATTCCAGCCAAGACAGGACTCGCAACAATGGATTCAAGTTGGAAAAATTCAGATTCAGGAAGGATATAGGAAAGTACTGGTTTGGTAATAGAGTTGTGGATTAGTGGAACAAGCTCCGGAGTACAGTTATTGAGGCTGAAACGTTGTGTAGTTTTAAAAATAGGTTAGATAAGTACATGAGTGGGTGTGGGTGGGTGTAAGTTGGACCTTACTAGCTTGTGCTGCTGGGTCTGGTACAGTGCTCCATCCTTGAGTGGGGATGACCAGACGGGGTGGGTCATTGGGATAATCCGGGGGGGTGGGTCATTGGTCGAATCCGGGGGGGGGGGGTCATGGACCTGCTCCGCATGGGTCAGTAGGCCTGTTGCAGTGTTCCTTCTTTCTTATGTTCTTACGTTCATCATCTCGGAGTTCTTAGAGAGAATCCTCCTGAAAACAATAAACCCTGCTATCACATAGTCTCTGCTGCTAATACTACACAAGCACATTACAGAGGAGGAACACTGAAACAGACCTTCTCAAATCCAACCGTCAGTATTTGTCTAATTTATTTTTATGCTACCCAGGTAATAGCTTTTATAACCTTTTATTCAAATGCAAGTTGATTATTCTGTCATAGTGCATTACCATTACTACTACCACTGTGGAAAATACTGCATATATTTTCCAGAAATTCAGTATTTATATGTAAATAGATGGCCATACTGTATTTAATAATATTTGTCATAGAAAACGGAAAGCCTGCGTCTGCGCAGACGGGACTCGCCATCTTGGTTTTGAATTGGATACAACGTTAATATAATGGGAAGAATTTTTCGTGCTCTAGAGGTTAAAATTGGATTGACACCTCTCAAATAGGAGGCGAAATTGTTGGATGTGCATTACTGCATAACTTGAGATATCAGACGACTGGACAAGACAGCTCCATGAACCTCAGATAAGCTTTCTAGATTTGTGTATAATTCTGGCCAGTTTTTTCATAAATTTAGTTAGTGAGGTTTTTCTGAGTATGATACAACTTAATATCCAGTCAAATTGGTGAGTGATATTAAGATATATTTTCCTTTTGTTATGTATATGTGAATTTATATATAATCATTTTTTAATATACAGTCCACAAATTTATATATTTACCAGTATTCCTGGCGTATGTATATTTCATTTAATTAATAGGTCCAGAGCAACTTGTGGTTATGACAGTGGTAGGTATCGAAGGGGGACATTTTTTGCGACCTAGGTGTCCCAAATTCCTACTTGTCTATGTAACATTGATAAATAATAATTATCTTTGTTATCATTTACTGTTATGTACATAATTAGTTACATTCAGATAAATGCAATTTTCCACATTTAATTTGCCCGTTGGTCCTTCTTGAACCGGAGGTAATTAGTGAAGTCATTAATTAGTTAATTACTTAATAATTATATGTGAAATGACAGAAGGAGGTGGATGTTAAATTCACAAATTTACTTAATGTGTAGTGGATTATAATTATAAGTCAAGTCTGACTAAGTTTATATTAATTGTATAATATTAATTTTGATAAGACAATTCTGGCCAAGATTTATATCAGTGTATGTGTAATTGATAAGTCATGTGTAGCTAATTATTAATGTGTATATTAATTTTGCTATGCCAAATTCTGGCAAGAATTTATTAATTTGTATAATATTAATTTTGATGAGCCAAGTTTGTATTAATGTACATTTAAAATTTATATTATACATGCAATTGCTAAGCTCAAGTAGCTAGAATTTATTTAAAGGCAAGTTGTACTATTTAATTTTATAAAGTGTATATTTTAGTACATAATCAGTGTTATTAAGTTGAATGTAATACATTGCATCATGGCTGAAAATGAGGAAATTAATATAGAAGATAAACATATGGAATACAGAGCAAAAAAAAAAAGCATCACTGAAAGCTAGAAAGGGTCATGTAACCAAGGCATATAATAAATGTTTGGAATTAATGAATCAAGAAACTGTGAATACTGATGATTTAAAATTGTATTTAGATGCTTTAGATAATAGATATGATTCATACAAATTATATTACAACAAATATGAAGGAGATTTGTTAGTAAACTGTGTAGATGAGACTGAAGTAGATCTTATGATTAATTAGTATTATGAATTAGAAGAAAAGATTCTTTCTTGTAAAAGTCAGGCCTTGAATAAATTAAAATGTGTAAACCAGGCAGTTAATCGGTCTGCTCCAACAAATAATATGTCTTTGCCAAAAACTCCCAGAACTATGTTTACCTGTGTTTAATACCGGAGAAAACTGGGAGGAATTTTGGTCAATTTTTGAAGCAGCTGTGCATGACAGGAGTGACCTAGCCTGTGTAACTAAATTATTTTACCTCAAAGGACAGGTAAGAGGAGATGCTCACATACTGATACAAGCCTTTCCCAATGTAGATGACTCTTACAAGGAAGCAGTTGACTTGTTGAAGGTCACTTATGGTAATATAGAACAAAGTAGGTTGGATCTAGTGAATATCATTGTTAATTCAAAATCCCCAGATCACACTTACAAAGGTTTACAGCAGTTTAGAGTTAAACTGGAGAGCACTCTCAAAACTTTAAGTAATAAATATAATCTGAAGGAATCAGACTGGTTATTGAGTGCCATGGTACAGAATAAATTAAACTGTAAAACACTTGAATGGCTCTCGAATAAATATCACAAAGGTTATTTTGGTCTGGAGGAAATAAAGACTAGGTCTACAAGAATTAATTGTGCCGTTGCAGACCAGCCAACTAACTCATTTTAAAGATGCAACACATAATAACTCTGAGGTATCTGTCAAGTTTCACAAAGGGAAAAATTATCCCAATGTTAATAATCAAAATTCATTTCCTAAAAATAGTTGCATAGGTGCATATCAAGTAGCAGGAATCAGAAATAATGATTCTCAACAAGGTAAGAAGAATAAGTACCCTTCTAAGAATAGCCCAGTTAATAAGAAACCAGTCAGAGAAAAGAGAGATTGTCTCTTCTGCAAGGGTACTCATTTTTCTAAGAATTGCAATGCATACAATTCATGGAATGATAAAGTTGAAAGATTGGAGGAACTTGACAGATGTATCAGGTGTTTAGGTAATCACAATGTAAAGGATTGTCATGCCAATTTAAACAACTGTTATCAATGTCACAAAGGAAGACACCATATATGATAATGTTGATAATAATGATAATGTTGACAATCCTGACACAACAGTGGCTAATGTAAAAATTGCTGCTAATGTTAATAATGATGGTTTTGCTGAAGTAGCCTTACCTGTGTTACAGGTAAAAATTGATGATAAAAGGCATAAATCAAAAAATGTAACTGCATTATTAGACCAGGGATCCCAACGTACTTTCATAAAACGTAAATGTCTTGATGGTATGAAAGTACAGATGGGAGATCCTACAACTCTAAAATTATCTGGTTTTCTCTCGGATAAAAGGTCTCAGTTGTATGACACTGTTTATGTAACTGTCAGGTTGGGCAATGAGAAAAAATGTGTTAATGCAGTAATTGTAGATAGACTTCCAGAGAAAATATCTACAGTTGGGCTTAGTAAAGCTACAAAAAGACTTTCACATAATGTAAATTTAGCACCTTCTGGTGTAAGTGATGATTCTGTAGGCCCAATAAATATTTTGATAGGTAGCGACTATTATGCCTCCTTTGTAAAGGGTATGGTAAAGAAATGTGGTGCCACCCTTTTGAAGACTGCAGGAGGCCATGTAATGTATGGTAGGATTCCTCGTAATAATAATTCATGACTAGAGGAAACTACAAATACCATAACTGTATGTCTTACTCATGAAGTCGTGCCCCAGTATAATTCTTCCATAGAGGATGGTGTTGAGCCAGTGCATAAATTGTGGGAATTAGACAGCACTGGAATAAATGTAAATGAAGAAAGTCAAGATGATTCTTTTACTCAGGAGCAGTACCTGAAAGATGTAAAATTTGAATCTGGACAATACTGGGTACGACTTCCCTGGAGACTGAACCATCCAGAATTGCCCACTAATTACAGAATGGCATATGGACAGTTAAAGGCTCAGCTCCGCGAACTGAGTAAGACACCAGAATTGTTAACTGCCTATAATGATATAATTGCTGAGCAGTTAATTAATAAATTTATAGAAGAGGTACCTCCTGAGCAAGCCAAAATTTATGGTCACTATTTGCCACATCACGGAGTGAAGAAGGATTCTAAGACCACTCCTTTGAGGATTGTGTTTAATTGTAGTGCCAGGAGTAACAAAAATATACCTAGTTTAAATGACTGTTTGATGACAGGTCCGTCGTTGACGGAAAAATTAGGAGATATCTTATTAAATTTCAGAGTGAAGCATTATGCCTTTACGGCTGACATAAGTAAAGCTTTCCTGAGAGTGGGTTTACAAGAGGCTGACCGGGATTGTACCCGCTTTTTATGGCCTGAAAATCCTATTGACCCACTTAGCCCTCTCAAAACCTTTCACTTTAGGAGCGTATTGTTTGGTGCTACATCCAGTCCATTCCTACTTCAAGCGACGATAAATGCACACCTTCAACGTATGGAAAGTCCATTGAGTAAGGTAATGAGCAAACAATTTTATGTGGACAATTTCCTGGGTGTGACGTCAACTGAAGAGGAACTGTTAATGACTTATGGAGAGGCTAATAAAATAATGCAAAGTGCCAATATGCCTCTGAGGGAATGGAATAGTAATTCGTCCAAATTAAAGGACAAAATAAGTAAAGATTACCCTGGAGATGAAGTGCCAAAATGTAGTAATGTATTGGGATTAACTTGGGATACTGAGAGAGATTTGTTAATGTTAAAACCTAATAATTACAGTATGCCCAATAAATTAACTAAGAGAGTTTTGCTTGCTGAAGTTTCCAAATGTTTTGATCCACTAGGTTTAGTGTCACCCCTTACTATAAGAGGGAAATTATTAATACAGGAAGCATGGAAACTTAAATGTGCTTGGGATGAAATTCTGCCTGAGGAATTCATTAACAGGTGGGATGAATTAATTGGTGATTATGAGAAAATTCCAATGTTGGAGTTCCCACGCCAGGTGGCCAATCCAGATGGGAAAAATGTACTCCACATTTTTTGTCATGCTTCAAAATTGGCATATGGAGCAGTTGCTTACCTTCAATGTAATAGTGTTATCTCTCTTGTTATGTCTAAGGCTAAAGTGTCTCCAATTAAATCACATACCTTACCTCAGTTGGAATTAACAGCCATTTATGTAGGTGTCAAATTAGCTAATTATATAAGAAATAAGTTGCATGAGATAAATATTAGTGACACTGTAATTTGGTCTGATAATGAGGTATCCTCACAATGGATTCGTAATGGAAACAGTAAAATTGTGTACGTACAAAACAGAGTCACTGAAATTAATCAGATGCAAGAGAAGTATAATAGTTTGGGTCAGCATATGTTAACATTTAATCATATACCTGGTGAGGATAATCCAGCTGATTTCTTGTCTTGAGGTTTACCTTATGCTAAATTTATAAATGCTGTATCATGGTTTAAAGGACCGAGCTGGCTGGTAAATAAAGCTAATTGGCCTGTACAAAAGGCGTATATTGCTCCTGTTGAAATTACTGTGACCACCGCTCCAATAGTTTGTCCTTCCTTAGCCATTGATATAAATAGGTATTCTTCTTTACCCAAACTAATCAATGTAACTAAATTGGTGTTTAAATTTCTAAACAAGATGAATATTTCATATAAGTTTTCACATTCTCTTGAATATTGGATAAAGATGGTACAGGAGGAAATCTATGGAAATGAGATTAAATTGATCGTGGAAAGAAAAATTGTGAAAGGTTCTGTAATAGAGAAATTGGGGCTGTATTTAGAGAACAATGTAATTAGGTGCAGAGGTAGGTTACAAAATGCTGAATTGGGTGATTATGCTAAACACCCTATCTTACTGCCCAAAACTCATCATCTAACAAATTTGATTGTTCTAAATGCCCATAAAAATGTAATGCATGGTGGGGTACAAGATACCTTAAATTATATTAGGGAAACTTTCTGGATTCCACAAGGACGGCAAAGTGTAAAAAGGGTGATTAAATCTTGTGTAATATGTCGCCGTGTGGATGCCAGATCCTATATGTACCCAGGTCCTCCACCATTGCCAAAGGAGCGTGTACAATTAGTGAAACCGTTTGATGTAAGGTGTAGACTATAGTGGTCCAATAATTTTAACAGGTACGTCAAATGGTGTTCCACTGAAAGTGTATGTTTGTTTGTTCACCTGTACTGCTACTAGGGCAATTCATTTAGAAGTGGCACAGGACTTGTGTGCAGAACAGTTTATACAGCTGTTTCAAAAATTTGCAGCTAGGAGATCCTGTCCGAGGTTGATGATTTCAGATAATGCCACAAATTTTGTAGCAGATGCTCAACACTTGATAGAATTAAATAATAGTAACGATGTTCAATCTCTGTTAACCCAGCGAGGGTGTACCTGGAAATTTATTACTCCTAGAGCCCCTTGGCAGGGGGGGCTGTACGAAAGACTGATAGGCACAGTGAAGAGGTGTCTCCGCAAAGTACTACACCGGAAGAGAATTAATTTGGAAGAATTCCGTGCAGTGGAGGCAGAAAATCGTATAAATAATAGGCCTCTCTCGTACATGAGTGATACACCTGATGCAGATGTATTAACACCTTCTCACCTAATATGTGGAAGGAAATTGGAAGCTGCCCCTGTCTATAGAGATAATCCAGAAGAAAGTGATGAAGATTACAATGATGCAGCAGTGTTGTGTAATAAATTTAAAATGTTAAATAAAGTAATTGATCATTGGTCTAATGTGTGGCATAAGGAATATCTTCTTACACTACGTGAACACTTTTATGGTGCGACAGAGGCAGTAAATCAACAGACCATTCAACCAGGTGACATTGTGTTAATTGACACTGAACAACATTGAACATTGTGGCCTCTGGGCAAAGTATTGACATTGTACCCAGATGCACAAGGTGTTGTCAGGAATGTCAAAGTGTTGTGTCATGGCCAGGAAAGTTTACGTACAATTAATAAATTGATTCCCTTGGAATTAGGTGTTCAATCAAACGTAAATGAAAATCTGAGGGAAAGTGACACGAGTGATATGGAAGATAACGCAGACCAAGTGATGCCGGAAGATGAAATCATAGTAAGACCTACTAGGAGAACAGCCACTCAAGCCAGAACTGGCTGGAATCATCTCCTAAAGGAAGGAGTAATTTGAATCATTTAGCAACGAACTCCGGCCGGCCGCAGTATGGAAAATAATGTATATATTTTCCAGAAATTCAGTATTTATATGTAAATATATGGCCATACTGTATTTAATAATATTTGTCATAGAAAACGGAAAGCCTGCGTCTGCGCAGATGGACTCGCCATCTTGGTTTTGAATTGGATACAACGTTAATATAATGGGAAGAATTTTTCGTGCTCTAGAGGTTAAAATTGGATTGACACCTCTCAAATAGGAGGCGAAATTGTTGGATGTGCATTCCTGCATAACTTGAGATATCAGACGACTGGACAAGAAAGCTCCATGAACCACAGATAAGCGATCCAGATTTGTGTATAATTCTGGCCAGTGTTTTCATAAATTTAGTTAGAGAGGTTTTTCTGAGTATGATACAACTTAATATCCAGTCAAATTGGTGAGTGATATTAAGATATATTTTCCTTCTGTTATGTATATGTGAATTTATATATAATCATTTTTTAATATACAGTCCACAAATTTATATATTTACCAGTATTCCTGGTGTATGTATATTTCATTTAATTAATAGGTCCAGAGCAACTTGTAGTTATGACAGTGGTAGGTATCGAAGGGGGACATTTTTTGCGACCTAGGTGTCCCAAATTCCTGCTTGTCTATGTAACATTGATAAATAATAATTATCATTGTTATCATTTACTGTTATGTACATAATTAGTTACATTCAGATAAATGCAATTTTCCACAACCACAACTAATATTATTACTACTACTGCTACCACTAGTATTACACCTCGCTCTAAGCCTATATATACCCTTTGTGTCACATTAGTTGCATTTGTGTCCTTTTACTTAAGATAGGCAAGAAGGCTGGCTCTTATATACTGGCTACGAGCAGCTGTATCTTCAGTTTAAGAAGATTTGACGGAAGCTAGAAGAGAGATTCAGCGACTGAAACCTATGTACAAGGATTAGCCCCCGGAATAGCATCATCAGTGATCGGACCAACGACTGGATGCTGATTCAAACGGAAGAAACGAAGCTAAGTTCAGGAAGATAAGTTTATTCAGGTATACACAAATACAGTTACATAGATTATCATACATAGCAGCATATGTGTATAGGACCTAGGATAACCCAAAAAAGTCAAAGCGACTTATTTCCATTGGGGTCCTTTTAATACCTTATTATTATACTTATACTATAAAGGATATATACTAGGAATAAGGTAAAAAGAGTTATTTACATTAACATATGTGTTAGCTAAAAAAAAAATAAAAAATCATTCTCCTCCCTTTTTGTCGCTACCTTCATAAAGCACCTTTTGGCACTCTTCTGCAACTGGTTCATGCTATGACTGACTCTGACATGTGCAGGCAGTCTGCTCCATTTCTTTATTGTTGTACAATAAAAGCTGTTTTAAGCTTGGCCACTGACTGTGGGTACTACAGAGTTGTACTATGATTGCTTTGGTTCTCAACCTTGACAAAATTGGCAGCAAGATGTTCTGGACATTGTGAGCAATTAAATAAACTTGATTTAACTTCAGCTGTTTTACTGTCTTCAACATTCAGCATATCCAATTGTTGTAATTCATCCTGGCCTACATGTTCTCTTGGACCAAAGTTCAGGATGAATCTTATCATTTTGTTCTGGGTGATTTGCAGTTTATCTTTCAGTTTTTTTTTTTTTGTTATGACAGAGTACCATGAAGAGCAAGCGTAGTCCATATGACATTGTATAAGGGCTAGACATAGGGTCCTGCGAGACTCAGTAGGTAGATACTGTGCTTGTCTGTAGAGGAACTTCGGTCTGGCATTCGCTTTCTTTACTACGCTGTTCCCTATCAGTTCTCCTGACATGCATGGGTCAAAGGGGATTCCCAGATATTTTACTGAGGAAACTGAAGTGATGGGCTCCCCATTACACCAGACATTAAAATTATTTACCCTTCTCAGTTTATGTTTCGTGCCAAAGAGAATGGCTTCCGTTTTCCTGAAGTGTAATGATAGTTTGTTGTCTACTAACATTTGCTACAGGACTCCAGTTCTAGTGTTATTAATTAGTTTTGTCTTGTGGGTCTTTACATGACACTAACAGAGCACCGTCATCCGCATACAGTAGGAGTTTGTACTTGACACTGATAGGCACGTCGCTAACATAACACAGAAATAATAATAAGGGAACCAGAATACTACCTTGGGGAACTCCACATGCTATCGGCATGGGTTCTGATACTGTTTTGTTGATTTTCACAATTTGTTTACCATTGCATAGATAGGACTTAAACCAGTCTATGGAACCTATGCCGATAGCTTGAAGTTTCTTACATAATATATTGTGATTGACAGTATCGAAGGCCTTTTGCAAATCTAAGGTTACCATTCCTGTGAGATTCCCTATCGACATTTCAGTTCTCAAATAATCCATCAGATTATTTAGGGAGGTGTCGGTTGAGTAAGATCTCCTAAAGCCTGATCGGTAACTATGAACAATGTTGTTGTCATTATGATATTTAACTACTGGACAGTACACCGCCCTCTCTATAATTTTTGATATTGCACTGAGTATACTAACAGGCCTATAGTTGCTGACATCAGACCTACTATTTTTCTTGAAGATAGGAGTAACTCTGGCCTCCTTGAACCCTTCTGGTACGGTATTAATGGTTACGGACAAATTTATTATATGCACAATGAGGATTGGCAATTCAGAAGCACCATCTTTTAGCAACTTAGACGGGATATTATCTGGGCCGGTGCTCTTAGTTGGGTTTAATCTGCTTAGTTATTTTTGCACGAAGTCATGAGATACAATTACTAGCTGACAACTATTTGGGGTTACCCCTTTATTGGTATAGTATGTTTTAAACTTATCAGAGTTTATGTTAAAGGTATTGATGCAGTTGGTAGTTTACTTACTAGTGTTGATGCGACCGTCGTGTAGTATGAATTAAAACAATTTGCCACTTCATTTGTTTCGTGGCATACCTCGTTATCGATATTTAGTACTATGCTAGATCTATCTACTGGTTTATGGCTATACCGCAACTGTTTTAGTTGTTGCCAGAGCATTCTAGGGTTATTATTGTACTCTTCGATTTTTGAGCAATAGTGCCTTGCCTTTGCGCCTCTTATAAATCTCTGCACTCTGTTCCTCACCCTTTGGAATTCATTGAGCGCTGCAATATCTTGTCTGCTTGTCTTAAATCTTTTTAGCAACTGGTCTCTGAATTTCATTTTATCTAGTAGTCATCCAGGGTTCAGTTCTCCGTTTAGTCCTAACCTCTTTAACTGGTGCAATATTATCAAGGATGGTAGTGAACATTATTTTGAATTTTTCCCAGGCATCAATTACGTCCGTGCAACTTGTTATCACTGTCCATTTACAATTCTGTAGCCTATTTACCACTGTTTCTTTACTGTAGTTTCTAGTTGACCTCATTTTTATTGTCCTGTGTAGGTTTATCTTATCCGTAGTGAGTTTCCTGGTGCAGTAAATGATGAAATGATCACTAAGACCTGTGGTAATGACGCCTGACTAATGTTCTCAGAGCGGTTACAAAGTATGTGGTCAATTAGGGAGGCTGAGAACTGTGTGATCCGGGTATGTGTATTAATTAGTTGAGTGTAACTATTTAAACCCAGAATTTGCTTATACCTTTTACATAGCCCGTTATTTTGCTGTTAAAAACAGATTTTGAAGTCTCCCAGCATTACTGTCTCACAATTGTTATCCAGTCCGGACAAAACTCTTGAAAAGTCCTCTAAGAACTGGTCTTGGGTGGGAGGGCGGTAACTAGTTCCTACTAACATGGGTTTGGTCTTGGGAAGCAACACTTCAAATCATAGAATTTCCAGTTTATAGTCATTTAAATCATGTCTTGGATTATAGGCTAAGTCATTTCTTATGTAGGCACATACCCCACCACCTTTTCTATTCCTATCTAAGAGCTTTATATTGTAACCTATTTTAACCTCGTCGTCAGTCACCGTATCATCCAACCAGGATTCAGAGATGGATATAACTGCCTCCCTAGTTCTGTTAGCTAGAATCTTAATCTCTGCCAATTTTGGAGAAAGTGATCTCGCTTTGACATGAATAAAGTGAAGGTCTGTTTTCATAAAACAATCATAATCATCAGTATATGGCAATGGGTCATTTGTGTTAAAATTAGGTAAATCATTGTCATCATTGCTAAAGGGTAACTGTGCCAAAGTGCATTTGTTACACACAAAATGAAATCTGGTACCATTACCATAATCGTACACAAATCCATTATGCACCCACCCCTTACACAAATTACATAAGATACATTTACTGTTCTTCTTTTATACCTTAGTTACGGTGTATACATATGTCTGGTGGTGTCTGAGATAATAGGAATGGTTCTATTATCTCAAATTGACCTATCTGTCCATTATACATAGAGTTAAGGTTATCATTCCTAGCTACTAGATCATCATTATCACCTTCACTTCTGTCTGTTTTGCACCTGCACCACAGTTTGAAGTCCTGGATTAGTTTGGATATCACCACTTAGTACTGTCACTATAAGAGCGGGTGCGCCACTGTTTTTGTTTGGGTATGAGCGTATAAATCTGTAGGGGAGGGAAGGCGGGGTAGGGGTCGTCCTCGAAAAGGTTGGAGGGAGGGGGTATAGGAGGGGTTGTGGGCGAGGGGTTTGTACTTCCAGCAAGCGTGCGTGAGCGTGTTAGATAGGAGTGAATGGAGACAAATGGTATTTGGGACCTGACGATCTGTTGGAGTGTGAGCAGGGTAATATTTAGTGAAGGGATTCAGGAAACCGGTTTTTTTTATTAACCTGACTTGAGTCCTGGAAATGGGAAGTACAATGCCTGCACTCTAAAGGAGGAGTTTGGGATATTGGCAGTTTGGAGAGATATATTGTGTATTTTTATACGTATATATTTCTAAACTGTTGTATTCTGAGCACCTCTGCAAAAACAGTGATTATGTGTGAGTGAGGTGAAAGTGTTGAATGATGATGAAAGTATTTTTTGGGAGGGATTTTCTTTCTCTTTGGGTCACCCTGCCTCGGTGGGAGACGGCCGACTTGTTGAAAAAAAAATGCGGTGTTGCCATACCTTGCGGCGATAGTGGCATTTACGTTTCTGGTAGGATGGCAACTGTTGGGCTCTCACTGTCGAGGGTGCTATTACCTCATTCGCCTTTTCCAGCCCCCATGACCTATTTCCATCTTCAGAGAATTGCAGGATAAGGATAAATATAATTATGGCAGCCTGTATCCCTCTAACGCCAGCCATGTTTACTCTTGACTCTTTTTTTTCACTTCACATTTTTTTAAAGAAATCACTGATCACTATCAGTCACCTAACAATGTCCTGGTAGCTGTTATAGCAATCACCACTGATTACTAGTTGACTTCCTGTTCACTTACTTCACAAACCCCCTTCACTTATTCCCTTTACTTCACAAATCTCCTTCACTCCTCACTTCACAGTCCGGCTTCACCCATCACACCTCTAGCTCAGTTCCATCCTGGCAGGATAAAAAAAAAGCTTTAATCAGTGGCGTTATCCATCTAAAGTCTCATCAGTCCCATTTAGCGGGGCTGCGTCGTGTTGTCTGGTCCTAATAGAGATCATGTTTCGGACATTTTTAAAGACACTGACGGAAAAAACGGCTCTACCACCTGACAGATTCCTTGGAGTTTTGTCGTTAGATTTCACGTTTTCTCCTATGTTTCCCTCCCAATGTACACTGGTCAGTTGACATGGAGGTCAGCTACTGAAAAAAAACATCCTTGGCTGTTAACTATTCACTTATTGCGATTTGGTACTGAGGGAAAGAACCGCCGCTATAGCCCAATAGTTTCCCTGGAGTTTTTGTAAATTTGGCGGTTTCTCCCGTGTTTCCCTCCCATTAACACTGGTACAGTTGATGTGATGGTCAGCTACTGTCAGTATAGTTGTGAACGTCGCTTCACTAGTTGTACGTCTGGCAGTAGCTGGTGTTTGACTGCCAGTCAGCCGTGTTTAATGTTCACTTCCTCCCATCATTGTATGGGTGCATAATAAACATATTAAACTAAACTTCTATTATTTGGCACTGTGGGGAAAAAAAGTCACTACAGACCTGTCAGTTTCCTTGGAGTTTTGTTGTTAGGTTTCCCCCTGTGTTGACTTCCCATTGAACACTGGTACAGTTGATAAGGATGTCATTTACTTCAGTGTAGTGGAAAACGTCGCATGTCTGGTTGTACGTCTGGTACCGGTTTGGTATTTGAATGCTGGTCATCCTCTTTTGGTCATATTTGGTCCATTTCACTGTCGTCACTGTCAGTTTTCTTGTCACTATAACTTCCTTGTATGTTGTTGCAGCAGTACTTGCAATTAGGCCATCACTGGAGTTTGGATCGGCCCAGGGGATGGCAAAGATATAAGAGAAGCCGTTGTTGCTGCTGCCTGGGTCATGACCCATTAGACTGCTGTGTATGCCAGGGATGGGGTTCACTTATGTAGGGCAGGCATGGGGTACTGGCCAATGCACTGGAGGGAGCTGTCAGGGTTTTAAACTAGAAATATATTTTTTTTTTTTGAGGGAAAGCAATGAATTACGATACAATAGAATTGGGCAGGAAGACTTCTCAGTGTAGCGATATTGTGAATTTTAGGGAAACCAGTTATAGGCAGAATGAAGTAGAGATATTGGTTACCTGGTTACCTGGAGATTATTCTGGGGATCAACGCCCCCGCGGCCCGGTCCATGACCAGGCCTCCCGGTGGATCAGGGCCTGATCAACTAGGCTGTTACTGCTGGCCGCACGCAGTCCAATGTACGAACCACAGCCCGGCTGATCTGGCACTGACTTTAGGTATCTGTCCAGCTCTCTCTTGAAGGCAGCCAGGGGTTTATTGGTAATTCCCCTAATGCTTGATTGGAGGCTGTTGAACAGTCTTGGGCCCCGGACACTTATGGTGTTTTCTCTTAGTATACCAATGGCGCTCCTACTTTTGATTGGGGGTATTTTGCATCGCCTGCCCAATCTTTTACTTTCGTAGGGAGTGATTTCTGTGTGCAGAATTGGGACCATTCCTTCCAGGATTTTCCAAGTGTAGATTATGATATATCTCTCCCTCCTGCGTTCCAACGAGTACAAGTCAAGTGCTTCCAAGCATTTCCATTGGTCTATAGTTCTTAGCTAATGCTTTGCTGCCACCTTTATGGAGTGGGGCTATATCCGTTGTTTTAAGTGACTGTGGAATTTCACCCATGTCCAAGCTCCTCCTCCATAGTGTACTTAGGGAACGCGAGAGGGGTTTCTTGCAGTTCTTAATGAATCCAGAGTTCCACGAGTCTGGGCCCGGGGCTGATGCATGGGCATGTTGTCAATGGCTTTTTCGAAGTCTATCGGAGTTAGGGTAATGTCAGAAATCTGGCATACATTTATGGAGTTATGAGGCTCATTCATGAAGAAATCATTTGGGTCGTCGATCCTCTGACTGATTAGTGGCTCACTAAACACAGAGTCATCTTGGGATTTCAGTATTCCACTCATTTCCTTGTTGTCATCTGTGTAAGTCCCATCCTGTCTGAGTAAGGGCCTGATACTAGATGTGGTATTTGCCTTGTTTTTGGCATATGAAAAGAAATATTTTGAATTTCTTTCAATTTCACTAATAGCTTTAAGCTCCTCCTGTCTCTCCTGGTTCTTATAAGAGTCATTTAACTTAAGTTCGATAGTTTCCACTTCCCTGGTCAGCGCCTCCTTTCGTGTATCAGATATTCTAGCACTCCTGAGGAGCTCAGTGACTCTTCGTCGTCTTCTGTAGAGGGAGCGTCTTTCTCTCTCCAGTTTACTTCTGCTCTTCTTCTTTCTTAGGGGAATATGCCTAGAACATGCTTCAGCTACCGGGAAGTTGATCCTTTCAAGGCACTGCTTTGGATCCAAGCCATTTAAGATATCTTCCCAACATGTTTCATTTAGGACATGGTTTGCCTGGTCCCAGTTGATGTTCTTGTTGTTGAAGTTGTATTTTGTGAAGACACCTTCACAGGTACATGCATTCTGCTGATCAGGACCCCTGTGCATGTACGTCTGGACTTCGATTAGGTTGTGATCAGAATTAGTAGTTTTTGATATTCTTATGTCTCTTATCAGGTCCTCATTATTTGTGAAAATAAGGTCAAGTGTGTTTTCTAGTCTTGTTAGCTCCACTATCTGCTGGCTTAAGGTGTGTTTTTGGCAGACTTAGTAGCTCATGTGTGTGTGACCTTTCATCTGGTGAATGTTGGAAAGCCAGTGGCACTAAGTGATAAGGATATTAATAGAGATAGTGACAGAGCAGGATTTAGTAGAAAGGGAAAAGAAAAGAGAGGGTTTCTAAGCATATATTATACAAATAATCATAGTTCTAGAAACGAGATGGACGAGTTGAGATTAGTTGCAAGTGTTGGTAACATTGACGTATTTGCCATAACTAAAACGTGGTTTAATATGAAGAATCGGGACATGCCTGCTGAATGTCATATTCAGGGTTTTAAGTTATTCTACGTTGGTAAAAGTAACTGTAAGGGAGGCAGCACTACGTGTTAAAGAATGTTTAAAATTGCTGCTTAAAAAGACTGAAAGAACACAGAATCTGTGTTTCTGGAGTTTATCTGGAGAGAGTTCCGGGGGTCAACGCCCCCGCGGCCCGGTCTGTGACCAGGCCTCCTTAGGTCAGTGTCCCAGGATGCGACCCACACCAGTCGACTAACACCCAGGTACCCATTTTACTGATGGGGAACATAGACAACAGGTGGAAAGAAACACGTCCAATGTTTCTACTCTGGCTGGGAATCGAACCCAGGCCCTCACCGTGTGAAGCGAGAGCGTTAACCACCAGGCCACCAGAGCCACCAGTGTGTGTTCTTTCTGTACGTGTGTTCGGAAGGACATAAAAAAATTATTTTAGGCGTGATTTACCGTCCCCCAAACTTGGATAGGGACCAAGAGAGAGACTACTTTGGGAAGAAATTGTTAAGACCACAAGGCATGATAATGTAGTAATTCTAGGAGACTTTAATCAAATTGACTGGAATTCATTGACTGGAAATCTTGAGTCAAACGACTACTTGGAAGTAGTTCAAGATTGTTTTTTGGAGCAGTTTTTGACAGGACCAACGAGGGAAAATAACCTGCTTGATTTTGTTTTGCCTAACAAGGATACCATTATTAATAATCTAGAGCAATGGTTCTCAACTGGTGGTCCATGGTCACATTTTGGGTGGTTCACAGAGCATTCACTATATTTGGTAATAAACTGAAGATTCGTGCGTATAGGCTTAAATTTATCGAGAATAAAGTGTGGATCAGCAATATGCATGGTCGGATAATGGATTCGTTCGTGTTAGCTGCAGCGACAGTCAAACTGCGGAAGTAATATCACGTGAACCTTGCGTGTTGAGGCAGTTGGTTCGTGACGTCGTGTGTGTGTGTGTGTGTGTGTGTGTGTGTGTGTGTGTGTGCCAGAGAGAGAGAGAGAGCGCAGGTCATTCATATTGTTTAATGCAGTAGACACTGAACTGCTGAGCTGATTAGTTGTGTCTTTCGTCCTACGCTGTTTTACAGATGTTATGGAAGCTGATTTGGTTTTCTACTATAAAATGTAATATAAAAGAAAGCTGGGAGGAAGATCAGAATAGTGTGAAATATTTTTGGCCAGTTGTTATGCTGCTGTGTGTTGTGTTGTGCTGCTGTGTGTTGTGTTGTGTTGTGTTGTGCTGCTGTGTGCTGTGTTGTGCTGCTGGGTGCTGTGTTGTGCTGCTGGGTGCTGTGTTGTGCTGCTGGGTGCTGTATTGTTGTTACAAAAAAACGCGATATCTAATAAGCATAGAGATCTCTAGTGAATACTAGAAAGGACTGCCCTTCTAGCATCCAGCCTGTTACTGGGTTTTTGTAACAAGTAGTCAGTATCCTTGTCCAATTATCCATCAGAATTTCGTAAGATTCCATAGTGCTTCAGGATTACAACTGGTAGGCTACTAACTAGAGAAATTAAAATTTAATAAGTTTATTAACAATTAAGTTGTCTAGGCGTATATTATCAAAGTAAATTATAGTAATCAATTTAATATAATATAGGATACAAGTTCCTACACCTCTCTGGTGTACAGTAGTATTGTGCTGAAGGCATATATCACATCTTTATGGCTTTTAAGTACCGTCTGGTACATTGTTAGCATTTAATAACATAATACAAATATATACAAGTTTGTGTGTGTGTGTGTAAGTGCTCTAAGTAGTTCGCTATGTCTCAAGACTCGACTAGACTTAACCAGTGACTGACTAAAAGTCCTCACATAAACTAACTTCTTGACCAACCTGGCAATCAGAACAGCTTGCTTGAACAATAAAATGACTGATGAGCCAAACAACAATATAACAAGCAACAGCGACACACAATCAGGAACAAGGAGATAATATAGCCACACTAAGTAGGGACCATCTGCAGATCCTCCACAAAAGTCACAAAACTCCCATACTACTGAATCTAAGTTCAGTATTAGAAAATCCCCGACTGTGACAGTACACAGATACCAGTACAAATTAGGTCAGAAGCTACAGCTCAGGACCTGAGCTTCTCAGAGCGTCTATGCGACACACAACCTCAGTACAACGTCGAAAATCACTAAGTCTAGGCTATGTTCTGTGAACAGAGTTACACAGAACCAACAACAAGAAAGCGACAGAGACGATCTTCCAACAAGAGCCAGCAAGGTAGAGCTGGTGTGGGACTTCTTGTTAGAAGCAACGTCCATCAGACAATAGACAGCACAGCCCAGGCAAACTACTCCAGGCGATGTGTGATCACACCCCCCGATCACATGACTCTCCGTGGACTGCTGCTGCCCAGCAACACAGAAGCCGGCAGCATAACGAGCGAAACGCTTGTTAAACAAGGCCGTCAGCTATTTAACACTCGAACTATGAGCACTGAATAATATATAAATGTTACATCCTACCTAATAATATAACTAAGTCAAATAATAATATAAAGTAATATATTTACGATTTAGCTAATATTGCAAATATAAGCAATATAAAATTATATGAACAGGTAATATACATTATATACATTGTGACCCATTCAGGGGTCGCAATAGTTGTGCTGCTGTGTGCTGTGTTGTGCTGCTGTGTTGTGCTGCTGTGTGCTGTGTAGTGCTGCTGTGTGCTGTGTTGTGCTGCTGTGTGCTGTGTAGTGCTGTGTTGAGCTGCTGTGTGCTGTGTTGTGCTGCTGTGTCCTGTGTTGTGCTGCTGTGTGCTGTGTATTGCTGCTGTGTGCTGTGTTGTGCTGCTGTGTGCTGTGTTGTGCTGCTGTGTGCTGTGTAGTGCTGTTGTGTCCTGTGTTGTGCTGCTGTGTGCTGTGTAGTGCTGGTGCGTGCTGTGTTGTGCTGCTGTGTGCTGTGTTGTGCTGCTGTGTCCTGTGTAGTGCTGGTGCGTGCTGTGTTTTGCTGGTGTGTGCTGTGTTGTGCTGCTGTGTGCTGTGTTGTGCTGCTGTGTGCCGTGTTGTGCTGCTGTGTACTGTGTTGTGCTGTTGTGTGCTGTGTTGTGCTGCTGTGTGCTGTGTTGTGCTGCTGTGTGCTGTGTTGTGCTGTTGTGTGCTGTGTAGTGCTGTTGTGTGCTGTGTTGTGCTGCTGTGTAGTCCTGGTATGTGCTGTGTTGTGCTGTTGTGTGCTGTGTTGTGTTGCTGTGTGCTGTATATTGCTGCTGTGTGTTGTGCTGCTGTGTGCTGTGCTGTGCTGCTGTGTGCTGTGCTGCTGTGTGCTGTGCTGTGTGCCGTGCTGTGCTGCTGTGTGCTGTGCTGCTGTGCTGTGCTGCTCTGTACTGTGCTGCTGTGTGCTGTGCTGTGTGCTGTGCTGTGCTGCTGTGTGCTGTGTGCTGTGCTGTGCTGCTGTGTGCTGTGCTGCTGTGTGCTGTGTTGTGTGCTGTGCTGTGCTGCTGTGTGCTGTGCTGCTGTGTGCTGTGCTGTGTGCTGTGCCGTTGTGTTGCTGTGCTGCTGTGTGCTGTGCTGCTGTGTGCTGTGTTGTGTGCTGTGCTGTGCTGCTGTGTGCTGTGCTGCTGTGTGCTGTGCTGTGTGCTGTGCTGTTGTGTGCTGTGCTGCTGTGTGCTGTGTTGTGTGCTGTGCTGTGCTGCTGTGTGCTGTGCTGCTGTGTGCTGTGCTGTGTGCTGTGCTACTGTGTGCTGTGCTGCTGTGTGCTGTGTGCTGCTGTGTGCTGTGCTACTGTGTGCTGTGCTGCTGTGTGTTGTGTGCTGTGTGCTGTGCTACTGTGTGCTGTGTGCTGTGCTGCTGTGCTACTGTGTGCTGTGCTACTGTGTGCTGTGCTGCTGTGTGCTGTGCTACTGTGTGCTGTCTTGTGCTGGTTTATGTTGCTTATGAGACTGATGGTGTTTTATTATTACATGTGTATTATTATCTTCTGGTTTTCATATCTTTATTAATGCCAAACCCGACATATTATAAATATATTTCGTTATATTGTCCACAGATATATGGCAATGGCAGGAATGAATGTTAAGTGCAAGTGTTCAGAGAACGACACTAAATTCGGCTTCACCTGTCAAGAAAAAGATGGCATGGAATTACCACAGTGTGTTATTTGTTTCAAAGTTTTGGGGAATGATTCACTGAAGCCAGCTAAGCTTATACTCCATCTCGAAAAGTGCCACACCAATCTGTTGCTAAAAGATAAAGATAATTTCGAGCGGCAATTATCATTTTTCAAGCAGCAGCGCCTTGACGCGGCAGGTACATTCTATGAAAATACCACCAATGCAGTGCGCGCTTCCTACATTGTCACAAAGTCGCACAGACCAAGAAGCCTCATACGACTGTAGAGAAACTTGTGCTACCCTGTGCAAAAGAAATGGTGAAGCTTGTTGTTGGCGATGACGCAACATGGAAGCTGAATGATACATCAGTTTGTAATGACACAGTGTTGAGACGATTAAATGAGATCTCACAAAACGTCAGTGAACAAGTTGTGGATGAAATAAAGAAATCTCCATTGTTTGCCATACAGTTGGATGAATCATCTGATGTCTTACTGCCTTCTCAACTGTTAGTATTTGCATGATACATGGCTGAGGAAGACTTCAAAAACGAGTTTCTCTTTTGTAAGACTCTTGATACCACCACAAGGGCTCAGGATGTGTTAGAAATTATTAACAATTTCTATGAAGTAAATGATTGGATTGGGTAAATTTGGTGGATGTTACCACTGATGGTGCACCTGCGATGCTAGGCTCAAGATCAAGATTTCAAGTGTTGGTGAAACAGCGTGTTTCATTGGTAACCGGAGTTCACTGTTTCATTCACAGAGAGGCACTGGTATCAAAAAGACTACCTGATCACCTGAACACCATTTTCAAAGGATTGGTGAAGGTGGTTAATTACATCAAATCGTCAGCAGTGAACACCAGACTGATCAGAAAATTATGCCAGGACATGGGTTCTGACTTTGAGGTGTTGCTGGTCTACACTTCTGTACGATGGTTGTCACCAGGGAATGTAGTCAACAAAATTTTTGAACTGATAGAAGAATTTATTCTATTTCTCCAGTCTCAAGGGAAAGATGGTTTTACAAATATGCTAGAACTGTCAGAATTAGAACTAGCATACCTTGTCGATATTTTTGGAATCTTGAACAAACTGAATCTTCAACTGCAAGGGAAAGGATCAAATCTGTTCTCTCACCAAGGAATCATCAAGGCTTTTCTTGAAAAATTAGAACTCTGGTCGGAAGATTCAGGGTTAAAAATTTATTTCATTTCATCATGGATGCCATGCTGGGAAAAGGAAGCAATTCAGGTGCAATTCTAAAACATTTACAAAAGCTGCGGGATAAAATTTCAGCGATATTTTCCGGAAGTGACATGAAAGGGTGGGTTTTTATCTCAGGAACCCTTCGTAAAAAATTTCATGGTGTTCCAGAGGTATGAGGGGGAGTTCTTGGACTGCAAAATGATTTGGCAGCTAAAGGGTCCCCGCGTCTACCGGGAAAAATTTTGGGCCATATGATTGTTACTTCCCCAAAATCGAAAACACATGCAGTCAGTTTTCTTTTGCCATTTACATCAATTTTCATGTGTGGAGGGGATTTTCAGTTTGTTGAAAGTTCAAACAGGGGAATCGGCTTGGGGTTTAAAGAAAATTATTCGTTGTGCAATATCAAGTCCCACCCCAAAACATCGAAAATTTTCGTGAGAAGAGAATCGAAAATTTGGTTGCAAGGAAAAGTCTGGGGCCGTAAGGTGGGAATTGCATAAGTACAACCCCCCACAGACCTGCGGGGGCCAAGGGGAAGAATCACGAGAGCGAGAAAAAGGGTCAACACCTCCCGAGGGGGACAGAAGATCACATGGGGTGATTTCAATCAAAGGGAGTTGATGGGAATACCCGACCCCCTGGGAGCCCCCGAAAAGGGAGAGCCAAGAGATGGATTGTACGGGAAAATCTCATGAAACAACATGTTAGAGACATTACCAGGAGAGGGGGTGAGGATGCCCCCCAGCAAGAGGGACCTTGTTTCCCCTTGAGTAGTTCGAACATCGGGATATATGTAGAAACCCCCTAGGAGCTAGTGATCATGTGGTTCTGGCTTTGACTACATATTGAGCTTCATGGAGGGGGTAGCAGAATAGGATGGGAAAAAACCCAAAACTAAAAAAAGGGGGGCTACAGGGCATGAGGAATTTCCCTGAAGACTTCAGTGGGAGAGAGAAGGGCAGGAAAACCAGTAAAAGAAATAGGGGATATGTGACAACAAAATGCTAGGGGGCAGGGGGAGAGATTTGTTCCCAAGGAAAAGAAATAAGGGGAAGCCCAAACGAGCCTTAGTTCACCCAATGTGGGGGAGGCAAAAACTGGGGTGTATAGAGAATAAAAAAGGGAAGACAAAGGACACAGGAAAAAAAAAAAGTTCCGAAGAGCCAGAAACAAATTTGCACAGTAAAAAGGGGAGGCTCGCGAAATACAAAAATTATAGCATCGAAAGTCAACTCTGACCCGAAGTTTGAAAGCTCATCAGGAGGGGAAAACAACATCAAGGACCAGGCAGCAGACTGGGAAAAGGATGGTGGGGAGTTCCAAAAAGAAATGACCAAGGGTATTGAGGAGTAAACACGAGATTTAAGAAGTATTTGGGTGGAAACCGGTGGGACTCCAGGAAATCAAGCGGGGGGGAAACCCCAAAAGTGCGGGTGAGGTACACATAACCGAACGGGAGGTAAGAAGTGCTATGTAATTGATATTAAAAAGGCAGTGGGACCAGCAAATCTCTCTGGGGTCCTTAGAGAGGGAGCAAGATGCTGTGGGGGCCCCTAACAAAGATCTTCAACACATCCATAAAAAATGGGGAGCTCCCCCGAGGGATTAAGATGGCAAATGTTCCCAATTTTTTTAAAAAAAGGGGACAACCGAGGCATTAAAGTACAGACATGTGTCATAAGTGTATGTAGCAAAGTCATGGAGAAAATCACAGGAGGAGATGGTGGAGCCCTGGAAAGAAACAAGTTATAATCGAAACCACCCCTGTTTTAGGGAAGAAAAATCATGTTCATAAACCTATTGGGGTTTTATGACAAGGTGACAAAAAAAGCAAGAGAGAGGGGGTGGATAGACTGCATTTTTTTTGGACGCAAAAGGCCCTTTGAACAATTCCTCACAAGTGGTTTCTGCAAAACCTAGAGAGCAGGCATATTAACAAAAGGGGACTGCAATGGATCAGAGAATACCTGACAGGGGGGGCAACAAAGAGTCTTGGGACATGACGAGGTGTCACAGTGGGCCCTGTGACAAGTGGGGGGTTTCCCCAAGGGGGGCATCCCGGGACCGTGCTGTTTTTGGTATATGTGAAAAGACTAACGGAAGGGATAGCTTCAGAAGTGTCCCTTTTTTGCAGAGTGTGAAGATTTGAGGAAATCAAAATCGGTTTTAGGGTCACACGGAAAACAAAGGACCTAGAAAGGCTAAACTGGTCCAGCAACGGTCTTAATTTAACCCCCCCAAATGCAAAGTCAGAAGATCGGGGAAAGCAAACCCAAGACCCCAGACCAGTAAAAGTCCAGGTGGCCAAAGACGCAAACCTCAAAGGAAAAATATTTTGGGGTGAGTTAACAACCCAGACATCTCCTGAGGCGCACATCAATCAGTAACTGCTGCAGCTACAACTCTGGCAAAAAACCACGGATAGCGTTTTCCGTACCTCAGTAAGGACTCGTTCAAGATTTTATACCTTTACTCGGCCCATACTGGAGATGCAGCACCCGTTTGGAATCCCCACCTGGCAAGCACGTCAAAAATTAGAGAAAGTGCAAAGGTTTGAACACGACTAGTTCAGAGTTAAAAGGATTGTCAACGAAGAAAGGTTAGGGAAATTGGCCCGACGGCAGCGGGGACAGGAGGGTCAGGGGGGCATACACGACAATAAAATACTCCGCAGAATAGACAAAGGGGGCAAAGAGGGAGTTCCAGGATGGGGCACAGAAAAAAAGAGGGCACAATTTGGAATTGGGACTCAGATGAGTCAAAAAAGGGTTAGAAAGTATTTTTCAGTCAAGAGTTGTTAGGCCCTGGAATACCCAAAAAGTGACGTAGTGGGGGAGGGAACCCTACATAGTTTTAAGGCGAGGGTTTTATAAAGCCAGGGCGGGAAGAGGGACCGAGCAATCAGTGAAAGGCGGGGCCAGGAGCTATGATCGACCCCTCAATACAAAAAGGGGTACAAAAGGTGAGTACACAACACACACACCCGGTCCAACAAATGGCTTCTCGAATTCCGCCCCGCCAAATGCAAAGTCATGTTTTCGGAGAAAGGCAAAGAAGACCGTGACAGAGTATAGGTTCATTTTCCAAAGACAAAACCTCCTAAGGAGTGAGAAAACACCGACACGTCTCCCGAGGCGCACATCAACCAATAACGCTGGGGGCATATGGGGCCCGGGAAACCCAAGAATAGCTTCCGTATCTTAGTAAGGGAAACTTAAGACACTGTACACCGTGACTTTTAGGCCCATACTGGGGTATACAGCACCTGTTTGGAACCCGCCGGGGCAACACGTTAAGAATTGGAGAAAGTACAAAGGTTTGACTTTCTCTAATAGAAAGTTTACGAAGAAAGGGGTTAAAGAAAAACGGCCCCCGACATGGGGGGACAGAGGGTTTGGGGAACCTATAACAAATATAAAATATGCGGGAATAGACAAGGTGGACAGAGACAGGATGTTCAGGGAGAGGACACAGAAACAAGGGGTCGCAATTGGAAGTTAAAGACTCAGATGAGTCAAAGGGATGTTAGGAAGTATTTCTTCAGTCATAGAGTTGTCAGGAAGTGGAAAACTTGGCGAGTGATATAGTGGAGGCAGGAACCATACATAGCTTTAAGACGAGGTATGATAAAGCTCATGGAGCAGGGGAAAAGAGAGGACCTAGTATCACTCAGTGAAGAGGCGAGGCCAGGAGCTGAGTCACGACCCCTGCAACCACAATTAGGGTGAGTACAATTAGATGAATATGCATACTCACTCAGGAGCTCGGGCAAGAGCAGAAGCTGTCTCGACCACTACAAAATCAGCTTGTTGGAGTCACATTCATACTCTGGGTCTTCGCTCAATCTCTCCTCTCCTCTCTCTTCTCTCCCCTCTCTCTCTCTCTCTCTCTCTCTCTCTGTCTGTCTGTCTGTCTGTCTTGTCTCTCTCTCTCTCTCCTCTCTCTCTCTCTCTCTCTTCTCTCTCTCCCCTCTCTCTCTCTCTCTCTCGTTTTTTCTCTCTCTTCTCTCGTTCTTCAAGCTCTTAAACTTGTTCTTTCATCATTCAAATAATTTATTATATATCTGAAATTCATTCATACACATCGCCACCCAACAACGTTCTACCACACTTCCACAACAATCTCGACAGTTTACTCTCTACCTCTGGAAATTCACTCCATTTAAAACTCGATTCCACGGTCTTTCAGCTAACTCTACAACACACTCCCACGGTCCTGCAAATCACTCTCATATCCCTACAACTCGTTCCTATATCCCATATCTTTTCAATCCTTACTCCTACATCCCGCAACTCACTCTTATATCTTACGACTCATTCTTAAATTCAGAAATTAACTTCTTCATTCACGCACACATATCAAACGTTTAGGAACCTGAAACCACAGTAAACTGGGAAAGGGGGCATGGTAGCTTTGAGTAAAGATGGCGGTAAGAAGCTTAATGTAATTGATTTTGGAACACTGGCTGTCTCTAGCAAGCGTTCGTGGCTGTCACTTTGGGAAAAAAAAGGTGTCTCAGGGCTGGAGATTTGGAGCCAAGGTGCGTATGTGATGACCCGGGAAAAGAGGAATAGGAAGACCACCCTATACAAATGTAATTCCATCTAATGTCTAGAAGTTTATTGGCAATGGTTATCGATACAAGGGATAATTTTCTCGATCACATGGAAACCAAAATATGTTTAAACATAATTTTTATTTTTTCCCAAAATATTTACAACTCAGTAATTCTTGATGGTGCCATTGTGAGCTATGTCATCAATAAAATGGGTTAAGTATGAAAAGAACATATTAACGACCTCCTCAGTAATGTTATTTACGTAATGGTCCAGAGACAACAACAACCGTCCTTCAAAGGTCTGGAAGACGACCAAGAAAGGACTTCCACATAACTCTGATGCGTGGATCGAAGAAAACTGGTGATCTCCACAGGCCCATCCCCGTATTTACCAGGCAATATTTGCTTCAGATTGCCCATGTTAGTGCAAGACATGTTTGTATTAACAAAGTTTCTGCATCCTAGACGAGTTAGCAAGTAATTTACTGGGTTAGTAGCAGAGATTACCAAAGAGAGTGGAAAAAAGAAATACGAATAGGTGTTTTACTGACACAAAGATTGTGTTGGAGGTCGTCATGCTGCGTCTTGCTAGACTCCAGAAACTATCTTTGTTTTCTGCATCACTGCTGCAGACAACGTATTCATGTTTGGTCAAGCATGAGTGAAAACCAACAGACTCACTGTAAACACTTGGGTAGTAGCGACGCATGTTTACAGCGTTATCATAAGTGATCCTCAATGAGTCTAAAGATTCTTTTGAATATTTCTGAGCGGTGCGTAGAAGCGCTAGGTAAGCTGCAGCCACTATACTAGAGTGAACGCTAACTTTTGCTTCCTTGCAGTGACGCAAAAGCTCTTGAGTCGTCTCTGCTGAGAAGTCTTTACGCAACACATTTGTATGTGCTACCTTTGTGTTTGGCCGAGGAAAACTAATACTGTAGCATCTATCACTGAGCATACTCTTGATTGTTTTGTACGCTACAGACGAGAGAAAACTTAAGGCACCAAATATAGTCCCCATGCTGAAAAGTTCGTCAGCAATGGCTGGAATGTTATGTCGTGTGGGCGTGTTGTGGCTCCGTCCAGTCATGATGGCGTTCAGCACCTCCATAAAGTCACGGGAGATGATCATATTGGTAAGGCCGTCAATGATGATGTGATGTAAGGTGAGCACCAGGACGGCCTGGGACGGTCACCAGCTGCCCTGTGGCTGGGAAACCAAGCTCGCCCTCCACAGTGGTCCCTGAGAAATATTGTAGGGAGTTCGCATCTGCTGGTATATACCGACATGGCGTCGCCCCTCTCAAACGCTGAAGTTACAACAACGTTCTTCATCCGTCGTAAACCATGGTCGAAACCAGCGCCAAGCAACACAGACCTGCAGAACAGTGTATCTTCCTGCCAAAGGATATAACCATACATCATTATTGATCCTAATTTATATATATATTATATATATATAATATATATATATATAATATATTATATATATATAATATATATATATATATATATATATATATATATATGTATATATATCCCACCGAGATGGGGTGGCCCAAAAGGAAAAATGAAAGTTTCTTCCTTTTACATTTAGTAATATATACAGGAGAAGAGGTTACTAGCCCCTTGCTCCTGGCATTTTAGTTGCCTCTTACAACACGCATGGCTTATGGAGGAAGAATTCTGTTCCATTTTCCCCATGGAGGTAAGAGAAAATAAACAACAAGAACAAGAACTAGTAAGAAAATATTAGAAAACCCAGAGGGGTGTGTATATATATGCTTGTACATGTATGTGTAGTGTGACGTAAGTGTAAGTAGAAGTAGCAAGACATACCTGAAATCTTGCATGCTTATGAGACAGAATAATGGACACCAGCAATCCTACAATCATGTAAAACTATTACAGGCTTCCGTTTTACACTCACTTGGCAGGACGGTAGTACCTCCCTGGGCGGTTGCTGTCTACCAACATACTACCTATATATATATTATATATATATATATTATATTTTATATATATATATAATATATATAATATATATATATATATTTATATAAATATTTTATATATATATATATATATATAAATTTTTAAAATTTTTATTTTTATATATAATATATATAAATTTTTTAAAAT
>NC_069428.1:27433198-27593198 GCF_026875155.1 Cherax quadricarinatus | reverse complement strand
GAAATATTCATATAATTGTCAAAACTGCTTTTTATGAAACAAGATTAAATTTATTTTCCTGTCGACCATGGACTTGCTTAAATACTACTTTTTCAACTTTTTGAAAATCAATTGGATGGTAAAATCTCTTACATAATAAATAGAGCTTTTGGAATCTTGTCCAGTTCTAATGCTATATTTAGGGTTGTTTTAATCTTAGTTCGAGATTTTTACCAGTTTGACCGTAATAAATTTTAATCGCAAATTTTAAAAGGGAATCTTATAGACACATCCATGGGCATTTTGGGGGAATTCTTTATCAAAAGTTTTTTTTACTGTATCAAATTTTTGAATACAACTTTAATATTAAAAGTTTTAAAAGAGAAGCCATATCAACCAAGTTTTCATGGTAAGGGAGAACCAACATTTTTTTAGTTGAATAAGGCTGGTTGTCCCTTTTTGGATTGTAAAAAGTATTTCTAGCAAATTTAAAAGATTTATCAATTACTTTCTTGGGTATTTTAAATCATTACCTGTTCATAAATTTTGGATAATTCCTCATCTATGAACTCAGGACTACAAATTCGTAAAGCTCTCAAAAAACAGGGTGAAAAACAGACAGTTTGACTCTATCTTGATGCGAGGAATAATATGGACATAGGAACAGTTATTTGTAGGTTTTCTGTAAATTTAAATTTAAAATTCATTATTACCCTTAATAATTAAAACATCTAGAAAAGGCAATGGGGTTATTTTCTTCAAACTCAACAGTAAAGTTTATAGAATGGGCTAAGCTATTTAATTTTCCAAGGAAAGGGTTTGTATATCTACATTTTTGGGCCTAAGACACAAAATATCATCAACATACTGAACCATTTAGCTCTATTAGGGAGGATTGTGTTAAGCAACCTTGTTTCAAAAATTCCTGTAAAAGGTTTACAAAGAACAGGTTTGAAAGAGGATTTCCCTTTTGCCCATACCAAACTTCTGATGAAAAACTTATCATTAAATACAAATTTTGCATCAACAATGCAAAGTTTAATAAGTTTAATGATAGTAGAACTGGCAATGGTAAATCAAAGTTAACGACTTCTTCAGATAAGAAACTTAATAAATCATCACGGGAATTTTCGTAAACAAAGAAGAAAACATCAAAAACTAACCATGTTAAAATCATTTAAGTCAGTAAAAGGAGCTTAATTTATCAACCAAGTCTATGTTGTTTTTAACATTAAAGTTAAAAAATTTTGCCAACAATAGGGCTAAAAATATCAACAAGCCATTTGGATAAATTTTATATGAAATGACCCTATGGAGCAAATTTAATTGGTCTGACTGGATTCCCTGGTTTGTGTGTTTTTATTAGTCCAACATGTAAGGCAAAGAGGATTAGTGGAAGTAAATTGTTTGATAATTCATCTTTGCCTTTCAGAAAGAAGTTTAATTATTTTATTTAAATTGCTGTTAACGGTTTTCTAGGGGATTTTTCCTAAGTTTAGAATAGGTTCAGTATCATCTAAGAGATTATTCATTTTTTCTTGGAATCATTTTCTTTCATAATTACTATTGGGAATTTATTTTGTCTGCTTTAGTAAGGCGCAAATTTTTATTGTTATTAAGTGTTTTCATAAGACTTAAAGAATCTTGAGGGGAATTGGGAATGTTTGGTTTTAACATAGAGCTATTATACCATCCTTTACTAATATTAATTTCATCAGAGGATAAATCAGAAAATTTTTCAAAGTTACAAAGGCTTTTGCAATTTCAAAAATTATTTAGTTTTTTGAAGTTGCAAAGCTTAAGGCCAAAAACCCAAAAGCAGCAGTTGTATGTTTTTCTAAAAATTTTTATCTGATAAGTTAATTACAAAATTGTTATTAGTATGCTTTGCCAATCACTATTTTCAATTAAAATGTGTAAAATTTTCTTTGTAGTTTGCTCTTGAGTTTATTACAAATTCTTCTGAGTTTATTATAGCAATGATCCAACATACTGTGTTTCCATTCTGATGGAATGGCCTGATTAAAAGAGTATTTTTTGTTTCTCAATATTTTGAATGCTTCCTTCTCCTGTATTTTAGTTATTTCAATATGTTTCTGAATAATAATTCTCATAAAATCATCAAAAGGACGATCTCTCATGTCAAGGAGTCTATTGGGTAAAAGAGACTTGGGCAGAACTTGTTCATTTAAAAACTCAGAAGAATTTGTAATGAACTCAAGAGCAAACTACAAAGAAAAATAGACATTTTAATTGAAAATAGTGATTGGACAAAGCATGCTAATAACAATTTTGTAATTAACTTATCAGATGAAATTTTAGACAAACATACAACTGCTGCTCTAGGTTTCGGCCTAAGTTTTGCAACTTCAAAAAAACTTAATGTTGAAATGGCAAAAACCTTTTGTAACTTTTAAAAATTTTCTGATTTATCCTCTGATGAAATTAATATTAGTAAAGGAATGGTATATAGCACTATATTAAAACCAAACATTCCCAATTGCCCTCAAAGATTCTTTAAGTCTTATGATACACTTAATAACAATAAAAATTTGCGCCTTACTAAAGCAGACAAAATAAATGCAATAGTAATTATGAAAGAAAATGATTACCAAAAAAAAATTAATAATCTCTTAGATGATACTGAAACCTATTTTTAAACTTAGAAAAATCCCCTAGAAACCGTTAAAAGCAATTTCAATAAAACAATAAAACCTTCTACTGAAGGCAAAGATGAATTAGCAAACAATTTACTTCCACTAATCCATCTTTACCTTACATGTAGGACTAATAAAAACACACAAACCAGGGAATCCAGTCAGACCAATTATTTGCTCCATAGGGTCAGTTTCATATAAATTATCCAAATGGCTTGTTGATATTTTGAGCCCTATTGTTGGGAAAATTTCTAACTTTAATGTTAAAAACAACATAGACTTGGTTGATAAATTAAGCTCCTTGACTGACTTATAGATTTTAACATGGTTAGTTTTTTATGTTACTTCTTTGTTTACGAAAGTTCCTGTTGATGATTTATTAAGTTTCTTATCTGAAGAAGTCTTAACTATGATTTACCATTGCCAGTTCCTACTATCATTAAACTTATTAAACTTGCATTGTTGATGCAAAATTTGTATTTAATGATAAGTTTTACACTCAGAAATTTGGTATGGCAATGGAAATCCTCTTTCAAACCCGTTCTTAGTAACCTACACATGGAATTTTTTGAAACAAGGTTGCTTAACACAATCCTCCCAATAGAGCTAAATGGTTCAGATATGTTGATGATAATTTTTTGTCTTATGCCCAAAAATGTAGATATACACCATTTCCTTGGAAAAATTAAATAGCTTAGCCCATCTATAAAATTTACTGTTGAGTTTGAAGAAAATAACTCATTGCCTTTTCTAGATGTTTTAATTATTAAGGGTAATAATGAATTCAAAATTTTAAAAATTTTCAGGAAAACCTACAAATAACTGTTCCCAATGCCACTATTATTCCCCGCATCAAGATAGAGTCAAACTGTCTGTTTTCTCAAATGTTTTTGAGAGCTTTACGATTTGTTTGTCCTGAGTTCATAGATGAGGAAATATCCAAAATTTATGAAATAGGTAATGATTTAAAATACCCAAGAAATGTAATTGATAAATCTTTTAAAATTGCTAGAAATACTTTTTACAATCCAAAAAGGGACAACCAGCCTTATTCAACTAAAAAATATGTTGGTTCTCCCTTACCATGAAAAACTTGGGTTTATATGCCTTCTCTTCTTAAGACTTTTAATATTAAAGTTGTATTCAAAAATCTTGATACAGTAAAAAAAAATTTGATAAAGAATTCCCCCCAAAATGCTGATTGGATGTGTCTATAAGATTCTTTGTAAAATTTGCGATGAAGTTTATTACGGTCAAACGGTAAAAATCTCGAACTAAGATTAAAACAACATAAATATAGCATTAGAACTGGACAAGAAACCAATGCTCTATTTTTCATGTAAAAAGATTTTAACCATCCAATTGATTTTCAAAAAGTTGAAAAAGTAGTATCAAGCAAGTCCATGGTCCCACAGGAATATAATTGAATCTTGTTTCATAAAAAAAACAGTTTTGACAATAAAGAATATTTCCTTTGATTTATATAAATTAGATCCATTTATAATTAATAGAATTGGGAAGAATTTAATACACTGGACAAATAAAATTTTAAATTTTCTTGGGGAGAATAGTTTTGTGGGGGAGTTGTGCAAAAGGACCTATCCAAGTTGGTCGGCGTGCGTCAGGTGTTTAAAACCCTTTTTGGGATCTGATAGTGAGATGCTGGCCAGACCCCTTATATAGCTTCCTTGGATGCTTTAAATTTCATAGTTCCTTGATAATGTGAGTAGTCACGAAAGCGCTTGGAATTTCTCTATTCTTTTAGAGTGGTTGTTTTGCATATATATATATATTATATATATTTTATATATATATATATAATATATATATATATATAATATATATTATATATATATATATATATATATATTATTATTTTAAATATATATATATATATATATATATATAATATATATATATATATATATATATATATATATATATTATATATAATATAATATTATATATATATATAATATATATATATATATATATAAAATATATATATATATATATATATATATGTATTTTATGTATGTATATATAGTATGCATATATATATAAGCATTGAAAATATTTAATATTTTGCTCTCCAGAGCTATATTTAGACAGTCTTTTATTTTGTATACCGAACAGTAGACTTATACTCACTCAGCTATTACGGAGAGAGCTTGTTTAACGTCCTCAGGTGTGATGGGCTGAGACGAGGAGAGCCACAACACCTGAGCAGTGTTACCAGTGCCCAGAATCAGTGGTGTTGCTGAAAACATTTCTATGTTGCTCACTGGTCTCAACCAGCCTCCAGGTTCAGCCACTACCTTCCTGGGCTCAGTCTCCTCCTCCAAGTTACGGGAGTCATGCTGCTGGTGACTTCTGGCTGCCCAGTAGGTGGTGAGAAAGTGGTAGGCGATCAACTGTGATGGAGTAGAGATTCGATATATGGAAAGGATCATTCTAGCGAAAAATAGCGTGCAAGAGAATGAGTATGACATAATGGTTTTCTCGCAAAATTTACTTTATTGATTTATCATCACGGAATATGAAAGATACGGGATTGACGCACAGTGTACTTTACTGTAAAGCATTATAGTGGAGTTACTTTAAATATTAAATATTACTGAGTGCGAAAATAAGTTACTGAATGGATTTAGAAAGGAAGACGGCGATAGATGAGACTCCACCTCTCCAGAGTCAATAATATCTTAAGCCTGTTTAACTTACAAGTATTTAAGAAAAATAACTCAATACTGTAATGCTGAAAAGGAGTTTATATATATCATGAATGAAAGAACTAGCTTCTTAACCGTGAACTTACCAAGCATAAAATGTTGCCTGCCAGAAAAAGCAGTAATATACTTGGGTTTAGGGAAGTCCCGAGTAGGTAGAAATAGGCGTATGTGTGGAGGCCAGCGTGGGTGGTGTCAGCGTTGAGGGTTAGTGAGGAGAGCAGAGATGCTGGATCACTACTATCAGACTCCATCTTTAATAGTCAACAAATCACTGAACAATGGGGCTATGTAACAGCAGTTGTTAACATATATTGCACTTAAATCGTCTCTAGCTGAAAGTTATTTTTTCTTGAAATAAAATCACAGTTAATGAGCACAGTGACGCAAATTGATGTTCTTGAGCAGCTGACTTGGTAACCTGTAAAAGAAAGAAAATGAAGACAACAGGATTTACCAACTGTTTAGTTGTTTACACCAGTGAATTTACACGTTGAGAGCTGCTATCCTATCTTGACTTATTTACAAGCTAAGATCTGTTGTCCTACCTCAGCTCATTTACAGACTAAGAGCTGTTATCCTTCTTGGCTCATTCCAAAGCCCAGTGTAATCTAAGGTATTTCATACTCTCTCCTCCCAGGATTCTACCCACAGTAACATTTTACTGCTAGGCTACAAGGTACAGAGAAACTTACCCAACATCTCCGCCCACCCCAGGATTGAACCCGCTTTAGGTTGAAAGTCTACAGTTTCCGGCTCTGCTACGGTTGAGCTACAGCACCTGTGCCTGCTACAGCTGAGCTACAGCACCTGTGCCTGCTACAGCTGAGCTACAGCACCTGTCCCTGCTACAGCTGAGTTACATGTCCTGGCACTATTACAGATGGGCCTATAGCTCGTGTCAGTGCTACACGGCTACAACTCGCTCCCACAATTCAGTTACTCTAACTCACTCCCACGCCCAAAAAACTAACTCACAAACCATAACAACTCACTCCCACTCTCCTATAATTCACTCCCACATTTCTGCAACTCAGTTCCTCGCTCCCACTCTTCTACAACTCGCTTCTACACTCCTACAACTTACTCACACTCCTACAACTCACTCCCACCCTCCTGCAACTCCTACAGTTCACTCCCATACCCTTACATTTCATTCCCATGGCCCGGTGGCCTGGTGGCTAAAGCTCCCGCTTCACACAAGGACGGGTTCGATTCCCGGCGGGTGGAAACATTTCGACACGTTTCCTTCCACCTGTTCTCCTGTTCTCGTAGCAGCAAATAGGTACCTGGATGTTAGTCGACTGGTGTGGGTCGCATCCAGGGGGGATAAGATTATTGACCCCAATGGAAATAAGTTAGGCAGTCCTCGATGAAGCACTGACTTTCTTGGGTTATCCTGGGTGGCTAACCCTCCGGAGTTAAAAATCCGAACGAAATAGTATCTTATCTTATCTTAACAGTGTAATACTTGTATAGTATTTTATAATTGATAGTACCATTTATAGTCATGGTCCCGTGTTATGTTGGTGGCACGGGCTCCCGTCACCCAGATAGCCGTCAGGCAACTCGCACTTTTTGCCAGGACTAGAGACTAGCAGACGCTGTCAAGGCTGGACTTTCCATTCACAACAACGCCTCCCGTAACACCCATCGGTGTTTCCTTCGCTGCCATTTCCCTTTCAACGAACCCCCACGATACCACACTTCTACAATCCCACACTCTTACAATCCCACACTCCTACAACTCCCACACTCCTACAACTCCCACTCTCCTACAACTCCATCACTCATACAACCCTCACACGTCTACAACTCATAAGAACATAAGAACATAAGAAAGAAGGAACACTGCAGCAGGCCTGTTGGCCCATACAAGGCAGGTCCAAGTCTCCTACCGGCTTAAGCCAATGCCCCAACCTAGTCAGATCAGTCACATTCACTTAAGGAAGGAACACGGCAACTGACTTAGTAGCACAAGCTAATCAGGTCCAACTCGCACCCACCCACACACATTCATGTATTTATCTAACCTATTTTTAAAACTACACAACGTTTTAGCCTCTATAACTGTACTTGGGAGTTTGTTCCACTCATCCACAACTCTATTACCAAACCAATGCTTTCCTATATCCTTCCTGAATCTGAATTTTTCCAACTTAAAACCATTGCTACGAGTCCTGTCTAGGCTAGATATTTTCAGCACGTTATTTACATCCCCTTTATTTATTCCTGTCTTCCATTTATACACCTCAATCATATCCCCCGTAATTCTACACCTTTCTAGAGAGTGCAGATTCAGGGCCCTCAGTCTATCCTCATAGGGAAGATTTCTGATACATGGGATCAACTTTGTCATCCTCCTTTGTATGTTTTCCAGTGCATTTATATCCATTCTGTAATACGGTGACCAAAACTGTGCAGCATAATCTAAATGAGGTCTAACCAAGGATATATAGAGTTGAAGAACAACCTGAGGACTCCTATTATTTATGCTTCTTGATATGAAGCCAAGGGTTCTGTTAGCTTTATTGCGAACACTTATGCACTGTTGTCTTGGTTTCAGAGTACTGCTAACCAGAACTCCTAAATCTTTATCGCAATCCATAATATTAAGATCGACATTTAGTTTATATGTGGCATTGGTATTTTCCTGTCCAACATTTAGAACTTTGCATTTGTCTATATTAAACTGCATCTGCCACTTCTCCGACCACTGCATCAGTCTATTCAAATCTTCCTGGAGTGCTCTAATGTCCTCGTCAGAATGAATTCGACGGCCTATTTTGGTGTCATCGGCAAACTTGCTTATGTCGCTCTTTATGTCCTCATCAATGTCGTTTATGTAGATTGTGAACAACAGGGGGCCCAACACTGACCCCAGTGGAGCACCGCTCGTGACGCTTCCCCACTCTGATTTCTCCCCATTTATGCAAACTCTCTGCTGCCTATTTGTCAACCATGCCTCTATCCAGGAAAAAATTTCTCCTCCTATTCCATGTGCCTTAATTTTCCTCAATAGTCTCTGATGTGGGACCCTGTCAAAAGCCTTACTGAAGTCCATATACACAATATCATATTCATTACCATGATCTACCTCCTCAAATACCTTAGTGAAAAAAATTAATAAATTTGTAAGGCAGGAACGCCCCTTTGTAAAACCATGCTGAGATTCGTTGATTAATTTGTGCTTTTCAAAGTGGCTACGAACTGCCTCGGCAATTATTGATTCCATAAATTTTCCCACTATGGAGGTTAGGCTTATTGGTCTATAGTTCGAAGCTAAGGACCTGTCACCTGCTTTGAAAATAGGTATCACATTTGCCATTTTCCACTTATCTGGCACCATGCCAGTTTGTAGTGATATGTTGAAAAGATTAGCCAAAGGTTTACTAAGCTCCTCTTTACATTCCTTTAGAACCCTTGCATACAGTTCATCAGGGCCTGGGGATTTGTTAGGTTTTATTTTATCAGTTTACCTAAAGACCATGTCACTTATAACCCTAATCGTGCACAGTTTATTATCGTCCTGTTCTACATAATTTATTATTTCTGGAATATCGCTAGTATCTTCCTGATGTAAAAACTGAAGGAAGTATGTATTAAAATTCTACACATTCCTTATCACTGTCAGTGAGCTGACCCGATCACATTTGAGTGGCCTATCTTGTCCCGATCTTCCCTCTGATCCCTTGAAAGAATCCTTTTGGGTTAGTCCTCGATTCTCTACAACTTTAACCTCATAATCTCTTTTTGCTTTCTAATTCCCTTTTTTATTCCTTTAACTGCTATATTGATTTCACTTAATTGCACCTCCCTCTTGAATTTCCCTCCTATAATGCCTCTCTTCGACAATGAGTTGTTAAATCTATTGTTCATCCATTTAAGGGTCATTTTGCTTGATCTGAATTTCCCTATATTGGAACATAAGTTTGACTGAGCACTCTACAACTTGCCCTTGACACTTCATCGACAATCACACCACTACCTGGCCCAAGTCACGTCATATCCATCACCCACCCAAGTAATTTTTCAGTCCTTTGAAATCAACCAAGCGAAGTCAGGGACAGAGACTTGATTGCCCATTATAGGGGAATTCCATTAAAATAATTAAAAACTGAGTGATTTGTGATCACTTTCCCAAGCTCGTCATAACTCAAATTATTAATTCCACATTTCCCTGCTGGGAAGAACCAATCAAGCAAGTCTATTTCCCTCAGTGGCTTTGTCACAAACTGTTTTCTTAAATAAAAATCCAGAATCGTACAAGAAAGTCCACTTGAATTCTAAATTTCCTGTCAAATGCCCCACTCAAACTCTATAGTTGAAATCTCCCATTATCACAACATTTCTATGTAAGGCTTACAAATTTTCCCATCCCATAGAAGTTTACCGACCTTCCTATCATGATTGGGCCCTGTAAATCACACCAACTTAGTTTATTTCACGGCCCCTCCAGAAGCTGTAACCAAACAGATTCAGTGCTGACGCTTCTAATTTATAATCTTTCTAACAACAAACTAATCTAAATTGTCTCTACGTACATCGCTACTCCACCCACCCCTCCTGTTGACCCTGTCAGATGTGGAATAATTTAAAGCCTGTATGTAACATTCAAAGGCGTCCTCTATCTTTCAATGAGCCAAGTCTCTGTTATCGCAAGATAACTAATTTCCTGCACTCCACAACTTCTACTACAACTCTCACACTCCTACAACTCCCACACTCCTACAACTCTCACACTTCTACAACTCCCCACCCCCAAACACCCACTCCTACAACTCCCACATCCTACAACTCCCACACTCCTACACTCCACACTGCTACAACTTCCAGATCCTACAACTCCCACACTCCTACAACTCCCACACTCCTACAACTCTCACACTCCTACAACTCCCACATTCCTACAAACTACACACTCCTACAACTCCCACATTCCTACAACTCCCACACTCCTACAACTCCCACATCCTACAACTCCCACACTCCTACAACTCCCACACTCCTACAACTCCCACACTCCTACAACTCCCAGACTTCTACAACTCCCACACTCCTACAACTCCCACATTCCTACAACTCCCACACTCCAAACAACTCCCACATTCCTACAACTCTCCACACTCCTACAATTCCCACATCCTACAACCCTCACACTCCTACAACTCCCACATTCCTACAACTCCCACACTCCTACAACTCCCACACTCCTACAACTCCCACACTCCTACAACCCCTCACACTCCTACAACCCTCACATTCCTACAACTCCCACTTCCTACAACTCCCACATTCCTACAACTCCCACATTCCTACAACTCCCACACTCCTACAACTCCCACACTCCTACAACTCCCTACTCCTACAACTCCCACACTCCTACAACCCTCACACTCCTACAACTCCCACACTCTTACAACTCCCACACTCCTACAATCCCACCACACTACCTCACACACAACTCCCACACTCCTACAATTCCCACACTCCTACAACCCCACACTCCTACAACTCCCACATTCCTACAAACCCTACACACATCCTACAACTCCCACACTCCTACAACTCCCACACTCCTACAACTCCCACACTCCTACAACTCCCACACTCCTACAACTCCCACACTCCTACAACCTCCACACTCCTACAACTCCCACACTCCTACAACTCCACACTCCTACAACTCCCACACTCCTACAACTCCCACACTCCTACAACTTCCACACTCCTACAACTCCCACACTCTACAACTCCCACACTCCTACAACTCCCACACTCCTACAACTCCCACACTCCTACAACTCCCACACTCCTACAACTCCCACACTCCTACAACTCCCACACTCCTACAACTCCCACATTTAACATCATGTATTCATCGTTCGGTACATAATGTTTTAAGCCAGATTTACACGTTATTTAGTTTAAGTTTTCCCTCTTAGAATTATAATTAATAGAGGAGGAATTTGTCAGTCACCATATAGAGCCCTTAACTCGCATTTATAGTAATGTATGTAAGACTTTGCGTGTAACTGGTAAGTTGTATGTATGTATGTAGTGTAACTCGTGAATATCTACCTGGAGTGTATTCCGGGGGTCAACGTGCGCACGGCCCAGTCCACTAACAAGCCTCCCGGTGGATCAGGGCCTGATCAACTAGACTGTTACTGCTGGCCGCACGCAGTCCAACATACGAACCACAGGCCGACTGATCCGGCACCGACTTTAAGTATCTGTCCAGCTCCCTCTTGAAGGCAGCCAGGGGTCTGTTGGTAATTCCCTTTATGCCTGGTGGGAGGCTGTTGAACAGTCTTGGGCCTCAGACGCTTACTTTATTTTCTCATAGTGTATCGATGACGCCCCTACTTTTCATTTGGGGATTTTGCATCGCCTGCCCAGTCTTTTACTTTCGTAGGGAGTGATTTCTGTATACAGATTCGGGACCATTCCTTCTAGGATTCTCCAAGTGTATATTATGATATATATCTGTCGCCTGCGCTCCAGTGAGTACAAATCAAGTGCTTCCAGACGCTCCCAGTAGTTAAGGTGTTTGACGGAACTTTTATGTGCAGTAAAGGTTCTATGTACACTTTCTAGATCTGCAATTTCATGTTAATGCACTGCAGTATTCCAGTCAAGGAGAACAAGTGATTTAAAAAGGATCATCACTGACTTGGCATCTCTTGTTTTGAACGTTCTCATTATCCATCCTATCATTTTCTTTGCAGAGGCGATAGTGGCACTGTTGTGATCCTTGAAAGTGAGATCCTCAAACATTACCACTCAGACGTCCCTCACTTTACTTTTCCGCTCTATTGTATGATCAGAGTTTGTAGTATATTCAGTTCTAATTATTATCTCCTCCAGTTTTCATGTAACGGAGTTGTTGGAATTTGTCTTCATTGAACATCATATTGTTTTCCGATGCCCATTGGAAAACTTGGTTTACATCTTCTTGGGGGTTAACTGTGTCCTCAATGGATGACAGTCTCATGCAGATCCTAGTATCGTCTGCAAAGGAAGACACGGTGCTATGGATTACATCTCTGTCTCTCTGATATGAGGATGAGGAACAGGATGGGGGCAAGTACTGTGCCTTGTGGAAAAGAGCTTTTCACTATGGCAGCTTCCGATTTAACTCTGTTTACCACTACTCTTTGTGTTCGATTGGTTAGAAAGTTGAAGATCCATCTGCCCACTTTGCCAGTTATTCCTTCAGCACGCATTTTGTGCGCTATTACACCATGATCGCACTTGTCAAAGGCTTTTGCAAAATCTGTGTATATTACATCTGCATTCTGTTTTTTCTTCCAATGCATCCAAGACCATATCATAGTGATCCAGTAGTTGTGAGAAGCACGAGCGACCCGCTCTGAACCCATGTTGCAATGGATTGTGCAGTTTTTGGGAATCCAAGTGGCTTGCCATCATACTTCTTAGTACTCATTCAAATATTTTTATGATGTGAGACGTTAGAGCTATTGGTCTACAGTTCTCAGCCAATGCTATATTGCCAGAAGGTTATCAGAAGAGAGGTGGAGCACCTAGTAAGGAACGGGGTCATCCATGACAACTAGCAAAGCTTCATGGAAGGGAAATCCTGCGTCACAAACCTACTGATGTTCTACGACAAGATAACAGAAGTAAGACAGGGTAAAGAATGGGTAGACTGCATCTTCCTGGACTGTAAGAAGGCTTTCTATACAGTACTACAAAAGAGAGTGGTTGAAAAGCTAGAGGAACAAGCAGGAATAACGGGGAAAGTACTGCAGCGGATCAGGAAATACCTGTCAGGAAGGAAACAACGTGTGTTGGTAAGTGATGAAGTGTCAGAGTACTGTTTCTGGTATATGTGAATGGCATGAGGGAAGGATATAGATTCAGAGGTGTTCCTGTTTTCGGACGATGTGAAACTAGTGAGGAGAATACAAGCAGACGAGGATCAGGTAAGCCTTCAATGGGATCAGAACAGGCTGTAAGCCTGATTCGACAAATTACTCCTGGAGTTTAACCCCAGCAAGTACAAAGTTATGAAGCTTCGGAAAGGACAAAGACGTTTGCAGACTGAGCACAGCCAAAAACTCACTCAGAGAAAAGGATCTTGGGACGAGCATCATAATGAATACATCTCCTGAGGTACATATCAACAAATAACTGCTGCAGTATATGGGCGCCTGGCAAACCCGAGAACACCGTTTCGACATCTAAGTAGAGTCATTCACGACACTGTACATCGTGTACGTCAGGACCAGATTGGAGTACGCAACACTGGTGTAGAACCCACACCTGGTTAAACTCGTCAAGAAACCAGAGAAGGTGCAAAGGTTTGCAAGAAAACTAGTCCCTGAGCTGAAGGGTATGTCCTACTAGGAGAGTTTATGGGAACTCATTCTGACGACACTATAGGGCAAGGGAAAAATGATAAGTACATATAAATACTGAGAGAAATTGACAGGGTGGATAGAGACTGAATGTTCCAGAGATGGGACACAGAAACAAGGGGTCACAACTGGAAGTTGAAAACCCAGATGAGTCACAGGGATGTTAGGAAGTATTACTTTTGTCATAGAGTTGTTAGGAAGTGGAACAATCTGGAGAGTGATGTAGTGGAGACAGGAGCCATAAATAGCTTTAAGAAGAGGTGCGATAAAGCTCATGGATCAGGAAAGAGTGGACCTAGCAGCGATCAGTGAAGAGGCGGGGACCTGGAACTATCATTTGAACCCTGCAACCATAAAAAGGTGAGTAAAAAACACACACACACCCCACACACACACACACACCACACACACAACACACACACACACACACACACACACACACACACGTTATGGCTACTATAATGGATATTTATCATTATCCGAGCAATAAGGCATCTTTATATAACATCCACTGATCGACTATATTTTCTATTTCCTGTCAACTCTAGTGTGTGTGTGTGTGTGTGTGTGTGTGTGTGTGTGTGTGTGTGGTGTTTTGTGTGTGTGTGTGTGTGTTTTGTGTGTGTATGTCTGTGTGTGTGTGTACGTGTGTATGGTGTGTGTTTTGTGTGTGTGTGTGTGTGTATGTCTGTGTGTGTGTGTGTGTGGTGTGTGTGTGTGTGTGTGTTTTGTTGTGTGTTTTGTTGGTTGTTGTGTTTTGTGTTTTGTGTGTGTGTGTTGTGTGTTTTGTGTGTGTGTGTTATGTGTGTGTGGGGTGTGTGTGTGTGTGTACACACACACACGAATATATTATAAGAATAGTTCACCACTGATGAAGTTACAGAGGCAGAGGTCCCACTAGTGATGTCTTGACCACTGTTGCCTTAACACTGATGCGCTCCCGTCGTGTACCCGCATTTATAAGTCACACTGTGATGACTTTGACCTTTCCCTGTTGGTTATGACTGGCTGCTGTAGCATTTGTGGGACGTTTTGGCATACCTAAGCATCTAATTCAAAACGCCAACTGAATTTTGATCAGATCTTCACTATTTATCATCAATATTTACTGATAGTATAGTTCTTGATGCAACATGTGTAGGTTATAGCTACCTTGTAAATTCAAATGTTAATTTAATCTGCAAAAATAGTGTCATTCTGGTTTACGGGCTTAAATTTAGGTCAACTGAATGTTGTGGGTCACATCCGGAAGCTTAATTCTATCTTACCTCGCCTGTTTTTCTGCAGTTTTTTCCTATTTTTGGTGGTTCCTGCGTCTTAGCTCCTGCGGTTGAGACGTATGGGCATGTCTTGGCTAGGAGCGGGTGGGACGCATGGGCAAGACTCTTTACACCTGTAGCACATGTACACCTAGAAGCCAGTACATGCCTGGGTGTTACTCCACTGTTGTGGATGGTACTCTGAAATAAGCTGAGGTAACGTAACATCCTTCAGTAATCTTAGAAAAAGATATCCTGCTAACCTTCTGGATGTGACTGTTGTTGACTACCTTGCTTATTTCTCGATAAACAGGAAAATCAGGTTCACGATGACATGCTCATAGTCGTCTCCCGCCGGGGATTAAACCCCGCATCCTTCGGTTGTGAATTACCACTGTTGTTTTGAGGAGGATACAACAGGAAGCAAGTTTTTAAACAAGAGTGTTTGGGATATAATAATGTCTTAATACAGTATATTGCCCATCAGACAGCAGACAAGCACACGTTACATGGTCACTAGTACTCAGGTCTGCATAGTTAGTCTGAGGTCTAGCAGACATTACAGTGTGTGTAGGCTCTGTTACAGGTAAGGTCGTGACATCCCATCATTCTAAGAGGACTTCTGTGTGTAGATGAAATAATGACCTTTGAAAAACTAACTTCACCACTACACTACAAAGTTAGTTTTCACACGTAGTATAATCATAAAGCGCTAAGTGTTTACCCGGCGATGACAAGACAACTTACTACGAGTTTGACTCTATTTATTTATTTTTTTAAAGAAAGATACACTGTACAACAAGATTTTATTGCCTCTACCTTTCGCTCTGTACAGAGGTTTTATCAAATAAATGAACAGAATGAATACCATTAAACAGACCCAGGGTATCTTCAGTTTAACTAAACCTCCGGCACACATCATACTTATTCAGTTAGTTTACTTCTGAAATAAAAAGTTTCCCTGAACGTGGAGTATACCTGGAGGGTGTTCGGGGGTTCAACGCCTCTGCGGCCCGGTCCATCACCAGGCCTCCCGGTGGATTAGGGCCTGATCAACCAGGTTGTTGCTGACGGATGCACGCAATCCAACGTATAAACCACGACCCAGTTGGTCATGTACTCACTTTAGGTATCTGCCCAACTCCCTCTGGAAGACAGCCAGGGATATTATTAATTCCCCTTATGTATGCTGGGAGGCAGTTGCATCGCCTACCAAATCTTGCTTTCGTAGGAAGTGATTTCCGTGTAGGTAAAAGGAGTCAAAACTCCTGAAGAGCAAAACGTTGCCACAATAAAATGTCTCATTGGTTGCACTTGTGTCCTTTTACCTAACATATTGTCTGTAACTCTACCAACATTATTATAATTTCCGAGTGCAGATCTGGGACTAGACTAACCCCAAAGGATTTTCCAGGTGTAGATTACGATGTATCTTTCTCGCCTATGTTCTAATGAGTACAGGTCAAGGGACTTCAACAGTACCCAATTATTGTGCTGATACGCCCAGTGATGGTACTTTATTGTATTTATAACTGCAGTAAACGATGTACTAGCCAGTGTGTACATCGCATGTACACCATCTACTACATGCTGCAGTAGACGATGCATATGCTGCACTAGCCAACTAGCCTGTGTACATGCTGTAGTAGGCGATGTACATGCTGCACTAGTCAGTGTACATGCTACAATAGCCAGCATACATGCTGTAGTAGGCGATGTACATGCTACACTAGCCAGTGTACAGTTGCGGAAAAAAGTTCCTTGACACTCTCTCCTCGGCAGAAATAATATCAGGCAACTTAGATGTAGTAAACAGAGGAGAAAAGACTCTTCTAATTAATGAATTAGCACACCTAAAGGCGACTGGATGACAAAATTAATTACCGGTACTTTCTGTGCATCTATATAAAAGTAGAATTATGAATGCAAATATGAATAAATTACTGTTCTGATATTATATCCAATATTATAAACCCATAATTATTTGAAAAACTGAGCGAATATATTGTAAAGGAAGTGTTATGATTGATAATAGGTCTGCATAATATATATGAATAATATATATGCATAACATATATCCCACCGAGGCAGGGTGACCCAAAAAGAAAAACAAAAGTTTCTCTTTTTAACTTTAGTAATGTATACAGGAGAAGGGGTTACTAGCCAAATGGTATGTATATATATATATATATATATATATATATATATATATATATATATATATATATATATATATATATTATATATATATATATATATATATATATATATATATATTATATATATATATGCAAGGAATTCGCGAGAGCATGCGAAATATACACAAACACTGATCTCTGGCCGAAGGAGAACCTTAGGACAAGGTACGCAGTGCTTTACCAATCTACCCACACTGGACCAATACCTTGGGGTGTAGCATCCGCTACATGTTTGATCCAAGGTAGCCAGCTTTCAGGGAGAAGGCTTACAGCTTTTCATCTCATCCCCTGCATGCATCAGCCTTACTAGAGATTTGAACAATGCAAGGAATTCGCGAGAGCATGCGAAATATACACAAACACTGATCTCTGGCTGAAGGAGACTCGAACCTACGAACCTTAGGACAAGGTACGCAGTGCTTTACCAATCTACCCACACTGGACCAATACCTTGGCGTGTAGCATCCGCTACACGTTTGATCCAAGGCAGCCAGCTTTCAGGGAGAAGGCTTACAGCTTTTCATCTCATCCCCTGCATGCATCAGCCTTACTAGAGATTTGAACAATGCAAGGAATTCGCGAGAGCATGCGAAATATACACAAACAATGATCTCTGGCTGAAGGAGACTCGAACCTACGAACCTTAGGACAGGTACCAGTGCTTTACCAATTACCCACACTGGACCAATACCTTGGCGTGTAGCATCCGCTACACGTTTGATCCAAGGCAGCCAGCTTTCAGGGAGAAGGCTTACAGCTTTTCATCTCATCCCCTGCATGCATCAGCCTTACTAGAGATTTGAACAATGCAAGGAATTCGCGAGAGCATGCGAAATATACACAAACACTGATCTCTGGCTGAAGGAGACTCGAACCTACGAACCTTAGGACAAGGTACGCAGTGCTTTACCAATCTACCCACACTGGACCAATACCTTGGCGTGTAGCATCAGCTACACGTTTGATCCAAGGCAGCCAGCTTTCAGGGAGAAGGCTTACAGCCAGAGATCAGTGTTTGTGTATATTTCGCATGCTCTCGCGAATTCCTTGCATTGTTCAAATCTCTAGTAAGGCTGATGCATGCAGGGGATGAGATGAAAAGCTGTAAGCCTTCTCCCTGAAAGCTGGCTGCCTTGGATCAAACGTGTAGCGGATGCTACACGCCAAGGTATTGGTCCAGTGTGGGTAGATTGGTAAAGCACTGCGTACCTTGTCCTAAGGTTCGTAGGTTCGAGTCTCCTTCAGCCAGAGATCAGTGTTTGTATATATATATATATATATATATATATATATATATATATATATATATATATATATATATATATATTAATGAAAATTAGACACATGTGCAACATCTGGGTATCTTCATTGCAGACGTTTCGCCATCCAGTGGCTTCCTTAATACATATTCAAGGACATAATTAGAAGACAGAAGAACTATATACAAAAGATGAAGTAATCAGTCCCTCAGCCTTGGAGTAGGTGTGAAGAGCGCCGTAGCCGTGAAGAATCTGTACCATAGGCAAGAAGGGTGGCGCTTATATACTGGTTACGAGCAGCTGTATCTTCAACTTAAGGAAGATTTGATGGAAGCTAGAAGAGAGATTCAGCGACTGAAACGTATGTTCAAGGATTATCCCCCGGAATAGCATCATCAGTGATCGGACCAACGACTGAATGCTGATTCAAACGGAAGGAACGAAGCTAAAGTTCAAGAAGGTCCAGGAGACTGCTGTGGTGATCAGCAATTCCTTCTCAGCATTGACAGACGAGTGTGAGTTGACGACCCTAGACACCCCAGCAAAGACCATCCCAACAAAGACCATCCCAACGAAGACCATCTAAAACGTCATGACAAACACCACCAGAGAAGGTAAGAACGTTGTTTTAGTTAGGGACACTCAGGTTAAATATATGGATAGGGCGTTTTGTCTTAGAGATAGGAAGAGGAGGCAGAGGGTGTATTTTCTTGGGGCTGGGATGGAGGATATTGTTAGCAGACTGGACAACATTGAGAGGTAATGATATTATTAGCTGAATCAGTGCTGGAGGGAACGATGTTGGAAGATGTAAGCATGAGGACCTGATTAGCAGATATAGGTCAGCGATTGACTTAAATAGGAAGAAAGGATCTGCACCCTGTAGTATGTAACATTTTTCTGAGGAGAGGAGTTGGAAATGAATGGCTCTCCAGGGCAATTGATGTCAAATGCTGGCTGGACAAACGCTGTAAAAAAATGCAGTAACATTTATAGACAATTGAGACCTCTTCTACGGTAGAAATTACATGTATGCCAGGGATGGGGTTCACTTATGTAGGGCAGGCATGGGGGTACTGGCCAATGCACTGGAGGGAGCTGTCAGGGTTTTAAACTAGAAATAGTTAGTGGTATAGGCTTTTTTGAGGGAAAGCAATGAATTACGATACAATAGAATTGGGTAGGAAGGCTTCTCAATGTAGCGATATTGTGAATTTTAGGGAAACCAGTTATAGGCAGAATGAAGTAGAGATATTGGTGAATGTTGGAAAGCCAGTGGCACTAAGTGATTAGGATATTAATAGAGATAGTGACGGAGCAGGATTTAGTAGGAAGGGAAAAGAGAAGAGAGGGTTTCTAAACATATATTACACAAATAATCATAGTTTTAGAAACAAGATGGAAGAGTTGAGATTAGTTGCAAGTGTTGGTAACATTGACGTATTTGCCATAACTAAAACGTGGTTTAATATGAAGAATCGGGACATGCCTGCTGAATGTCATATTCAGGGTTTTAAGTTATTCTACGTTGGTAAAAGTAACTGTAAGGGAGGCAGCACTACGTGTTAAAGAATGTTTAAAATTGCTGCTTAAAAAGATTGAAAGAACACAGAATCTGTGTGTGTTCTTTCTGTATGTGTGTTCGGAAGGACATGAAAAAAAATAATTTTAGGCGTGATTTACCGTCCCCCAAACTTGGATAGGGACCAAGAGAGAGACAACTTTGGGAAGAAATTGTTAAGACCACAAGGCATGATAATGTAGTAATTCTAGGAGACTTTAATCAAATTGACTGGAATTCATTGACTGGAAATCTTGAGTCAAACGACTACTTGGAAGCAGTTCAAGAATGTTTTATGGAGCAGTTTTTGACAGGACCATCGAGGGAAAATAACCTGCTTGATTTTGTTTTGCCTAGATTAATAATCTAGAGATTACAGAGGAACTTGGCGCAAGTGACCACAAATCAATTACCTTTAGTATTGATTGGAAATATGATAGTAGGGATAATACAGAAATGAGATCTAATAGAAATTATCCGAAATGGATGAACAATAGGCTCAAACATCTTTTAGGGCAGATGAAAGGAATTTAGAGGCTTATCAAAAGAAGTGAGGACCATCTCGTGGATCAGTTTACTCACATTAAAAAGGGATAACAAAAGCTAAATGGGACTATAAAATTAATGTGGCAAATAATTCGAAAACCAACCCGAAACGCTTTTTCCAGGTATGTAGAAGAAAAGTTACAGAAAAGTTAGGTCCTCATAAAAATAACTCTGGGCATCTTACTGACAAGGAGAATGAAATGTGCTCGATTTTTAATAATTATTTCCTCTCGGTTTTCACACAAGAAAACACTAACCATGTTCCAGTAATTAATTTTTATAATAGGCCTAAAGAAAACAAATTATACAATATCACAGTCATGTTGATTTTTTTCAAGGGTTCCTAAGGAGTTCAAAATGGAACTTTGTGAACCATTAACTAATATTTTTAATATATCTCTTCAAACATATGTAGTTTCTGATTTGCGAAAGATGCCTAATGGGTTGGGAAGACACATTATGTTATAGCGGTGTGCAGAATGAGTAATATTCTGTTGATTAGCAGTTTAGGCATAGTTACACTATGCCTAAATTGCTAATTTAGTGCTTATGTAACTATGCGCAACACTGATTTCTCTTATTCTAATTAGTTATATAATTCCTTAGGGTTTAACGCTTCTCCATTAAACCAGTAATCAGCTTGAGTGTACGCAGTCAGAACGACACACTCCTAACATTCCCTGCAAATTAATGTTTATGACCTCAGCCTACTGAGGAGGACCTCAGCAGGAGGCTGAAAAAATGGATATCCTTTGTGTTATTGTCGCCATCTTTGTTGTTGTCAGATTCCCTTACGATGGATAAGATGCATGTGCAACACTTCTGTATCTTTGTGGCTGATAAGTGTTGCATATATGTGTCTTATTCATCAACTTGTAGATATTGTATACCATTAGTATATGAAATTATTTTGTTTATATCGCAGTTGGACATCTGGGAGGTGGTCCGACTTAGGTACACAAACACTGTATTTTTATACTTGATAAAACCCAGGCTCTTGTACGTTCACAAAAATAGCACACACACACACACCACACACACACACACACACACACACACACACACACACACACACACACACACACACACACACACACACACACACACACACACATACACACACACACACACACACACACACACACACACACACACACACACACACTGGAAAAATCAAGGGAGAAACTGACCACATACAGGCAGGATCCAGAGTCTCAGAGGGTGAGGCAATGGGAGGAGAAAGGGCAAAATCAGTGTTTATCCATGGGCTTCAGGAGAGAGAGGAAAGGACACACACTGAAAGGCAGCAGGAAGAAAGAAAGGAGATTGAGAAAATCATCACGGAAATAGGTGAAGAGATGGACGAGATTGTAAATTTTCAGAGAATATGGGGGTACTCGAAGGGGAGAAACCGACCAATCAAGCTGATTCTCAGGACGGAAACAGTGCGGAACAGGATCCTCCAAGAGAAACCACGATTGAAATACTCGGAAGAGTACAAGAGGGTGTTCCTAGACAGAGACAGAACACAATCAGAACGACAGCAGCTGAGGGAGAGGAGCTAGGAAAAGAGACAAGGATGGAACCAGCAGAGGTCAGTCAGAGCAGAACAGAACAGCAAGGGCAAGCACACACAACTATTCTCAGAACCATACAACCTATCACACCATCCCAACACACACTACAGTCCATGCCCACAGCCTCCACCCAACACCGAGCTATGGAATCCCACAGTATCCTACCAGGTCTCCCACCCTCACAGGCCCCCCAAACCACAGTGTTGGAAAGGAAACTGAAGGTATGGTACACAAACGCTGATGGAATAACAAATAAGTGGGAGGAGTGGCATGAAAGAGTCAAAGAGGCATCACTGGACATCATAGCTCTGACAGAAACCAAGCTTACAGGTATGATAACAGATGCCATCTTTCCAACGGGATACCAAATCCTGAGGAAAGACAGAGGGAACAGGGGGGGTGGAGGAGTGGCATTGCTGATCAAAAATCGCTGGAATTTTGATGAGCTGGAGAGATTAGACAGCAGAGAAGAAAGTGATTACATAGCGGGAACGCTTCACTCTGGAGGTCCCAAGGTGGTAATAGCAGTGATGTATAACCCACCACAAAACAGCAGGAGGCCAAGGCAAGAGTACGACGAGAACAATAGAGCGATGGTTGACACACTGGCTAGAGTGGCCAGAAGAGCTCATGCATGCAGGGCAAAGCTCCTGATCATGGGTGACTTTAACCACAAGGAGATCGATTGGGAGAACTTGGACCCACATGGGGGCCAAGATACATGGAGGGCTAAGATGATGGAGGTGGTACTGGAAAACTTCATGTACCAACACGTAAGGGACACTACAAGAGAGAGAGGAGAGGATGAACCAGCAAGGCTGGACTTAGTATTCACCTTGAGTAGTGCAGATATTGAGGACATCACATATGAAAGACCCCTTGGGGCCAGTGACCATGTGGTTTTAAGCTTCGAATACACAGTAGAGCTACAAGTGGAGGGAGAAGCAGGAAGGCCAGGATGAATGAAGCCAAACTACAAGAAAGGGGACTACACAGGAATGAGGAACTTCCTGAACGGGGTTCAGTGGGACAGAGAACTGGCATGGAAGCCAGTTAATGAGATGATGGAATATGTAGCAACAAAATGAAAGGAGGCTGAGGAGAGGTTTGTACCCAAGGGTAACAGGAATAATGAAAAAGCCAGGATGAGCCCATGGTTTACCCAAAGGTGCAGGGAGGCAAAAACCAAGTGTGCTAGGGAATGGAAGAAATATAGAAGGCAAAGGACCCAGGAGAATAAGGAGAGCAGTCGTAGAGCCAGAAACGAATATGCACAGATAAGAAGGGAGGCCCAAAGACAATATGAAAATGACATAGCAGCGAAAGCCAAATCTGACCCGAAACTGTTGTACAGCCACATCAGGAGGAAAATAACAGTCAAGGACCAGGTAATCAGGCTAAGGAAGGAAGGAGGAGAGACAACAAGAAATGACCGTGAAGTATGTGAGGAACTCAACAAGAGATTCAAAGAAGTGTTCACAGAGGAGACAGAAGGGGCTCCAGAAAGACGGAGAGGTGGGGCACACCACCATGTGCTGGACACAGTGCACACAACCGAGGAAGAAGTGAAGAGGCTTCTGAGTGAGCTAGATACCTCAAAGGCAATGGGGCCAGATAACATCTCCCCATGGGTATTGAGAGAGGGAGCAGAGGCGCTATGTGTACCCCTAACAACAATATTCAATACATCTATCGAAACAGGGAGATTGCCTGAGGCATGGAAGACAGCAAATGTAGTCCCAATCTTTAAAAAAGGAGACAGACATGAAGCATTAAACTACAGACCAGTGTCACTGACATGTATAGTATGCAAAATCATGGACAAGATTATCAGGAGAAGAGTGGTGGAACACCTAGAAAGGGACGATCTCATCAACAGCAGCCAACATGGTTTCAGGGATGGGAAATCCTGTGTCACAAACCTACTGGAGTTCTATGACATGGTGACAGCAGTAAGACAAGAGAGAGAGGGGTGGGTGGATTGCATATTCTTGGACTGCAAGAAGGCGTTTGACACAGTTCCACACAAGAGATTGGTGCAAAAACTGGAGGACCTAGCAGGGATAACAGGGAAGGCACTACAATGGATCAGGGAATACTTGTCAGGAAGACAGCAGCGAGTCATGGTACGTGGCGAGGTGTGAGAGTGGGCACCTGTGACCAGCCGGGTCCCACAGGGGTCAGTCCTAGGACCAGTGCTGTTTCTGGTATTTGTGAACGACATGACGGAAGGAATAGACTCTGAGGTGTCCCTGTTTGCAGATGACGTGAAGTTGATGAGAAGAATTCACTCGATCTAAGACCAGGCAGAACTACAAAGGGATCTGGACAGGCTGCAGACCTGGTCCAGCAATTGGCTCCTGGAGTTCAATCCCACCAAGTGCAAAGTCATGAAGATTTGGGAAGGGCAAAGAAGACCGGAGACGGAGTACAGTCTAGGGGGCCAGAGACTACAAACCTCACTCAAGGAAAAAGATCTTGGGGTGAGTATAACACCAGGCACATCTCCTGAAGCGCACATCAACCAAATAACTGCTGCAGCATATGGGCGCCTAGCAAACCTCAGAACAGCATTCCGACATCTTAATAAGGAATCATTCAGGACCCTGTACACCGTGTACGTTAGGCCCATATTGGAGTATGCGGCACCAGTTTGGAACCCACACCTAGCCAAGCACGTAAAGATACTAGAGAAAGTGCAAAGGTTTGCAACAAGACTAGTCCCAGAGCTAAGAGGTATGTCCTACGAGAGAGGTTAAGGGAAATCAACCTGACGACACTGGAGGACAGGAGAGATAGGGGGGACATGATAACGACATACAAAATACTGAGAGGAATTGACAAGGTGGACAAAGACAGGATGTTCCAGAGATTGGACACAGTAACAAGGGGACACAGTTGGAAATTGAAGACGCAGATGAATCACAGGGATGTTAGGAAGTATTTCTTCAGCCACAGAGTAGTCAGTAAGTGGAATAGTTTGGGAAGCGATGTAGTGGAGGCAGGATCCATACATAGCTTTAAGCAGAGGTATGATAAAGCTCACGGCTCAGGGAGAATGACCTAGTAGCGATCAGTGAAGAGGCGGGGCCAGGAGCTCGGACTCGACCCCCGCAACCTCAACTAGGTGAGTACACACACACACACACACACACACACACACACACACACACTCAGGAGCTCGGGCAAGAGCCAAAAGCTGAATCTCGACCACTACAAAAACCAGCTTGTTGAGTACACATTCATACCCTGGCTCATTCGCTCAATCTCTCCTCTCCTCTCTCTCTCTCTCTCTCTCTCTCTCTCTCTCTCTCTCTCTCTCTCTCTCTCTTCTTCTCTCTCTCTCTCTCTCTCTCTCTCTCTCTCTCTCTCTCTCTCTCTCCCCTCTCTCTCTCTCTCTCTCTCTCTCTCTCTCTCTCTCTCTCTCTCTCTCTCTCTCTCTCTCTCTTTTTTTTTTTTTTTTTTTTTTTTTTACACAGGGTTTGACAAGGTTAAGGATCCCTAACTTTATTGACAAGCTATTTACAGGTTAAGGATTCCTAACTTTATTGGCAAGCTAAGAGCTGTTACCTACATCAGCTCATTTGAAAGCATTTATATCTGAAATTCATTCATACACATCGCCACCCCAAAAACTTTCTACCACACTTCCACAACACATCTCGACAGTTCACTCTCATACCTCTGGAAATTCACTCACATTTAAAACTCGATTCCACGGTCTTCAACTCCTATAAAACTACAACACTCCCACGTTCCTTCAAATCACTCTCATATCCCTACAACTCGTTCCTATATTCCATATCCTACAACTCCTTACTCCTATATCCCTGCAACTCACTCCTACCTCTTACGACTCATTCTTAAACTACAGAAATTAACTTCTTCACTCACGCACACATATCAAATGTTAGGAGTCTGAAACCACAGTAAACTGGCAGGTGGGCATGGTAGCTTTGAGTATGATGGCGGTAAGAAGCTAATGTAATTGATTTTGGAAATACTGGGTTTGTCTAGCAAGTGTTCTTGGCTGTCACTCGGGAAAAACAGGTGTCTCAATCTGGAGATGCGGAGCCATAGGTGCGTATGTGATGACGGGAAGAGAGAGAGGAAGACCACTCTATACAAATGTAATTCAAACTAATGTCTTGAAGTTTATTGGCAGGGGTTATTGGGACAAGGGATAATTTGCTCGATCACATGGAAACCAAAATATATTTAAACATTTTTCTTATTTATCCCAAAATATATACAACTCAGTAGTTCTTGATGGTGCCATTGTGAGCTATGTCATCAATATAATGGGTTAAATATAAAAAGAACATATTGGCGACCTCCTCAGTAATATTATTTACGTAATGGTCCAGAGACAACAACAACCGTCCTTCAAAGGTCTGGAAGACGACCAAGAAAGGACATCCACATAACTCTGATGCCGTGGATCGAAGAAGACTGGTGATCTCCACAGGCCCATCCCCGTATTTACCAGGCAATATTTGCTTCAGATTGCCCATGTTAGTGCACGTCATGTTTGTGTTAACCAAGTTTCTACATCCCAGGCGAGTTAGCAAGTAATTTACTGGGTTAATAGCAGAGAGTACCAAAGAGAGTGGAGAAATACGAATAGGTGTCTTACTGACACAAAGATTGTGTTGGAGGTCGTCATGCATACGTCTTGCTAGACTCCAGAAATTATCTTTGCTTTCTGCGTCACTACTGCAGACAACGTATTCATGTTTGGTCAAGCATGAGTGAAAACCAACAGACTCACTGTAAACACTTGGGTAGTAGCGACGCATGTTTACAGCGTTATCATAAGTGATCCTCAGTGAGTCTAAAGTTTCTTTTGAATATTTCTGAGCGGTGCGTAGAAGCGCTAGGTAAGCTGCAGCCACTATACTAGAGTGAACGCTAACTTTTGCTTCCTTGCAGTGACGCAAAAGCTCTTGAGTCGTCTCTGCTGAGAAGTCTTTACGCAACACATTTGTATGTGCTACCTTTGTGTTTGGCCGAGGAAGACTAATACTGTAGCATCTATCACTGAGCATACTCTTGATTGTTTTGTACGCTACAGACGAGAGAAACTTAAGGCACCAAATACAGTCTCTCATGCTGAAAAGTTCGTCAACAATGGCTGGAATGTTATGGCGTGTGGGGGTGTTGTGGCCCCGTCCAGTCATGATGGCGTTCAGCACCTCCATAAAGTCACGGGAGATGATCATATTGGTAAGGCCGTCAATGATGATGTGATGTAAGGTGAGAACCAGGACGGCCTGGTGACGGTCACCAGCTGCCTGTGGCTGGGGAACCAAGCTCGCCCTCCACAGTGGTCCCTGAGAAATATTGTAGGGAGTTCGCATCTGCTGGTAGTATACCGACATGGCGTCGCCCGTCTCAACGCTGAAGTCTACAACAACGTTCTTCATCCGTCGTAACCATGGTCGAAACCAGCGCCAAGCAACACAGACCTGCAGAACATGTATCTTCCTGCCAAAAGAAATAACTATACATTATTATTGATCCTAATTATATATAAGAATATAAGAAAGAAGGAACACTGCAGCAGCCCTACTGGCCTATGTGAGGCAGGTTCAGTTCTTCCATCGGTTTAAACTAATGCCTTAACCTAGTCAGGTCAGTCACATTTCATTTAAGTGAGGAGCATGGCATCTGACCTAGTAGCACAAGCTAGTCAGGTCAAACTCACACTCACCCACACCCACTCATGTATTTATCTAACCTATCTACGACGGTATTCGGGGGTTTGTTCCGATCATCCACAACTCTATTACCAAACCAATGCTGTCTTATATCCTTCCTGAATCTGAATTTTTCCAACTTAAAACCAGTGCTGCGAGTTCGGTGCATGCATGATATTTTTAGCATGCTAATCACATCCCCTTCATTAATTCCTGTTTTCCATTTATACACCTCAGTCATATCCCACCCCTAATTTTATGTCTTTCTAGAGAGTGCAGATTCAGGGCCCTCAGTCTATCCTCATAAAGATTTCTGTTTCATGGGATCAATTAGCAAGAACTCATTTAAAACTAAGTCCTTTCTAAAATTTTCTCTTATACGTTCAAAGGTATATTTTTTTTATTTATGATAATGTAAAAATTAATAATTTGTACCGAAAGAACCTAGAAACTTACCTAACCTTATTATAACAAGCGCAATTTAATTTAGCCCAATCCAACTAAATACATTTTAGATACGTTTACAATATTAATTTATATATATATATATATATATATATATATATATATATATATATATATATATATATATATATATATATATATATATATATATATATATATAATATATATATATATATATATATATATAATATATATATCATATATATATATATATATATATATATATATATATATATATATATATATATATATATATGCAATAAGATCACAGTAAACAGGTGATTTCAGAATATGCAAAACAACCACTCTGAAAGAATAGAGAAATTCCAAGCGCTTTCGTGACTACTCACATTATCAAGGAACTATGTTCCTTGATAATGTGAGTAGTCACGAAAGCGCTTGGAATTTCTCTATTCTTTCAGCGTGGTTGTTTTGCATATTATTATATATATATATATATATATATATATATATATATATATATATATAATATATATATATTATATATATATATATATATATATATATTATATATTTATATATATATATATATATATATATATTATATATATATATATATATATATATATATATATATAATATATATATATATATATTTTATATATATTAATATAAATATATATATAAATATATATATATATTATATAATATATATATATATATATATATATATATATATATATATATATATATATATATATATATAGTATTTTAACTACAAACAAGTGGTATTTAATCAATAACAACAATGCGACATTCTGAGAGAGACTATGACAGGTGACAGACCCACACTGAGCTACCCTGAAAAAACTTCCCCTCATTCAGTTGTTGCCTTGTAACACTGTATAGCTCTTGATGACGCACTGAGGAATGTGAAAGTACTTGAGCTAAAGATTTCCACCCCACGTGACTTGTCTTGCATATATATATATATATATATATATATATATATATATATATATATATATATAATATATATATATATATATATATAATATATATATATATATATAAAACACACACGAAGAAAAGAAAGATCGCAGTCAGCAAGATTCGATACTACTACTTGGGATGGTCAAGATTCCCATGCAACGCTGTAGTCCACTCGGCCACAGAAATGCCCCATAGACTGGGCAGCCTGGTTCACAAGCCATGTTTTTTTCCCAGCCCGGGCACGTCAGTGAGCCTCAAGCAAAAATATATTTAGTAGGATTAGACTAAATTAAAATTCGCTTGTTATAATAAGGTTAAGTAAGTTTTCTAAGTTCCTTTTGGTGCAAAATTATAAATTTTTACATCAACATTAATGAAAAAAAATATATCTTTTAAAGTATAAGAGAAAATCTTAGAAAGGACTTAATTTTAAATGAGTTCTTGCTAATTGATCAGTTTTACATATTCAGCACGACATATATATACATATATATATATATATATATATATATATAATATATATATATATATATATATATATATATATATATATATATATATATATATATATATAGATTCAACAAGTCGGCCGTCTCCCACCGAGGCAGGGTGACCCAAAAAAGAAAGAAAATCCCCAAAAAAGAAAATACTTTCATCATCATTCAACACTTTCACCACACTCACACATTATCACTGCTTTTGCAGAGGTGCTCAGAATACAACAGTTTAGAAGCATATACGTATAAAGATACACAACACATCCCTCCAAACTGCCAATATCCCAAACCCCTCCTTTAAAGTGCAGGCATTGTACTTCCCATTTCCAGGACTCAAGTCCGACTATATGAACATAACCGGTTTCCCTGAATCCCTTCACTAATATTACCCTGCTCACACTCCAACAGATCGTCAGGTCCCAAGTATCATTCGCCTCCATTCACTCCTATCTAACACGCTCATGCACGCTTGCTGGAAGTCCAAGCCCCTAGCACACAAAACCTCCTTTACCCCCTCTTTCCAACCCTTTCGAGGACGACCCCTACCCCTCCTTCCTTCCCCTATAGATTTATATGCTTTCCATGTCATTCTACTTTGATCCATTCTCTCTAAATGACCAAACCACCTCAACAACCCCTCTTCTGCCCTCTGACTAATGCTTTTATTAACTCCACACCTCCTAATTTCCACACTCCGAATTTTCTGCATAATATTTACACCACACATTGCCCTTAGACAGGACATCTCCACTGCCTCCAACCGTCTCCTCGCTGCTGCATTTACCACCCAAGCTTCACATCCATGTAAGAGTGTTGGTACTACTATACTTTCATACATTCCCTTCTTTGCCTCCATAGATAATGTTTTTTGGCTCCACATATACCCCAACGCACCACTCACCTTTTTTCCCTCATCAATTCTATGATTAACCTCATCCTTCATAAATCCATCCGCCGAAACGTCAACTCCCAAGTATCTGAAAACATTCACTTCTTCCATACTCCTCCTTCCCTATTTGATATCCAATTTTTCTTTATCTAAATCATTTGATACCCTCATCACCTTACTCTTTTCTATGTTCACTTTCAACTTTCTACCTTTACACACATTCTCAAACTCATCCACTAACCTTTGCAATTTTTCTTTAGAATCTCTCATAAGCACAGTATCATCAGCAAAAAGTAACTGTGTCAATTCCCATTTTGAATTTGATTCCCCATAATTTAATCCCACCCCTCTCCCAAACACCCTAGCATTTACTTCTTTTACAACCCCATCTATAAATATATTAAACAACCATGGTGACATTACACATCCCTGTCTAAGACCTACTTTTATGGGGAAGTATTCTCCCTCTCTTCTACACACCCTAACCTGAGCCTCACTATCCTCATAAAAGCTCTTTACAGCATTTAGTAACTTACCACCTATTCCATATACTTGCAACATCTGCCATATTGCTCCTCTATCCACTCTATCATATGCCTTTTCTAAATCCATAAATGCAATAAAAACTTCCCTACCTTTATCTAAATACTGTTCACATATATGCTTCAATGTAAACACTTGATCTAGACATCCCCTACCACTCTGAAGCCTCCCTGCTCATCCGTAATCCTACATTCTGTCTTACCTCTAATTCTTTCAATTATAACCCTTCCGTATACTTTTCCTGGTATACTCAGTAAACTTATTCCTCTATAATTTTTACAATCCCTTTTGTCCCCTTTCCCTTTATATAAAGGACTAAACATGCTCTCCGCCAATCCCTAGGTACCTTCCCCTCTTTCATACATTTATTAAACAAAAGTACCAACCACTCCAACACTATATCCCCCCCTGCTTTTAACATTTCTGTCATGATCCCATCAGTTCCAGCTGCTTTACCCCCTTTCATTCTACGTAATGCCTCACGTACCTCCACCACACTTACATTCTGCTCTTCTTCACTCCTAAAAGATGGTATACCTCCCTGGCCAGTGCATGAAATTACCGCCTCCCTTTCTTCCTCAACATTTAAAAGTTCCTCAAAATATTACATAAGAACATAAGAAAGGAGGAACGCTGCAGCAGGCCTGCTGGCCCATACTAGGCAGGTCCTTTACAATTCATCCCACTAACAAAACATTTGCCCAACCCAATTTTCAGTGCCACCCAAGAAATAAGCTCTGATGTGAAAGTCCCACTCAAATCCAACCCCTCCCACTCATGTACTTATCCAACCTAGATTTGAAACTACCCAAAGTCCCAGCCTCAATAACCCAACTAGGTAGACTGTTCCACTCATCAACTACCCTATTTCCAAACCAATACTTTCCTATGTCCTTGCTAAATCTAAACTTATCTAATTTAAATCCATTACTGCGGGTTCTCTCTTGGAGAGACATCCTCAAGACCTTATTAATATCCCTTTTATTAATACCTATCTTCCACTTATACACTTCGATCAGGTCTCCACTCATTCTTCGTCTAACAAGTGAATGTAACTTAAGAGTCTTCAATCTTTCTTCATAAGGAAGATTTCTAATGCTATGTATTAATTTAGTCATCCTACGCTGAATGTTTTCTAACGAATTTATGTCCATTTTGTAATACGGAGACCAGAACTGAGCTGCATAATCTAGGTGAGGCCTTACTAATGATGTATAAAGCTGCAGTATGACCTCTGGACATCTGTTGCTTACACTTCTTGATATAAATCCCAGTAATCTATTTGCCTTATTACGTACGCTTAGGCATTGCTGTCTTGGTTTAAGGTTGCTACTCACCATAACCCCCAAGTCCTTTTCGCAATCTGTATGGCTAAGTTCTGCATCATTTAACTTATAAGTACTAGGGTTATGGGCACTCCCAAACTTCAGAACCTTGCATTTATCTACATTGAACTGCATCTGCCACTTTTCTGACCAAGAATAGAGTTTGTTTAAATCCTCCTGAAGTTCCATAACATCTACGTTTGAATCAATTATCCTACCTATCTTTGTGTCATCGGCGAATTTGCTCATATCACTAGTAATTCCCTCATCAAGATCATTGATATATATTATAAACAACAACGGGCCCAAGACTGATCCTGTGGAACGCCACTTGTTACAGATCCCCACTCGGACTTAACCCCATTTATGGACACTCTCTGCTTCCTGTCAGTGAGCCATGACTCGATCCACGAGAGCACTTTTCCCCCAATGCCATGAGCTGCCACTTTCTTTAACAGTCTATGGTGCGGAACTCTATCAAAAGCCTTACTAAAATCTAAGTAAATAATATCAAATTCTTTATTGTGGTCAACACCCTCAAAAGCTTTACTGAAGAAAGTTAATAAATTAGTTAGACAAGACCGGCCTCTTGTGAATCCATGCTGAGTATCATTAATATCAAGCTATGCTTATCGAGATGGCTTCTTATAATCTCAGCTATAATTGATTCTAGTAATTTGCCTACAATTGAGGTCAGGCTTATTGGGCGGTAATTTGACGGTAACGACTTGTCCCCTGTTTTAAAAATAGGAATTACATTAGCCATCTTCCACATATCAGACACTACACCTGTTTGAAGAGATAAATTAAAAATATTAGTTAATGGTTCACAGAGTTCCATTTTGCATTCCTTAAGAACCCTTGAAAAAACCTCATCAGGACCCGGTGACTTATTTTGCTTCAGTCTGTCTATCTGCTTCACAACCATCTCACTAGTGACTGTGATGTTACATAATTTATCTTCTTCTAGCCCACTGTAAAAATTAATTACTGGAATATTGTTAGTGTCTTCCTGTGTAAAAACTGAGAGAAAATAATTATTTAAAATCAAGCACATTTCATTCTCTTTGTCAGTAAGGTGCCCATAGTTATTTTTAAGGGGACCTATCTTATCTCTAACTTTTGTTCTTTTGTTCCTTTGTTCTTTTGTTCTTTTATTTTCGCCATCTACCTAATACCTCCCTTTCCCATCTACTAACTCCCCTACTCTGTTTTTAACTGACAAATCCATACTTTACCTAGGCTTTCTTAACTTGTTTAACTCACTCCAAAATTTTTTCATATTTTCATTAAAATTTCTTGACAGTGCCTCTCCCACTCTTTCATCTGCTCTCCTTTTGCACTCTCTCACCACTCTCTTCACCTTTCTTTTACTCTCCATATACTCTACTCTTCTTATAACACTTCTGCTTTGTAAAAACCTCTCGTAAGCTAACTTTTTCTCTTTTATCACACCCTTTACTTCATCATTCCACCAATCACTCCTCTTTCCTCCTGCCCCCACCCTCCTATAACCACAAACTTCTGCCCCACATTCTAATACTGCATTTTTAAAACTATTCCAACCCTCCTCAACCCCCCCCCCCACTACTCATCTTTGCACTAGCCCACCTTTCTGCCAATAGTCGCTTATATCTCACCCGAACTTCCTCCTCCCTTAGTTTATACACTTTCACTTCCCTCCTACTTGTTGTTGCCGCCTTCCTCTTGTCCCATCTACCTCTTACTCTAACTGTAGCTACAACTAAATAATGATCCGATATATCAGTTGCCCCTCTATAAACGTGTACATCATGGAGACTATCCATCAACCTTTTATCCACCGATACATAATCTAATAAACTACTTCCATTACGTGCTACATCATACCTTGTATATTTCTTTATCCTCTTTTTTCATAAAATATGTATTACTTATTACCAAATTTCTTTCTACACATAGCTCAATTAAAGGCTCCCCATTTACATTTACCCCTGGCACCCCAAATTTACCTACTATTCCCTCCACAACATTTTTACCCACTTTAGCATTGAAATCCCCAACCACAAGTACTCTCACACTTGGTTCAAAACTCTCCACGCATTCACTCAACATTTCCCAGAATCTCTCTCTCTCCTCTACACTTCTCTCTTCTCCAGGTGCATATACGTTTACTATAACCCACTTTTCACATTCAATCTTTATTTTACTCCACATAATCCTTGAATTTATACATTTGTAGTCCCTCTTTTCCTGACATAGCTTATCCTTCAACATTATTGCTACTCCTTCTTTAGCTCTAACTCTATTTGAAACCCCTGACCTAATCCCATTTATTCCTCTCCATTGAAACTCTCCCACCCCCTTCAGCTTTGTTTCACTTAAAGCCAGGACGTCCAACTTCTTCTCATTCATAACATACCCAATCATCTCTTTCTTATCATTTGCACAACATCCACGCACATTCAGACTTCCCACTTTGACAATTTTCTTCTTATTCTTTTTAGTAATCTTTACAGGAAAAGGGGTTACTAGCCCATTGTTCCCGGTATTTTAGTTGACTTTTACAACACGCATGGCTTACGGAGGAAAGATTCTTATTCCACTTCCCCATGGATATAAAAGGAAAAGTAATAAGACCAAGAACTATTAAGATAAAATCAAAGAAAACTCAGATGAGCGTGTATAAATAAACGTGTACATGTATGTGTAGTGTGAGCTAAGTGTAAGTAGAAGTAGCAAGACATACCTGTAATCTTGCATATTTATGAGACAAACAAAAGACACCAGCAATCCTACCATCATGTAAAACAATTACAGGCTTTCGTTTTACACTCACTTTTATATATATATATATATATATATATATATATATATATATATATATATATATATATATATATATATATATATATTATATATATATATATATATATATATATGTCGTGCCGAATAGGCAGAATTTGCGATCTTGGCTTAAATAGCAACGTTCATCTTGCCATATAGGACAAGTGAAAATTTGTGTATGCAACAATTTCGCCAAAATCATGCTGAACCTAACGAAAAAAATATATTTCACTGTGTTTGTTTGGTATTAAATTACTGTAAACAAATCTAAAATATATTTAGTTGGGTTAGGCTAAAATAAATTGTTTTTGTTATAATAAGGTTAGGTAAGTTTTCTAAGATTCTTTTGGTGCAAAATTAAAATTTTTTTACATTAACATTAATGAAAAAAATACATCTTTAAACGTATAAGAGAAAATTTTAGAACGGACTTAATTTTAAATGAGTTCTTGCTAATTGACCAGTTTTACATATTCGGCACAACATATATATATATATATATATATATATATATATATATATATATATATATATATATATTGCAAAACAACCACTCTGAAAGAATAGAGAAATTCCAAGCGCTTTCGTGACTACTCACATTATCAAGGAACTATGAAAGTGAAGCATCCAAGGAAGCTATATAAGGGGTCGGCCAGCACCTCACTATCAGATCCCACAACGGTTAAACACGTGACGCGCGGCGAGCCAACTTGGACAGGTCCTTTGCAAAACTCACCCCCAAGCTATTTATTTGTCCAGTGTATTATTAAATTCTACCCAAATTCTATTAATTATAAATGGATCTAATTTATATAAACCAAAGGAAATATTCATATTATTGTCAAAACTGCTTTTTATGAAACAAGATTCAATTATATTCCTGTCGACCATGGACTTGCTTGATACTACTTTCTCAACTTTTTGAAAATCAATTGGATGGTTAAAATCTCTTACATGAATAAATAGAGCATTGGAATCTTGTCCAGTTCTAATGCTATATTTATGTTGTTTTAATCTTAGTTCGAGATTTTTACCAGTTTGACCGTAATAAACTTTATCGCAAATTTTACAAGGAATCTTATAGACACATCCATCAGCATTTTGAGGGGAGTTCTTAATCAAAAGTTTTTTTTACTGTATCAAGATTTTTGAATACAACTTTAATATTAAAAGTCTTAAGAAGAGAAGGCATATCAACCAAGTTTTCATGGTAAGGGAGAACCAACATATTTTTAGTTGAATAAGGCTGGTTGCCCTTTTTTGGATTATAAAAAGTGTTCCTAGCAACTTTAAAAGATTTATCAATTACATTTCTTGGGTATTTTAAATCGTTACCTATTTCATAAATTTTGGATATTTCCTCATCTATGAACTCAGGACTACAAATTCGTAAAGCTCTCAAAAACATTGATGAGAAAACAGACAGTTTGACTCTATCTTGATGCGAGGAATAATAGTGGACATAGGAACAGTTATTTGTAGGTTTTCTGTAAATTTTAAATTTGAATTCATTATTACCCTTAATAATTAAAACATCTAGAAAAGGCAATGAGTTATTTTCTTCAAACTCAACAGTAAAGTTTATAGAATGGGCTAAGCTATTTAATTTTCCAAGAAAATGGTGTATATCTACATTTTTGGGCATAAGACACAAAATATCATCAACATATCTGAACCATTTAGCTCTATTAGGGAGGATTGTGTTAAGCAACCTTGTTTCAAAAAATTCCATGTATAGGTTACTAAGAACAGGTGAAAGAGGATTTCCCATTGCCATACCAAACTTCTAGATGTTTTAATTATTAAGGGTAATAATGAATTCAAATTTAAAATTTACAGAAAACCTACAAATAACTGTTCCTATGTCCATGGTCGACAGGAATATAATTGAATCTTGTTTCATAAAAAGCAGTTTTGACAATAATATGAATATTTCCTTTGGTTTATATAAATTAGATCCATTTATAATTAATAGAATTTGGGTAGAATTTAATAATACACTGGACAAATAAATAGCTTGGGGGTGAGTTTTGCAAAGGACCTGTCCAAGTTGGCTCGCCGCGCGTCACGTGTTTAACCGTTGTGGGATCTGATAGTGAGGTGCTGGCCGACCCCTTATATAGCTTCCTTGGATGCTTCACTTTCATAGTTCCTTGATAATGTGAGTAGTCACGAAAGCGCTTGGAATTTCTCTATTCTTTCAGAGTGGTTGTTTTGCATATTTTGAAATCACCTGTTTACTGTGATCTTATTGCATTAATGGATACCACACGACTCTTCAGAATGTTCTCGATAAGCTTTCCTAATCATATATCTTTTGTTTCACAGTTTTCTTCTGCACTGATCAAGTCCCACAAGTTAAAAATTCGACTTAATTGTTTAAATGAACAAGTTCTCCCCAAGTCTCTTTTACCCAATAGACTCCTTGACATGAGAGATCGTCCTTTTGATGATTTTATGAGAATTATTCTTCAGAAACATATTGAAATAACTAAAATACAGGAGAAGGAAACATTCAAAATATTGAGAAACAAAAAATACTCTTTTAATCAGGCCATTCCATCAGAATGGAAACATAAATTGCTCTTGTTATAATAAGGTTAGGTAAGTTTTTAAATGAGTTCTTGCTAATTGACCAGTTTTACATATTCGGCACGACATATATATAATATTATATAATATATATATATATATATTATATATTATATATATATATATATATATATATATATATATATATATAAATATAGGGAGGTACCACCTCTAGAACTGTTATAGGGACCCTCATCCTCAGAGAAAAGAATAAACTTGCTTCAGGGAAAACTCAATATTCTCCCTGAAGCTGTTTGAGAATTTTCTCCTACCACCCCCTATATTATATATATATATATTTTATTTAAAGACAAAATACATTGACAGAACATTCACAAAACTACGATACAAAGTAAAATAACATAGGTAACTCAGAGCTACATCTCGAATACTTCGTCCAGCTCCCAGGCGGGGGGCCGCGTGCCCAGAATGCTGCAGGCATTTCCTCTCTGGATCGCAACACTGAGTCTCTGGAAGAGGAAGCTGGTCGCCCTGTGGTCCTTTGTTTCTATGATGAGCTTTTCACCCAGCTCTATTAGGAACTTTAGAGCACACTTGCCCCATGCTCCAAGGGTCTCTGACCCTATTGGGATGAAGTTATAACAAGGGGGAAGGTCTTCATATTTGCGGATCTTCTGAGTCTCCCTGTGGCTGGCAGCTCCACCCCCTTCCACTACGGAGTATGGCAAGTAGGTGTCTGCCAATGTGGCGGCACATGTGTAGTCCCAGGCAATCTGCTTTCCATCCTTCCAAGGTAGCATAGTGGCTCCATCAGGACGCTTTAGACTTCCGTCAGACCTCTGCACTTGGGGTTCCCGTTGAGCTGGGCAACGGGCTGTGGCGAGGCTTCTCTTTATGATATCATTGACCTCCTCATGCCTGGCATACATATATATATATATATATATATATATATATATAGAGAGAGAGAGAGAGAGAGAGAGAGAGAGAGAGAGAGAGAGAGAGAGAGAGAGAGAGAGAGGAGAGAGAGAGAGAGAGAGAGAGAACAAATATATATATATATATATATATATATATATATATATATATATATATATATATATATATATATATATATATATATATATATATATATATTAGAGAACAAAACCTTAAAGGTTTTGTTCTCTAAAGCTATGTTTACAAAATCTTATACTCACTCAGCTATTACGGAGAGAGCTTGATTAACGTCCTCAGGTGTGATGGGCTGAGACGAGGAGAGCCACAACACCTGAGCAGTGTTACCAGTGCCTAGAATCAATGTTGATGCTGAAAACGTTTCTATGTTGCTCACTGGTCTCAACCAGCCTCCAGGTTCAGCCACTACCTTCCTGGACTCAGTCTCCTCCTCCAAGTTACGGGAGTCATGCTGCTGGTGACTTCTGGCTGCTCGGTAGATGGCGAGAAAGTGGTAGGCAATCAACTGCAATCGATGTGGAGATTCGGTATATGGAAAGGATAAAGTGAAAGCTGGTTGCATCTGTATTTTCATTTTATAAACGAAATAATGTGCAAGAGAATGAGTCACATAATTATTTTTTGGGAAATTTACTATGAATGATACGGAGTTTGACGCACAGTATACTATAGAGCCATTTTAAGTCCTTTCATTAAGTAAATCACATTTATTAGACGTGATATTTGCATTTATACTAAAATAGAACGGTTTGAGAACTTGAAGATCCCTCACTCCACATCACAGAGAGATACGAACCACCCAGAATGTAGCATCGACTTCAGGCCCTAAGGCCACTATTCCCGCTTCTGGCAATGTCACGCCATTAAAGTCCACAGTTTTGTAAGATAAATAAATTTAAGGTTACAGTAAATTTTTATTTGCGTAAAAAAACTTAGACCCATTATTGGCAATGACTACCGAAACCTATATATCACTGTGGGTCAAAGATTTTCTTGGGTCCCTGGACCCCAAGGGGTTCACGTTAAAAATTTGTAGGCCATGGTGGGCTGTGAAAATTTGTAAGAAGACCCTTGTTTTTGAAAAATACATATGGAAAAGGAAATGTTGAAAGTGAACAATGAGAAAGTGCCAAACTAAACTTTTGAGGAATTTAGTTTCTAGGGTTTAATTCTGCTGGTTGAGGACGAAGACCAACATTATATTATTAACAGCAATATAACTAAAACGAGAAATAAGACGAAAAATATTTAAGATTTAGTCACTCTTGATACTGACGTCGAAAATACAGTGCTAGTCACGGCATTATGCTGGGTGAGAGCCCCGGCATAATGCCGTGACGAAAATCAAAGGCCTACGATACAGGAGGGTCTTTTTCGTCAGTGCATTATGCTGGGTAGCAGCCATTAACATGACGTCATGACCTGCCGCCACACTCCACAGTGACTCCTCAGTGCTCACGTGGCTGCCGTGGTGAGAAGTGTTGCACTTTTGTCTCTCATCCGCCCCATCTTTTGTTTGGTGTTCCCTTTGGTTTTGGGGCAATACATGTTTGGTTATGGGTAAAGGGAAGCCTTTAACACTTGAAACTATAACTCAAATCATAGGGCTTTACAAAGCTGGGCACCAGATGAAAAAAATAGTGGAGAATGTTGGTGTGTGAGAGTTCAGTGAGGAACTGGGTGCAGCATTTCAAGGCTGATGGTGGTGTCGAGTTACTGTCTGCCAAATCTCAGCCTGGCCCCTCGAAGACATCTGTTCGTACCTTAACTGTGTTAAAGAAGCAGTTAGAGAGTACACATAAGATAACTGCTAGAGAATTGAAAGCAAAGAACCCACATCTTCTCTCAGAGGTGTCTGTAAGAACTGTTAACAAATGTGTGTCACTGCCAGGTTAAGAAACCAATCCTCTCCAAGCCACAAAAGAAACGTCGGCTGAATTATGCAAAGAAATATCTCCACTGGAATATTCAACAGTGGTCTGAAGTACTTTGGAGAGATGAAGCAACCTTCACCGTCACCTGTAACCATGGGAGACATTTGTACCGGCCCAGAGGTAGTGACGCGCTAGACCCACGCTACTCCTGGGGGACCACCAAACACCCAGACTTGCTCATGTTTGTGGGGTGTTTCAGTGCTCAGAGTGTTGTTGAGTTCATTGTGCTTCCCAAAAACCAGCACATGAGCCAGTATAATTACCTGAAGTTATTGTGTGACAATTTACCTGAGGCGTTCGACAAGTGTGGGGCTATAGTTTTTATGCAGGACGGTGCACTGTCATACAATCAAATCTGTAGTTCAGTGGCAATTCCCCAGACCTAAACCCTATTGAGAACCTGTGGTCAATAGTGAAATGAAGCTTACTGGGCAAGGATATCAGTTCCATCCCACGGCTGGAGTCTTCCTACACGGCTGAGGGTTGTGATTAAGCATATAACACACGGCTCCAAGTATTAAAACCTCAGTAAGTGTGCAAATATATATATTATAATCTTTCATGGTATGTGTTTGTGTTTTGGTACGTGTGCGGAGGAGGGGCGGCATAATGCTGTGACTAGCACTGGAAGTTACTGAATAGATTAATTTAGAAAGGAAGACGACGATAGATGGGACCCACCTTACCAGAGAGTCGATAATATTTTAAACTTATTCTACCTAAAAGTTGTTTCAAAAAAGCTTAATGCTATAGGGTTCAATAGATTAATTATGCTTTTGTAAAGTGAAGTGGCAATGAAACTCAAAATGTTAAAAGCTTTAATATGTTAAGTGATGTGGACTAACTCCTCATTATAAAATTTAGAATATTAAACTTCCTTGATAAAATAGTTGCAGAAGTGAAATCTGAATAGATAAAATCTAACATAGAATGAAAATTTAGATATTGTCATTTAATACCACAGCTAAATCAACAATAAAATTTGTGTATTATAAGTCACGGGAAGGATGGAGAGACCACACTGTTGCGCGCTGGAAATAGTTCACCACAATGTAATATTTAGATACGCTCAGGGAAAGTGATTCTCACTTAATATTATATCACGAAGATCTTCACTAATAGCTAAAATGAAGCTGTTCGGCTTTATATTTTTATCTGTCACAACAATTACCATGAGAAGAAAAAAGAAAGAAAAAAAGAAAAAAGAAAAAAGAAAAAAAAGAAATAAGAGTAAATAAGTAGGGTCGTTTTATTTTATGATGTGAACAACCCTAATGGAAAACCATCACGTCAAATACTGTTAACTGGTTTAAGCTCTAGCTTACGTGGGCTGGGTCACGTGATCCAACCTCATGTCAGGTTAACAGTCAAGCAATCTGCTCCCTGGTCCAGCCCTGAGTAGAGAGAATACATCTCTCCTCTCGTTGCTTGGTCAAGTTTCGCAGTTTCGCAATTCTTTGAGAATAAGAGTTTCGGGTGACTCTTAAGTTTACTCGGTGCATTGTTGGAGAACTGAGTTATTCCTAGTCTCGTTCAGTTGTGCAGTCTTTGGACGAATATATCTTTCAGACATTTGTTATTTGTCTATTTTTCCCTTTATTATAGGAGATAGATCTCGTACATAACTACGTTTAGACGTAGTTGGCAGTAATAGTGTCTAGCCACTATTTGACTTTCTATAGAAAAGTCTTCAGCGACGGTCATTATTCCATTTCATTGTTGCTAACTTAAAAAAGATAATCATACAATCTCTTGGATTGAACTGGACATTTAGGAACATTATTTGAAATTTCTTATGATCTGTCAATATGTATGTAAAGTGATATTCCTAGTGAAATTGTGTTTAAAACTTATATGTAAATTTATTATCTTGACTTAAAGAAATCGTACCTACAATATTAAGGTAATGAAATACGTTGTATTTAATGTATAAAGAGAAGAACAGTGTTGTGATTAAACACTATTACTGAATATCGTATATTTTTCTGTTGAACTTTGTTTCCTACTGAAAATTACACCATTACCCATATTCAAAAGAAAAACAAGGATTAATGGTGTTCCAATACCTTGTTGCTAATAAGGGACGATCTAGTTACAGGCTAACTACTACCTGAGCTACTTCATAGAACCCCCAAGATAAAATTTAAATACTTTTTAAATCCCTTACTCGCAACAAACACCCGCATTAATAGGCGTCCAGAGAATGCAGTCAGTATGATTATTCTGTTAGCTACAGTGTTGAAATTTAGTGTTTCATTGATAAACCTGATTTCACGTGCCTGGGACTGACGTACGTGTTCATTCGCTGTAGAGTATTGACTGACCAGACTAAACTTCATAAATACCACGAGACTAAGCTGTGTGATAGGAAGACGAGAAACTATTCGTTAGACTGATACCAAATATATGTAGTTTTAAAATAACACTTCCAGTGTTGAATATTCACTCGGATATAAATATCTTTGGTTCCTCATGTGAATTTTAGTCTGAATGGAAGGGAAGTTAGAGTGAGGAAAGTAACATTCATAATCTAAATTTCACTAATGGAATAATCAGGAAGTTGCACTTGATTATGCACTAGAAAATGGCTAATATTCGACATAAACTTTCACACGCAATAAAATAAAAAACGGATTACGGTGGGTGAGAGTGAAACAGTTGGCCTCTCACTTGTGAACTTACCAAGCATAAAAAGTTGCTGGCCAGAAAAAGCAGTAATGTGCTCGGGTTTACGTAAGTTCCGAGTAGGTAGAAATATGCGTATGTGGGGAGGCCAGCGTGGGTGGTGTCAGAGTTGAAGGTTTGTGGCGAGAGCAGAGATGCTTGATTACTGTTCTCAGACTCCATCTTCAGTGGTCAACCAGTCACTGGACAATGGGGCTTTGCAACAGCAGTAGCTAACATATATTGCACATAAACTCCTCTATAGTTGATTCGTTATTTTGTCCTGAAAATTCACAAATAGTGCGCACAATGACGCAAAGTGATATTCTTGAGCAGCTGACTTGGTAACCTATAAAAAAGAAAAAAAAAAGATTTACCAACTATTTAGGATTTGTTTGCGCCAGAGAATTTACAATATTATAGTTGTAATCCGGTTCAAGAATATTTACAGGCTAACAGCTGTTCTTGGCTCATTTCAAGGCCTAGTCTGATCTAAAGTATTTTTGCACTCCCTTCCCAGCATTCTACCCACGGGAGCCGAGTTACGCCCAGGTAACTTTTTAGTGCTAGAAGAACTTACATAATAACTCCGTCCACCCCCTGGAATGAACCCACTTCAGGTGGTGAGCCTATGGTGCTACCATTGAGGTATAAAGCCACCTATTTCAGCCTATTGGGAAAAATGCAAATAAGATTTTAAAGAATTCATGGCAGCTCGAGCGGCGAACAGTGAGGAGACAACACAGCATTACTTTTGTACGTGTGTGGAATATGGGGAAGTGTGAGAGACAACAACACATTACTTTTGTACGCATGGAGAACTGTGGGAGACCACAACACATCATTACTATTGTATGTGTGAGGGGTGTGGGGAACTGTGGGAGACCACAACAAACATTACTATTGTATGTGTGAGGGGTGTGGGGAATTGTGGGAGACCACAACACAGCATTACGTTTGTACGTCCGATGAACCTCCTCAGGCTATATCTTAACTTATAATAAGCTTCCCCTAAATCATACTAATGCTTTCTATTAAATAATAACAATAATAATAATAATAATAATAAACTTCCATAACTATAAACGTGCAGTCAGTACTATTAATCAAAATGAGTATTTCACTTGCTGAAACAGTTAAATACGTTCCGTCAACAGTTATTATCTCACTGTTTGTTGTAAAGTGAGCTCCTTGAGCCCCGTTCTTTACTCGCGCTTTAAATATATTAATTTTACTTCCCACCATGTAACTATCACTCAAAAAATGGCCGCAGCACACTGCTCTGTGATATATTTATAAAAGTTGTGCTAGACGATTTTTTATTGTTAATAGACGACAGTCTAGCCTTAATCTAACTAATGTTAAGTCGAGAAAATTGATTGAAAGCAACAGTGGATAACTAGGAAATGAGTGAGGTATAGTGAAACACAGTATAGGTGGTATAGTGAAGCACAGTATAGGTGGTATAGTGAAGCACAGTATAGGGGTTAGTGAAGCATAGTATAGGTGGTATATGAAGCACAGTATGGTGGTATAGCGAAGCACAGTATAGGTGGAATAGGTTAGCATAGTATGGGTGGTATAGTGAAGCACAGTATGGGGGTTGTATAATGAAGCACAGTAAAGGGGGGTATAGTGAAGCCACAGTATGGGTAAAGTTTAGCACAGTAATGGGTGGTATATTGAAGCAGAGTATGGGTGGTATAGTGAAGCACAGTATGGGTGGTAAAGTTTAGCACAGTATGGGTGGTATAGTGAAGCACAGTATAGGTGGTATAGTTTAGCACAGTATGGGTGGTATAGTGAAGCACAGTATGGGTGGTATAGTTTAGCACAGAATGGGTGGTATAGTGAAGCACAGTATGGGTGGTATAGTGAAGCACAGTACGGGTGGTATAGTGAAGCACAGTATGCGTGGTATAGTGAAGAACAGTATGGGCTGTATAGTGAAGAACAGTATGGGTGGTATAGTGAAACAGTATGGGTGGTATAGTGAAGCACACTATGGGTGGTATAATGAAAAACAGTATGGGCTGTATAGTGAAGAGCAGTATGGGTAGTATAGTGAAGCACAGTATGGGTGGTATAGTGAAGCACAGTATGGGCGGTATAGTGAAGCACAGTATGGGTGGTACAGTGAAGCACAGAATAGGCTGTAAAGAGAAGAAAAGTATGGGTGGTATAGTGAAGCACAGTATGGGTGGTATAGTGAAGCACAGTATGGGTGGTATAGTGAAGAACAGTATGGGTTGTATAGTGAAGAACAGCATGGGTGGTGTAGCGAAGCACAGTATAGGTGGTATAGTGAAGCACAGTATAGGTGGTATACTGAAGCAGAGTATGGGGCGTAGAGTGAAGCACAGTATGGGTCGTATAGTGAAGCACAGTATGGGTGGTATAGTGAAGCACAGTATGGGGCGTAGAGTGAAGCACAGTATGGGTCGTATAGTGAAGCACAGTATGGGCTGTATAGAGAAGAACAGTATGGGTGGTACAGTGAAGCACAGTATGGGTGGTATAATGAAGCATAGTATAGGTGGTATAATGAAGCACAGTATGGGTGGTATAATGAAGCACAGTATGGGCTGCATAGAGAAGAACAGTATGGGTGGTACCGTGAAGCACAGTATGGGTGGTATAATGAAGCATAGTATAGGTGGTATAATGAAGCACAGTATGGGTGGTATAATGAAGCACAGTATGGGTCGTATAGTGAAGCACAGTATGGGCTGTATAGAGAAGAACAGTATGGGTGGTACAGTGAAGCACAGTATGGGTGGTATAATGAAACAGAGTATGGGTGGTATAATGAAGCACAGAATGGGTGGTATAGTGAAGAACAGTATGGGTGGTATAATGAAGCAGAGTATGGGTGGTATAATGAAGCATAATATGGGTGGTATAATAAAGCACAGAATGGGTGGTATAGTGAAGAACAGTATGGGTGGTATAATGAAGCAGAGTATGGGTGGTATAATGAAGCATAATATGGGTGGTATAATAAAGCACAGTATGGGTGGTATAGTGAAGCACAGTATGGGTGGTATAGTGAAGTACAGTATGGGTCGTATAGTGAAGAACGGTATGGGTGGTATAGTGAAGAACAGTATGGGTCGTATAGTGAAGCACAGTATGGGTGGTATAATGAAGCACAGTATGGGTGGTATAATGAAGCAGAGTATGGGTGGTATAATGAAGCACAGAATGGGTTGTATAGTGAAGAACAGTATGGGTGGTATATTGAAGAACAGTATGGGTGGTACAGTGAAGAACAGTATGGGTGGTATAATGAAGCATAGTATGGGTGGTATAATGAAGCACAGTATGGGTGGCATAGTGAAGCACAGTATGGGTGGTATAACGAAGAACAGTATATGTGGTATAATGAAGCACAATATGGGTGGTATAATGAAGCATAGTATGGGTGGTATAGTGAAAAACATTATGGGTGGTATAGTGAAGAACAGTATGGGTGGCATAGTGAAGCACAGTATGGGTGGTATAATGAAGCACAGTATGGGTGGAATAATAAAGCACAGAATGGGTGGTATAGTGAAGCACAGTATAGGTGGTATAGTATAGCACAATATGGGTGGTATAGTGAAGAACAGTATGAGTGGTATAGTGAAGCACAGTATGGGTGGTATAGTGAAGCACAGTATAGGTGGTATAGTATAGCACAATATGGGTGGTATAGTGAAGCACAGTATGGTTGGTATAGTGAAGAACAATATGGGTGGTATAGTGAAGCACAATATGGGTGGTACAGTGAAGAACAGTGTGGGTGGTATAATGAAGCACAGTATGGGTGGTATAATGAGGCACAGTATGGGTGGTATAGTGAAGACCAGTATGCCTGGTATAGTGAAGCACAGTATGGGTGGTATAGTGAAGAACAGTATGGGTGGTATAGTGAAAAACAGTATGGGTGTTATAGTGAAGCACAATATGGGTGGTATAGTGAAGACCAGTATGCGTGGTATAGTGAAGCACAGTATGGGTGGTATAGAGAAGAACAGTATGGGTGGTGTAGTGAAAAACAGTATGGGTGTTATAGTGAAGCACAATATGGGTGGTATAATGAAGAACAGTATGGGTTGTATAGAGAAGAACAGAATGGGAGGTATAGTGAAGCACAGTATGGTTGGTATAGTGAACAGTATGGGTGGTATAGTGAAGCACAGTATAGGTGGTATAGTTTAGCATAGTATGGGTGGTGTAGTGAAGCACAGTATGGGTGTTATAATGAAGCACAGTATGGGTGGTATAGTGAAGCACAGTATGTGTGGTAATGTTTAGCACAGTATGGGAGGTATAGTGAAGCACAGTATGGGTATAGTTTAGCACAGTATGGGTGGTATATTGAAGCAGAGTATGGGTGGTATAGTGAAGCACAGTATGGGTGGTATAGTTTAGCACAGAATGGGTGGTATAGTGAAGCACAGTATAGGTGGTATAGTTTAGCACAGTATGGGTGGTATAGTGAAGCACAGCATGGGTGGTATAGTTTAGCACAGTATGGGTGGTATAGTGAAGCACAGTATGGGTGGTATAGTGAAGCACAGTATGGGTGGTATAGTGAAGCACAGTATGGGTGGTATAGTGAAGCACAGTATGGGTGGTATAGTGAAGAACAGTATGTGCTGTATAGTGAAGAACAGTATGGGTAGTATAGTGAAACACAGTATGGGTGGTATAGTGAAGCACACTATGGGTGGTATAATGAAAAACAGTATGGGCTGTAAAGTGAAGAGCAGTATGGGTGGTATAGTGAAGCACAGTATGGGTGGTATAGTGAAGCACAGTATGGGTGGTATAGTGAAGCACAGTATGGGTGGTATAGTGAAGCACAGTATAGGCTGTAAAGAGAAGAACAGTATGGGTGGTATAGTGAAGCACAGTATGGGTGGTATAGTGAAGCACAGTATGGGTGGTATAGTGAAGAACAGTATGGGTTGTATAGTGAAGAACAGTATGGGTGGTATAGTGATGCACAGTGTAGGTGGTATAGTGAAGCACAGTATAGGTGGTATACCGAAGCACGGTATAGGTGGTATAGTTTAGCACAGTATGGGCTGTAGAGTGAAGCACAGTATGGGTGGTATAGTAAAGCACAGTATGGGTGGTATAATGAAGCATAGTGTGGGTGGTATAATGAAGCACAGTATGGGTGGTATAGTTTAGCACAGTATGGGCCGTAGAGTGAAGCACAGTATGGGTCGTATAGTGAAGCACAGTATGGGTGGTATAATGAAGCATAGTGTGGGTGGTATAATGAAGCACAGTATGGGTGGTATAATGAAACAAAGTATGGGTGGTATAATGAAGCACAGAATGGGTGGTATAGTGAAGAACAGTATGGGTGTTATATTGAAGCACAGTATGGGTGGTATAATGAAGCATAGTATGGGTGGTATAATAAAGCACAGAATGGGTGGTATAGTGAAGAACAGTATGGGTGGTATAGTGAAGCACAGTATGGGCTGTATACAGAAGAACAGTATGGGTGGTATAGTGGAGTACAGTATGGGTGGTATAATGAAGCACAGTATGGGTGGTACAATGAATCATAGTATGAGTGGAATAATAAAGAACAGAATGGGTGGTATAAGTGAAGAACAGTATGGGTGGCATAGTGAAGCACAGTATGGGTGGTATAATGAAGCACAGTATGGGTGGTACAATGAATCATAGTATGAGTGGAATAATAAAGAACAGAATGGGTGGTATAGTGAAGAACAGTATGGGTGGCATAGTGAAGCACAGTATGGGTGGTATAATGAAGCACAGTATGGGTGGTACAATGAATCATAGTATGGGTGGAATAGTGAAGAACATATGGGTGGTATAGTGAAGAACAGTATAGGTGGTATAGTGAAGAACAGTGTGGGTGGTATAATGAAGCACAGAATGGGTGGTATAGAGAAGCACAGTATGGGTGGTATAGTGAAGAACAGTATGGGTGGCATAGTGAACCACAGTATGGGTGGTATAATGAAGCACAGAATGGGTGGTATAGAGAAGCACAGTATGGGTGGTATAGTGAAGAACAGTGTGGGTGGCATAGTGAAGCACAGTATGGGTGGTATAATGAAGCACAGTATGGGTGGTACAATGAATCATAGTATGGGTGGAATAATAAAGCACAGAATGGGTGGTATAGTGAAGAACAGTATGGGTGGTATAGTGAAGCACAGTATGGGCTGTATAGAGAAGAACAGTGTGGGTGGTATAGTGAAGCACAGTATGGGTGGTATAGTGTAGCACAGAATGGGTGGTATAGTGAAGCACAGTATGGGTGGTATAGTGAAGCACAATATGGGTGGTATAGTGAAACACAGTATGGGTGGTATAGTGAAGAACAATGTGGGTTGTATAGTGAAGCACAATATGGGTGGAATAGTGAAGTATAGCATGGGTGGTATATTGAAGCACATGATGGGTGGTATAATGAGGCACAGTGTGGGTGGTATAGTGAAGACCAGTATGCGTGGTATAGTGAAGCACAGTATGGGCTGTATAGAGAAGAATAATATGGGTGGTATAGTGAAGCACAGTATTGGTGGTACAGTGAAGCACAGTATGGGTGGCATAGTGAAGCACAGTATGGATGGTTTACTGAAGCACAGTATGGGTGGTATAGTGAAGCACAGTATGGGTGACATAGTGAAGCACAGTATTGGTGGTATAGTGAACAACAGTATGGGTGGTATAGTAAAGCACAGTAATGGTGGAATAGTGAAGCACAGTATTGGTAGTATAGTGAAGCACAGTATGTGTGGTATAGTGAAACACAGTATGGGCTGTATAGAGAAGAACAGTGTCGGTGGTACAGTGAAACAGAGTATGGGTGGTATAGTGAAGCACAGTATGGGTGGTATAGTGAAGCACAGTATTGGTGGTTTGTTGAAGCACAGTATGCGTGGTATAGTAAAGCACAGTATGGGAGGCATAGTGAAACACAGTATGGGCTGTATAGAAAAGAACAGTATGGGTGGTACAGTGAAGCACAGTATGGGTGGTATAGTGAAGAACAGTGTGGGTTGTATAGTGAAGCACAGTATGGGCGGTATAGTGAAACACAGTGTGGGTGGTATAGTGAAGCAGAGTATGGGTTGTATAGTGAAGAACAGTATGGGTTTTATAGTGAAGCACAGTATGGGTGGTATAGAGAAGCACAGTATAAGTGGTATAGTGAAACACAGTATGGGTGGTATAGTGAAGCAGAGTATGGGTTGTATAGTGAAGCACAGCATGGGTGGTATAGTGAAGCACAGTATGGGTGGTATAGAGAAGCACAGTATAAGTGGTATAGTGAAACACAGTATGGGTGGTATAGTGAAGCACAGTATTCGTGGTATAGTGAAGCACAGTATGGTGGTATATATAATGAAGCACAGCATTGGTGGTATAGTGAAACACAGTATGGGCAGTATAGAGAAGAACAGTATCGGTGGTATAGTGAAGCACAGTATGGGTGGTACAGTGAAGAACAGCATGGGTTGCATAGTGAAGCACAGTACGGGTGGTATAGTGAAGCACAGTATGGGTGGTATAGTGAAACACAGTATTGGTGGTATAGGGAAGCACAGTATGCGTGATGTAGTGAAGCACAGTATGGTTGTATAGTGAAGCACAGTATGGTGGTATATGCAGTGAAACAGTATGGGTGGTAGAGTGAAGCGAAATGTGGGTGGTATAGTGAAGCACAGGGTGGGTGATACAGTGAAGCACAGTATGGGTGGCATAGTGAAGCACAATATGGTGGTTTAGGAAGCACAGTATGGGTGGTATAGTGAAGCATAGAATGGGTGATATAGTGTAGCACAGTATGGGTGGTATAGTGAAGAACAGTATGGGTGGTATAGTGAAGCACAGAATGGGTGATATAGTGAAGCAAAGTATGGGTGGTATAGTGAAGCACAGTATGGGTGGTATAGTGATGCACAGTGTGGGTGGTATAGTGAAGCACAGTGTGGGTGATGTGGTGAAACACAGTATGGGTGGCATAGTGTAGGACAGTATGGGTGATATAGTGAAGCACAGTATGAGTGATATAGTGAAGCACAGTATGGGTGGTATAGTGATGAACAGTGTGGGTGGTATAGTGAAGCACAGCGTGGGTGATGTAGTGAAACACAGTATGGGTGGTATAGTAAAGCACAGTATGGGTAATATAGTGAAGCAGTATGGGTGATATAGTGAAGCACAGTATGGGTGGTATAGCGATGCACAGTCTGGGTGGTACAGTGAATCACAGTGTGGGTGATGTAGTGAAGCACAGTATGGGTGGTAAAGTGAAACACAGTATGGGTGGTACCGTGAAGCACAGTATGGGTGGTATAGTGAAGCATAGTATGGGTTGTACAGTGAAACACAGTATGGGTGGTACAATGAAGCACAGTATGGGTGGTACAGTGAAGCACAGAATGGGTGGTACAGTGAAGCACAGCATGGGTGGTATAGTGAAGCACAGTATGGGTTGTATAGTGAAGCACAGTATGGGTGGTATAGTGAAGCACAGTATGGGTGGTATAGTGAAGCACAGTATGGGTGGTATAGTGAAGCACAGTATTCGTGGTATAGTGAAGCACAGTATGGTGGTATATATAATGAAGCACAGTATTGGTTGTATAGCGAAACACAGTATGGGCTGTATAGAGAAGAACAGTATCGGTGGTATAATGAAGAACCGCATGGGTTGTATAGTGAAGCACAGTATGGGTGGTATAGTGAAACACAGTATTGGTGGTATAGTGAAGCACAGTATTGGTGGTATAGTGAAGCACAGCATGGTGGTATATGCAGTGAAACACAGTATGGGTGGTAGAGTGAAGCGCAATGTGGGTGGTATAGTGAAGCACAGTGTGGGTGATACAGTGAAGCACAGTATGAATGGCATAGTGAAGCACAGTATGGTGGTACAGTGAAGCACAGTATGGGTGGTATATTGAACCATAGAATGGGTGATATAGTGAAGCACAGAATGGGTGATATAGTGAAGCACAGTATGGGTGGTATAGTGAAGCACAGTATGGGTGGTATAGTGATGCACAGTGTGGGTGGTATAGTGAAGCACAGTGTGGGTGATGTAATGACACAGTATGGGTGGCATAGTGTAGGACAGTATGGGTGATATAGTGAAGCACAGTATGGGTGATATAGTGAAGCACAGTATGGGTGGTATAATGATGCACAGTGTGGGTGGTATAGTGAAGCACAGTGTGGGTGATGTAGTGAAACACAGTTTGGGTGGTATAGTGAAGCACAGTATTCGTAATATAGTGAAACACAGTATGGGTGGTATAGTGAAGCACAGTATGGGTAATATAGTGAAGCACAGTATGGGTGATATAGTGAAGCACAGTATGGGTGGTATAGCGATGCACAGTGTGGGTGGTATAGTGAATCACAGTGTGGGTGATGTAGTGAAGCACAGTATGGGTTGTATAGTGAAGCACAGTATGGGTGGTACAGTGAAGCACAGTATGGGTGGTATAGTGAAGCATAGTATAGGTGGTACACTGAAGCACAATATGGGTGGTACAATGAAGCACAGTATGGGTAGGACAGTGTAAGCACAGTATGGGTGGTACAGTGAAGCACAGTATGGGTGGTATAGTGAAGCACAGTATGGGTGGTATAGGGAAGCACAGTATGAGTGGTACAGTGAAGCACAGTATGGGTGGTACAGTGAAGCACAGTATGGGTGGGACACTGAAGCACAGTATGGGTGGTATAGTGAAGCACAATATGGGTGGTATAGTGAAGCACAGTATGGGTGGTATAGTGAAGCACAGTGTGGGTGGTATAGTGAAGCACAGTATGGGTTGTATAGCGAAGCACAGTATGGGTGGTATAATGAGGCACAGTGTGGGTGGCACAGTGAAGCACAGTATGGGTGGTATAGTGAAGCACAGTGTGGGTGGTATAGTGAAGCACAGTATGGGTGGTAAAAGTGAAGCACCAGTATGGTGGTATAATGAGGCCCCAGTGTGGGTGGCACAGTGAAGCACAGTATAGGTGGTACAGTGAAGCACAGTATGGGTGGTACAGTGAAGCACAGTATGGGTGGTACAGTGAAGCACAGTATGGGTGGTATAGTGAAGCACAGTATGGGTGGTACAGTGAAGCACAGTATAGGTAGTACAGTGAAGCACAGTATGGGTGGTATTGTGAAACACAGTATTGGTGGTACAGTGAAGCACAGTATGGGTGGTATTGTGAAACACAGTATGGGTGGTACAGTGAAGCACAGTATGGGTGGTGCAGTTAAGCACAGTATTGGTGGTATAGTGAAGCACAGTATGGGTGGTACAGTGAAGCACAGTATGGGTGGTATAGTGAAGCACAGTATGGGTGGTACAGTGAAGCACAGTATGGGTGGTATAGTGAAGCGCAGTATGGGTGGTACAGTGAAACACAGTATGGGTGGTACAGTGAAGCACAGTATGGGTGATATAGTGAAGCACAGCATGGGTGGTATAGTGAAGCACACTATGGGTGGTACAGTGAAGCACAGTATGGGTGGTATAGTGAAGCACAGTATTGGTGGCATAGTGAAGCACAGTATGGGTGGTACAGTGAAGCACAGTATGGGTGGTATAGTGAAGCACAGTATGGTGGTATAGTGAATCACAGTAAAAGGGTGGTACAGTGAAGCACAGTATGGGTGGTACAGTGAAGCACAGTATGGGTGGTATAGTGAAGCACAGTATGGGTGGTATAGTGAAGCACAGTATGGGTGGTACAGTGAAGCACAGTATGGGTGGTATAGCGAAGCACAGTATGGGTGGTATAGTGAAGCACAGTGTGGGTGGTACAGTGAAGTACAGTATGGGTGGTATAGTGAAGCACAGTATGGGTGGTATAGTGAAGCACAGTATGGGTGGTACAGTGAAGCACAGTATGGGTGGTGTAGTGAAGCACAGTATGGGTGGTATAGTGAAGCACAGTATGGGTAGTACAGTGAAGCACAGTATGGATGGTACAGTGAAGCACAGTATTGGTGGTATAGTGAAGCACAGTATGGGTGGTATAGTGAAGCACAGTTTGGGTGGTACAGTGAAGCACAGTATGGGTGGTATAGTGAAGCACAGTATGGGTGGTATAGTGAAGCACAGTATGGGTGGTACAGTGAAGCACAGTATGGGTGGTAAAAGTGAAGCACAGTATGGGTGTATAGTGAAGCGCAGTATGGGTGGTATAGTGTAGCACAGTATGGGTGGTATAGTGAAGCACAGTATGGGTGGTACAGTGAAGCACAGTATGGGTGGTATAGTGAAGCACAGTATGGGTGGTATAGTGAAGCACAGTATGGGTGGTACAGTGATGCACAGTATGGGTGGTATAGTGAAGCACAGTATGGGTGGTATAGTGAAGCACAGTATGGGTGGTATAGTGTAGCACAGTATGGGTGGTATAGTGAAGCACAGTATGGGTGGTACAGTGAAGCACAGTATGGGTGGTATAGTGAAGCACAGTATGGGTGGTATAGTGAAGCACAGTATGGGTGGTATAGTGAAGCACAGTATGGGTGGTACAGTGAAGCACAGTATGGGTGGTATAGTGAAGCACAGTATGGGTGGTATAGTGAAGCATGGTTCCACCACTGATAGGACAAAGGTTCGATCTCCGGTTTGATGTGTAAGCAGATCTCACACATACCTTTCCTTGTAACCTGGCAGTAAATGTTATAAAGTAAGCCACTCTGCCTGGCATTGTTGGCTTACCTTGGGTTAACCCTAATGTCATTTAGCCCCTATAAGTTTAGCGCTTCCCCTTGAATATTATAAACCAGAGTTAATAATCTGAAGTTAAAACAATAACTGGATCGATGAAATTTAAATGATGTTAAATTAACTTTTTTAATTAGGCTACCTAGCTTTTTAAGGCATGTGTAGCTTAGCGGTCTCTCTCTCTCTCTCTCTCTCTCTCTCTCTCTCTATGTATATATACTACATATAAAAATAGTTTACCACTAATGAAGTTATAGAGGCAGAGTTGTGTTCTCTTGACCAAAGCTGCGTTAATACTGAAATACTCACGTCTGCGCACACACATTTATATGCCCTACACAGTCCATAACAAGTTTTACTGCCAGGTATAACATTAAAAAAATGATGAATGTCTTTTCTTTGTAGGTAATGAGTTGTTTCCATCTCTTGAGACTGTGCTGGCTGTTGTGACGTTCTATGGAATGTTTGGGCATACCTTTCTTTATATCTAATTCAAAATGCCCACGGTGTTTTAAATCAGGTCTTTATTATTTATTACGAATATATATATATATATATATATATATATTATATATATATATATATTATATATATATATATATATATATATATATATATATATATATATATATATATATATATATATATATATATATGTGTGTGTGTGTGTGTGTGTATATTATATATATATATATATATATATATATATATATATATATAATATATATATATATTAAGATATAAAGAAAGGTATGCCCAAACATCCCATAGAACGTCACAACAGCCAGCACAGTCTCAAGAGATGGAAACAACTCATTACCTACAAAGAAAAGACATTCATCATTTTTTTAATGTTATACCTGGGCATTAAAACTTGTTATATAATGTGTAGGACGTGTTTCGAAACGTGCCTCATTGAACACATTATTGCATGTAGGAACGATATTCTAAGAACATAAGAAAGAAGGAACACTGCAACAGGCCTACTGGCCCATGCGCGGCAGGTCCATGCCAACCCCCAGCTTAGACCAATGACCCACCTAGTCAGGTCACCTTCACTTAAGGAAGGAGCACGGCTTCTGACCCAGTAGCACCAGCTAGTCAGGTCCAACTCACACCCACCTACACCCACTCATGTATTTATCTAGCCTATTTTTAAAACTACACAACGTATTAGCTTCTATGACGGTACTCGAGAGTTTGTTCCACTCATCCACAACTCTATTACCAAACCAGTGCTTTCCTATATCCTTCCTGAATCTGAATTTTTCCAGCTTAAAACCAATGCTGCGAGTCCTGTCTTGGCTGGAAATTTTCAGCACGCTATTTACATCCCCTTTATTTATTCCTGTTTTCCATTTATACACCCCAATCATATCCCCCTAATTCTAGGCCTTTCTAGAGAGTGCAGATTCAGGGCCCTCAGTCTATCCTCTCAGGGAAGATGTCATCCTCCTCTGTGTGTTTTCCAGTGTATTTATATCCATTCTGTAATACAGTGGCCAGTACTGTGCAGCATAATCTAAATGAGGCCCAACCAAGGATATATTGAGTTGATGAACAACCTGAGAATTTCTATTATTTATGGTTCTTGATATGAAGCCAATGATTCTGTTAGCTTTATTGTGAACACTAATGCACTGTTGTCTTGGTTTCAAGTTACTGCTAACCAGAACTCCTAAATCCTTTTTGCAATCAGTAATATTAAGATCTACATTATTTAGTTTATATGTGACATGGTTATTATCCTTTCCAACATTTACAATTTTGCATTTGTCTCTATTAAACTGCATCTGCCACTTCTCCGACTATTGCATCAATCTATTCAAATCATCCTGGAGTGCTCTAATGTCCTCATTAGAATGAATTGGATGGCCTATTGTGGTGTCATCAGCAAATTTGCTTATGTCGCTATTTATTCCCTCATCTATGTTGTTTATGTAAATTGTGAACAACAACGGGCCCAACACTGACCCCTGAGGAACACCACTTGTGACGTGCCTCCATTCTGATTTCTCCCCATTTATGCAAACTCTCTGCTGCCTATTTGCCAACCATGCCTCTGGCCAGGAAAAAATTTCTCTCATGTGCTTTAAGTTTCCTTAATAACCTCTGATGTGGAACTCTATCGAAAGCCTTACTGAAGTCCATATACACAATATCATATTCAATACCATGATCTAGCTCCTCAGATACGTTAGTGAGAAAAGTTAGTAAATTCGTAAGACAGGAACGCCCCTTTGTAAAACCGTGTTGAGATTCATTAAACAATTCATGCTTTTCAAGATGGCTATTAATTGCCTCGGCAATTACTGATTCCATAAATTTTCCAACTATGGAAGTAAGGCTTATTGGTCTATAGTTCGAAGCTTAGAACCTGTCACCTTTCTTGTAAATAGGTATTACATTCGCCATTTTCCACTTATCTGGCACTATGCCAGTTTGTAGTGATATGTTGAAAAGATTAGCCAAAGGTTTGCTAAGTTCCTCTTTACATTCCTTTAAAACTCTTGCAAACAGTTCATCAGGGCCTGGGGATTTGATAGGTCTTAATTTCTCTATTTGTCTGAGGACCATGTCACGATAATAGTTTATTGTCGTCCTGTTCTACATAATTTATTATTTCTGGAATTTCGCTAGTATCTTCCTAAGTAAAATCATATCCTTATCACTGTCAGTGATCTGACCTAAGTTTCTCTTAAGTGGGTCTATCTTGTCCCTAATCTTACTTCTGTATACCTGAAAGAACCCTTTCAGTTCCATAGTCTGGAACTATCTGAAGATGTTTGATCTGAGAGGGACGTGATCTCTCAGTGGTTCCACTCTCACTACTACTACTCTGCACCACTCCTTCCGACAGTCTCCGCACTGTCGCTTGATCTTCAGATAGTTCCAGACTATTGAACTGAACTTCTCCAGGCTGAGGGACTGACAACCTCAAATCTACGACTTCAAGGATGATGGACTGATTACATCGTCTTCACATCTCTACTGTACCTGCATATTTTCTGTATTCGACTGAAGAAGCCTACTGTGTAGGCGAAACGTTTCAGAATAAAGTTGCCTATGTGTCTTACCTACCAGGTGTAATTGGTACAAGGAATAATTTGCTCGATCACATGGAAACCAAAATATATTTAAACATTATTTTTATTTTTCCCAAAATATGTACAACTCAGTAGTTCTTGATGGTGCCATTGTGAGCTATGTCATCAATATAATGGGTTAAATATAAAAAGAACATATTGGCGACCTCCTCAGTAATATTATTTACGTAATGGTCCAGAGACAACAACAACCGTCCTTCAAAGGTCTGGAAGACGACCAAGAAAGGACATCCACATAACTCTGATGCCGTGGATCGAAGAAGACTGGTGATCTCCACAGGCCCATCCCCGTATTTACCAGGCAATATTTGCTTCAGATTGCCCATGTTAGTGCACGTCATGTTTGTATTAACCAAGTTTCTGCATCCTAGACGAGTTAGCAAGTAATTTACTGGGTTAATAGCAGAGATTACCAAAGAGAGTGGAGACATACGAATAGGTGTTTTACTGACACAAAGATTGTGTTGGAGGTCGTCATGCATGCGTCTTGCTAGACCCCAGAAATTATCTTTGTTTTCTGCGTCACTACTGCAGACAACGTATTCATGTTTGGTCAAGCATGAGTGAAAACCAACAGACTCACTGTAAACACTTGGGTAGTAGCGACGCATGTTTACAGCGTTATCATAAGTGATCCTCAGTGAGTCTAAAGTTTCTTTTGAATATTTCTGAGCGGTGCGTAGAAGCGCTAGGTAAGCTGCAGCCACTATACTAGAGTGAACGCTAACTTTTGCTTCTTTGCAGTGACGCAAAAGCTCTTGAGTCGTCTCTGCTGAGAAGTCCTTACGCAACACATTTGTAAGTGCTACCTTCGTGTTTGGCCGAGGAAGACTAATACTGTAGCAGTTATCACTGAACATGCTCATGATTGTTCTGTACGTTACAGACGAGAAAAACCTAAGGCACCAAATACAGTCTCTCATGCTGAAAAGTTCGTCAACAATGGCTGGAATGTTATGGCGTGTGGGCGTGTTGTGACTCCGTCCAGTCATGATGGCGTTCAGAACCTCCATAAAGTCTCGGGAGATGATCATATTGGTAAGGCCGTCAATGATGATGTGATGTAAGGTGAGAACCAGGACGGCCTGGTGGCAGCCAGCAGCTGCCTGTGGCTGGGGAACCAAGCTCGCTCTCCACAGTGGTCCCTGAGAAATATTGTAGGGAGTTCTCATCTGCTGGTAGTATACCGACATGGCGTCGCCCGTCTCAACGCTGAAATCTACAACAACGTTCTTCATCCGTCGTAACCATGGTCGAAACCAGCGCCAAGCAACGCAGATCTGCAGAACATGTATCTTCCTGCCAAAAGAAATAATTATACATCATTATCGATCCTAATTATGTATATATGTAGTTTGTGGGAAACAATCAGGCTGCAGCATTAGGGTTAAAAACATCAGTTATTACCGGGATACCTCAGGGATATGCTTAAAAGACAATATTCAAAATAAAGTTGCTAAAAATGGCAAATCAATTGATCAACAAACAAAGAGAGATAGAAGAGGGCAACGAGTAACTAGCTCCCTTAAGGTTTACTATACAAATAGTAGGAGTCTAAGAAATAAAATAGATGAGCTAAGATTACTTGCAAGGGTAGGTAATATAGATATTATTGGTATAACAGAGACCTGGTTCAACCTGAAAGATAGAGAAATGCCTTCTGAATGCAACATACAGTGTTATAAACTATTTCACATTGAAAGGGTCAACAGGAAGGGTGGTGGAGTGGCGATGTATGTCAGAGAAAATTTAAATTGTTGTCTTAGACATGATATAAGATTAGAAACATCGAACACTGAATCTGTTTGGCTACAGTTTCTCGAGGGACGTGACAAACTAATTTTGGGTGTGATTTTATAGGGATTTTGTAGGGAGTGCAGTAAGCTGTTATGGGACGAAATTCATAAGGCATCTAGATATGAAAATGTTGTGATAATGGGAGATTTTAACTTTAGACAAATTGATTGGAACAATATGACAGGAAATCTTGAGTCTACTGACTTTCTTGATACGTTTCAGGATTGCTTTTTAGAACAGGTTGTGACAGAACCAACTAGAGGAAACAATCTGCTTGACTTGGTTCTTGCCAATAAAGATTCACTAATTAATAATCTTGAGGTTAATGATGAGCTTGGGGAAAGAGATCACAAATCACTTAGTTTCAATATATCATGGAATTACCCAGATAACTGCAATCAAATCTCTGTCCCAGATTTTCGCTTGGCCGACTTCATGGGACTGAAAAATTACCTGGGTGGGCTAAATTGGGATGTCCTGACTATGGGTCAGGTAGGTGATCTTGGTTGCCAATATGACGTTTTTCAGAGCATAGTTCTAGCTGCCCAGACAACTTTTGTTCCGAGTAGGGAAATTAGATCTAGCAAAAATGATACCAAATGGATGAACAATAGATTAAAACATCTCATTGGTCAAAAGAGAGGCATATACAGGCGTATCAGAAGAGGGGATGGGGAGTTAAGAAATCAATATATTCAATTAAAGAGAGAAAGAGAGAAATAAGAAAAGCAAAAAGGGATTATGAGGCTAAGGTCGCAAGGGATTCAATGACTAACCCAGAAGAGTTCTTTCAGGTGTACAGAAGTAAGATTAAGGACAAGGTTGGCCCACTTAAGAGTAACTCTGGTCAGATCATTGACAGTGATAAGGATATGTGTGAAATTCTAAATACCTACTTCCTCTCAGTTTTCACCCAGGGAAATACTAGCGATATTCCTGAAATAATAGATTATGTAGAACAGGATAATAAACTATGTACGAGTGCGGTAACTAGTGACATGGTCCTCAGACAAATAGAGAAACTAAAACCTGACAAATCCCCAGGCCCTGATGAACTGTTTGCAAGGGTGTTAAAGGAATGTAAAGAGGAACATAGCATACCTTTGGCTAATCTTTTTAACATATCACTACAAACTGGCATAGTGTCTGATAAGTGAAAATGGCAGATGTAATATCTATTTACAAGGCAGGTGACAGATCCTTGGCTTTGAACTATAGACCAATAAGCCTTACCTCCATAGTGGGAAAATTTATGGAATCAATAATTGCCGAAGCAATTCGTAGCCATCTTGACAGGCACAGATTGATTAATGAATCTCAACACCGTTTTACAAAGAGACGTTCCTGTCTTACGAATTTACTAACTTTTTTCACTAAGGTGTTTGAGGAGGTAGATCATGGTAATGAATATGATATTGTGTATATGAACTTCAGTAAGGCTTTCGACAGAGCTCCACACCAGAAGCTATTGAGAAAACTTAAGGCACACGGAATAGGAGGAGAAATTTTTTCCTGGGTAGAGGCATGGCTGACAAATAGACAGCAGAGAGTTTGCATAAATGGGGAGAAATCAGAATGGGAGCACGTCACAAGCGGTGTTCCTCAAGGGTCAGTGTTGGGCCCGTTGTTGTTCACAATTTACATAAACGACATAGATGAGGGAATAAATAGCGACATAACCAAATTTGCTGATGACACCAAAATAGGCCATCCAATTCATTCTAATGAGGACATTAGAGCACTCCAGGATGATTTGAATAGAATGATGCAATGGTCGGAGAAGTGGCAGATGCAGTTTAATATTGACAAATGCAAAGTTCTAAATGTTGGACAGGTAAATGACCATGCCACATATAAACTAAATAATGTAGATCTTAATACTACTGATTGCGAAAAGGATTTAGGAGTTCTGGTTAGCAGTAATCTAAAACCAAGACAACAGTGCATTAGTGTTCGCAATAAAGCTAACAGAATTCTTGGCTTCATATCAAGAAGTATAAATAATAGAAGTCCTCAGGTTGTTCTTCAACTCTATATATCCTTGGTTAGGCCTCATTTAGACTATACTGCTGAGTTCTGGTCACCGTATTACAGAATGGACATAATTCATCTGGAAAACGTACAGAGGAGGATGACAAAGATGATCCCATGTATCAGAAATCTTCCCTATGAGGATAGACTGAGGGCCCTGAATCTGCACTCTGTCGAAAGGCGTAGAATTACGGGAAATATGATCGAGGTGTATAAATGGAAAACAGGAATAAATAAAGGGGATGTAAATAGCGTGCTGAAAAGTTCCAGCCAAGACAGGACTCGCAGCAATGGTTTCAAGTTAGAAAAATTCATATTCAGGAAGGATATAGGAAAGCACTGGTTTGGTAATAGAGTTGTGGATGAGTGGAACAAACTCCCGAGTACAGTTATTCAGCTAAAACGTTGTGCAGTTTTAAAAATAGGTTAGATAAATACATGAGTGGGTGTGGGTGGGAGTTGGACCTGACTAGCTTGTGCTGCTGGGTCTGGTGCCGTGCTCCATCCTTGAGTGGAGGTGACCAGACTGGGTGGGTCATTGGGCTTATCGGAGGGGGGGGTCATTGGTCTAATCCGGTAGGAGGGGGACATGGACCTGCTCCGCATGGGTCAGTAGGCCTGTTGCAGTGTTCCTTCTTTCTTATGTTCTTATGTATGTATATATATATATATATATATATATATATATATATTATATATATATATATATATATATATATATAAATATATATATATATATATATATATATATATATATATATATATATACATATATATATATATATATATATATATATATATATATATATAAATATATATATATATATATAATATATACATATATATATATATATATATATATATATATATATATATATATATATATATATATATATATATATATATATATATATACAGTATATATATATATATATATATATAATATATATAATATATATATATATATATATATATACAGTATATATATATATATATATATATATATATATAATATGTCGTGCCGAATAGGTAGAACTTGCGATCTTGGCTTATCTTGCCATATAGGACAAGTAAAAATTTGTGTATGCAATAATTTCGCCAAAATAATTCTGACCCTAACGAAAAAAATGATTTCCTGGTTTGTTTAGTTTTAAAATTTTTGTAAACAAATCTAAAATAATTTAGATGGGTTTTTTTTTTATTTTTTTTTAAAAACAAACAATAAATTAAATAGATAAAAAACCAGTAACATTTTCTTACTCAAAATTTTAAAAATCTCATTGTTAAAAAACACAGACGTTTAACGTTGTGTTGTCAAAACTGCCCCTCACCCATATCTTTACACCAATGTAACTATTTTAATAAGATTACACAAGAAAACATAACAATTTTCTCATTATTATTAAAACCCAAAGGGAAAAACCCCAAACCTAAAATCTCATTTTTTTTTTCCACTTTGTTATTTAATATTATTAATCCACATAATCTTCAAACCCCCTTTTATATACTCCTTATTGCCATGCCGACACACTGACACTTTTTACCCCCCCCCCCCCCGAAGTACACCCCCATTCTAAATAACTACTTTAAATTTTCCCTAAATGAAGGTCATTGAAAACAATTTCTACTAAAATAACCCAAACCAGCAGACTTCCCAAACAAAAACATCAGGGTCATTATAAGACATGGGGAACGATCCTGCATCATATAGTATCCAATACGCATGCAATACACATACTGTTTGCACTTATTCAAAAACAAACAAAATCATACATAAAAAAAAAATCGCAAAAAGACTTGTCTGCAAAAAAATTTAAAAAATAACAATTATATGAACTAAAAACCAAAGACATTGGTTCCCCCAAACCCCCTACACATACACAAAGTTAATGTTACCGATTAACACTCAATATATAAAGGACCTTCCAACAAAATAATGTATATATAAACCCCACAAATACTTAATATTTTCTACTAGTGCATAATGTACCCATTCAATACAAAAAAAAAAGAGTGATGACAAGGCTAAATCTATCCAGTTTAAAAATAATAAACAAACCCCTCCAATCAAAAAAAAAATTAACCCCCTATAAAAAAAGATTCTATAACAATAAGGGAAAAAACCGAAAATACATACAACTTTGACTCTGTGTTTTTAAACAAAATTCAAAATCCATACCCGGAGCCCCCACGGCCCCCACAAAAACTTTCCCAATCAACCACCGTGCAAACCAACAACCATACCTCACCAGGCTTCCAATCACACCAAGAGGGCGCACCACGAAAAAATCAACCCCCTTGCCTCTCACCCCATACCAAACGAGTAAATTTTAAACAAAGTCCACGATATCCCCCGGAAAACTAAAAACCCACCTTCCCCCCATATAATTGTTTGTTCCTACAGCGCCTATAAAAACTCGCCGCCAACCTTTTATCCAATTTTCCCCTCCACCTCCCTATCCCCCAAGAAAAACAAGAATCAACTATACATATCTGAACCCCTTCCCCCCCCTTTGGTACCCCTTCCATATTAACATTAAAGCCCAAAGGGGGTGATTCTCCCCCCCCCCCCCCAATAAAAAAAAAACCCTCTTAAACCACAATCTTACCACCTCCAAATGCAGAACAAAAATATACTACATGAAAAGCCGTTTAAAACTTCCCCAAAAAAAAACCGCATGACCCTCTCTCACAAAACCCATTCGCCCCTTTAGCACCCTTTCGATGCTAACGTCCCCAAAGAAATTAATACTAATTCCCCGCTCTTCCCGGGAAATTCTTATTTCTAAAATCCACCCATACCCTCCCAATAAATTTTGGGGGATACACTGCCCCCCCTTCCCATTGATTCCTGACGACGGCCCACACCCCTAACCGTTTTAAACCTTGATTTTTTACATTGCATACCTTTAAAAAAAACCCGAAACATTCTCACACTCCACTAAGCCCTGCCACCCCACCATTTGCGGATATCCCCCATCACCTCCCCCCCCCGAAACCCCCCTTTCCCCCGCCCCCAATATCCCTCTGCTTCACATATACGCCTTACCCCTCCCCAATGCAATCAATCCCAGTCCCCCCTCCCTTACCCAGTCATTACTACATTTTTGCCCAACCACGCCCTCCTTAGCCCCACACATCCCTTAAACTCTTCTTTGCATTTCCATAATATCCTGACTTTGAATGGGGTAATTTTCCGCACTCCCCCACACCTTACAAAATCACGTATTTACCCCCCAAAACCCCTTTGATGAAAGGGTTACATCCCCCGGGCCCTTAGACTCCTCACCTACTCAAAGCCTGCCATTCCCTTTTCGGAATTAAAAACCCTCCTGCCTCCCTTGCACTGCCAAAAACAAAATCCCACAAATCTTTAGCCTATCTAAAGTTATCCAACCAAAAACTCCCCCCCCCCAAGGGTCCCTCCTACCCAAAGCCCCTCCCCCAAACAACCGTGATTCGCTTATTAACTCTCATCCCAGTACTTTCCCAAAAATCTAAATTACCCTTTCCCCCACTTTTCTTAAATCTTCAATCTCATTAAGAAAACGTTGTACATCTACAAAACCAACAATATCCCACAATATCCCCACTCCCCCCCCCAAACCTTCCCATCCCACCAAAACCGAACATAGAAAGGATTCTGCATACAGCAAAGATATTTGGGAGAGTGGACACCCCTCCTTAAACCCTTCCCATGTTTACGAACACCCAACCTCCCTTTTACCTGTACCTCTTGTGCATTCCATACAAATCCTCACCCATCCAAAACCCCCCCTCCAAAACCCTTCTCCCCAACTCTCAATCAAAAATTCCCCTACCACATAATCATAAGCTTTCCCCCCAATCCAGACCTAAATACCCCCCTTTTTACTACCCTCAAGGAAACCCCAATACGACCATGACCTACCCAACTCCTCCCCGGGGATACCAAACTGTCCCCCATGTACCCCCGCCCCCCATACCTTTTCAGTCAAAAACCAAAAAATTTTTCGAAAAAACCTTGAATCACACCATCAAAAGATTTTAAAAACGGAAAGCATAAATCTCTACCCCCCCCCCCCCTTTTTTTTGGCACCAAAACTATGACACCCTTTTTTGTACTTTGGATATACCCAATTCCCACATTAACAAATGGTCCAATAGCCTAACAAAACACTGCCTAATCCCCCCCCCAATTTTCTCTAAAAAAATCATTGGTAAAACCGGGCACCCGGGTGTTTCCCCGGGTACCAAACCCGAAAACGCCTTTTCCACCTCAACCTCACTTATCCCAACCCCCAAACCCCACTCTATCCGCTCACTTAAAACGCTAGGGAAACCCCCCCCTTCAAAAATCCCTCCCAGGAACCCCCCCCCCCCCAACCTATTCCTCAAACCAACTATCAGCATAGAGACTCATACTTTTCCCTATTGGGTAGGACTCGACTCACTGGTACCCTCCCCCCCAGGGGTTGTCTCCAAATTTTAGAAGGTGTTTAAACTCTGTCGGGCCCCCAAATTTAAATAAAACATACCCAACGGCTTTTTCACCCCACAAAACATCCCTCTAACCCCCCCTAACCCCAATTGCATCAAACCACATTGTTAATTTAGCTATTCACTCCGCAGTCTGCCATACATCCCTCCTACCACCTCCCCCAACATAACAATCTTGCAACTGTCCCTCCAGATAATTTTGGGGAACCCAAAACGCCCCCTCCCTCCTCTCGTCCCCCACCTTAAAAAAATTCGCTAATTTTCCCTTTTGCCTGCATTTCCCCCAATCTAACAGACATCTCCCTTTCCTAGCCTCCCAAAAAGGCAACCACCAAACACTGAAAAAAGGGCCCCGCCCCCCCTCTTTAAAAGCCTTACATTTAATTTCCAGTACCCAAATAAATACGCACCACTCCATCCCCCATCAAATCGCTATTACCGCCCGTGATCAAAAACCCCCCCACGAAGGTTTTTCACCCTCACAACATCTAACCCGCTTTAAAATTAAAAATTTTGTCTAATCGCGCTTTTTATATCCCCTACAAGAACTATGCCCACTAGGAACCCCCTCTCCCCACCCCACAACAACCCCAATTCTCCAAACATCCCTCAGCACACTCAGCCACAACCCCCCCCTCTCGGGTTTGCATCACCACTCCCAATCACACAATTCCCAATCACCTCCATTACTGTTATAGCAGCCAAAACCCCCCAATGATACAGCAATACCTCTGACAAAAACTACTTTTTAAACCCGATATTACTAGTTGCTGGTGTAAACTCCCACGAAACTCTCGACTCTCACCCCCGACGCCATCCACCCTCACGATCCTCCCCCCCCCCCCCCCCTTCCCAACCGAGAACCAAGGGGGTGTTCTTTACCGCAACTGCTACCCCACCTTTCAATTGCAAAACCCCGGTTACATACATCCATATCCTTTCACCCCAAAACACTACCAGCCCTGGATTAGCTCTTGCAAAGAGCATATGCAAAATCAAACCCCTTTAAAAACCACCCACCCCAAATTCTTACCTCAGTCCCCTTTAAATCCATTAAAAATAACGTGACACATCTGAAAATTACAGAGGGGCGGCTTTTTCCCCATGCCCCCTGGGATTTACCCACTGCACTTTTTTATATTACGTGTTCCTTTGCCACTCGATTTCCCTTCAGTCACCTCCCCCCTCCCTTTCCCAATTTTCAACTCAGGCACCCCTCTACCACTATGTTCCCGGCTCCACAACCGCTGCCCATGACTTCTTCCCCCCCTCTGCCCCGGGTAATACCTCATCTATCTCTGATGCCGCAGTTCGTTTCCTAGAAATCACACTTTCAAAACAACACCCTCAACAAATCCTCCGGTGTACCTCCACGGCCACCACATCTCCCGCCCAACTTTCTCAAGTCTTCCTCAACAAATTTTTTGTCCCTCCAAACTCCAGCTTTACATGAACTAGGACACCTTTTGCACAGGGTTCCTCCTCATCCAAAAAATCCTTGATCACATCGCCAAAAACCCATCCCGGGGTTAACTCCTGGACGAAAGTCTCCCAGATGACCCTTTAACTCCCCCCACCCCTGGTAAGTGACACATGTCTCCGCCGCCGCCACCTCCCCGGCGACCTTTTTCGCTCCAAGTCATTCCTCCCGGGCCCCCGAGGCTCAGAGCCAGGCAACCAAAATTTCACGACTGTTAATCACAATTTGGGGGTTTCGAAATTCGAGAAGCCCGCCCCCCTGGAACTGGGCTGCCAGTTTTCATAAGAGCTACATAACACATGTTTTTCCGGTTCCCAGATAGTACACATAAACCTGTTTCTACAAACCCATCAACGAACTAGGATGGGATAGGCCTTGTTAAAGACATTTTTTAAAGGGTGTAAAAAACCTTTCCCGGGTTCCTTATATGGGCCATCCCTCCACACCCCCATTGTTCAGAAGCACTGTCCCATAAATTTGAAAAAACTCCTGCAGGCCCTAAAGCCGAGCCTCGAAGGTACATTCCGTACCTTTTACCCCTTGAAGTACTTAGAGACGCATGTACCCAACATCCATGTTGAATTTACACTCTTCTTTTGTTCCTTTTGGGGAATGCTCGACAATTCTTTTGGTAAAATCGACCCTTTGAAATTTCAAAAGATTCTTGTTAAACCCTTAAGGGCGACGCCATACAATTCCTCGTTGGGAATACCATATGTATCCCTGATGATGTTAGGGAGAAGGACGTTCATCGTATCTCCACTTAAAGTACCACGAACCAGCTCTATGCAGATAGTATTCACTCTCCGTACTGTATGTTCCGCCATGTTGATATCCCAATGAGCAGCGCACGTCCTCACTACTCAATGGTTGTTGCTGAACTAAGGTAGCTCGCCTGAAGACAGCAGAGGGGTGCCGAGCACAACTGCACTCCACCGTGGTCAGGCAGCGAATCTTTTAGATGGGTTAGGCTAAAATAAATTGCTCTTGTTATAATAAGGTTAGGTAAGTTTTCTAAGTTTCTTTTGGTGCAAAATTATAAATTTTTACATCAACATTAATGAAAAAAATATATCTTTAAACGACGTATAAGAGAAAATTTTAGAAAGGACTTAATTTTAAATGAGTTCTTGCTAATTGACCAGTTTTACCTATTCGGCACGACATTATATATATATATATATATATATATATAAAAAAATATATATATATATATATATAATATATATATATAATATATATATATATATAAATATATATATATATTATTGTTACCATGAACGAGTGGTATTTATTCAATAACAACACTCCAGCTAGCCGAGCATTTGAACCCATGTCGTTTTGGCCCGTCTCATGGTGAGCGAAAATCACATGACGCTCTAACGCACAGGACCACGCAATCCTACAAGAACCAAGCACCCAGCAGAGCCAAGCGTTTTTCTATGATCCGAGAACATACGGTGGTGTGGGTGCCTATGAGCTAATTTCATTCAACTCCCCGCTTGGTGTACTAGTTTCACGAGCAGCATATATATATTATTATAACCACGAACGAGTGGTATTAATCAATAACAACACTGGGACTTGTCGAGGATTCGAACCCATGTCGTTTTGCCCACCTCATGGTGAGCGGAAATCACACATGACGCATGTCGCCTCATGAAATTAGCTCAAAGGCACCACACCACCATATGTCCTCAGATGACGGTAAAACACCAAGCTCTGCTGGGTGCATCATTCTTGTAGGATTGCGTGGTCAAATGGGTTAGACCGTCATGTGTGATATTCGCTCTCCTTAAAAGTTTTGTTCTCTAAAGCTATGTTTACAATTGTTTTTTTTATTTTTATATACAGAACAGCAGACTTATACTCACTCAGCTATTACGAAGAGAGCTTGATTAACGTCCTCAGGTGTGATGGGCTGAGACGAGGAGAGCCACAACACCTGAGCAGTGTTACCAGTGCCCAGAATCAGTGGTGTTGCTGAAAACATTTCTATGTTGCTCAATGGTCTCAACCAGCCTCCAGGTTCAGCCACTACCTTCCTGGGCTCAGTCTCCTCCTCCAAGTTACGGGAGTCATGCTGCTGGTGACTTCTGGCTGCCCAGTAGGTGGTGAGAAAGTGGTAGGCGATCAGCTGTGATGGAGTAGAGATTCCATATATGGAAAGGTTAATGAAGGCTGGTTGCATCTGTATGTCCATTCTCGCGAAAAATAGGTTGCAAGAGAATGAGTACGACATGATGTTTTTTTGCAAAATTTACTTAATATCATCACGGAATATGAAAGATACGAGTTTGACGCACAGGATGCCATACTATAAAGCATTATAGTGGAGTTACTTTAAATATTAAATATTACTGAGTGCGAAAATAAGTTACTGAATGGATTTAGAAAGGAAGACGGCGATAGATGACTCCACCTCTCCAGAGTCAATAATATATTAAGCCTGTTTAACTTACAAGTATTTAAGAAAAATAACTCAATACTGTAATGCTGAAAAGGAGTTTATTTATATATCATGAATGAAAGAACTACTTTTTAAACCCTGAACTTAAAACCCAAACATAAAATGTTTTAAAGGGCCCGAAAAAACGAATATACTTGGGTTTAGGGAAGTTTCCCGGGAGGGGGAAAATAGGCGTATGTTTGGAGGCCACGTGGGGGGTGTCACGTTAGGGGGTTTTGGAGGAAGCAGAATGCGGACAACACTATCAACTCCCCTTTAATGGTCAAAAAAATCAAATTTAACAATGGGCTATGTAACAGCAGGGTTTTTTAACAAATATTCACTTTAAAACCCTCCCCTACTGAAAGTTTATTTTTTTCTTGAAATAAAATCACAGTTTTAAAGAGCACAGTGACCAAATTGATTTTTCCTTTTAAATCAGCTGACTTGGGGGAACCTGTAAAAAAAGAAAAATGAAAAGACAACAAAGGGTTTTCCAACTTTTTAAATTTTTTTACACCAGTGAATTTACAATTTTGAGGGGCTGCTTTTCCTATATTGACTTATTTTTCAAGCAAAAATTTTGTTTTTCCTTTCCCCAGCTCATTTAAAAACTAAGAGGGTGTTTTCCTTTTTGGGTCTTCCAAACCCCTTGGGAATCAAGGTATTTTATACTCTCTCCTCCCCGGGTTCCAAACCCCCATTTAAAATTTTAACTGCTTTGGGGTACAAGGAAAAGAGAAACTTAAACCCCAACCCTCTCCCCCCACCCCAGGATTGAACCCGCTTTAGGTTTTTAAAGTCTACAGTTTTTTTTGGGCCCTACGGTTTAGCCCCACACCTGTGCCCGCTACAGCGAGCTACAAAGGGCCCCGTGCCTGCAAAAGTTGAGCTAAAAGCAAACCCGTGGGGCCCGCTACAGCTGAGGGTAAAAGGGAAACCCGTGCCGCAAAAGCTGAGTTTTTCATGTCCCCTTTGGGACCTTTTTCAAATGGGCCCTTAAAACTCTTTCCCTGCTACAACCCGGGTACAACCCACTTCCCCAAATCCTCACTCCAACTCGCTCTCCCACCCCAAAAAATAACTCCCCCAAAACCCCCAAAAACTCCCCCCTCCCAAACCCTCCAAAAATTTTACCCCCCATTTCTGCAACACAGTTCCTCGCTCCCCCCACTTCTACAACTTTTTTTCTAAACTCTTTCAACTTACTCTCCTCCCACAAACTCCACCCCTCCCCCCCCCCTGCAAAATTCTACATTTACCCCCATACCCTTTCATTTCATTCCCACTTTTCTCATTAATTTAAAAACTTTTTTTATAAATTTTAAATATTTTTAAATTTTATAGTACCAAAAGAAAATTCCAAAGGGGCCCGGTTATGTTGCGTCCCCGGGGTCCCCCCCCCCCCACCCGATGCCGTGGGGAAATCTCATTTTTGCAGGTGAGCTACAGACGCTTAAAGGGCTGGACTTCCCATTACTAAACCGCCTGCTCCGTAAACACCCTGGTGTCCTCGCGGGTTTTCCACTTACTCCTAAACTTTTCCCCACTCCACACCCTAAAACTCCCACACCTCCTCCAACTCCCTCACACCAAAACTCCCACACCCCAAACTCCCACCCTCCTAAATTCCCACACTCACAAAACCTTCCCACATTTCCTACAACTGCCCAAACCCCTTACAACTACCCACTCCTAAAAACTCCCCACCCTCCTCAATTTCCCACACTCCTACACACTCCCACACTTACAATTTCCAAAATTAAAAATAACTTACAACTTCCCTTAACTCCCCTCCCCCCCTACAATTCCCAAAACCCCTACTTTTCCCAACTAAAACACACACCTCAATCCACACTCCTACAATTCCCACTCCTACAACTCCCAACTTCCTACAACTCCAAAACTCCACACTCCTACAACTCCCACCCCTACAACCCCATCCTAAAAATTCCCACACTCCTACAACTCCCACATTCCTACAATTCCCCACTCCTACAACTCCCACATCCTACAACCCCACACTCCTACACTCCCACACTCTAAAATTCCACACCTCCTACAATTCCCACACATCTACAACTCCCCACTCCTACAACTCCCACCTCCTACAACTCCCACCTCCAACAACTCCCACACTCCTACAACTCCCACACCCCTACAATCCCACACTCCTACAATTCCCAACCCCTACAACTCCCACACCCCTACAATCCCAACTCCTACAACTGCCCACACTTTTACAACTCCCACACCCCCCTACAACTCCCAACTCCTACAACCCCACATCCTACACTCCCACACTCCTACAATTCCCACATCTTACAACTTCCCACACTCCTACAACTCCCACACTCCTAAAACTCCCACACCCTACAACCCCCCACAACTCCCCACTCTAACAACCCCACACTCCTAAAACCCTCCACACTCCTACAACTTCCCATCCTACAATCCCAAAATTCTACAACTCCCACCTAAACTCCCACACTCCTACAACCCCACCTCCTACAATCCCACACTCCTAAAAATCCCACACTCCTACAACTCCCACACTCCTACAACTCCCAACTCCACAACTCCCACACATTCCTACAACCCCATACTCCTACAACTCCCACATTCCTACAACCCCCTCAAAAAACTCCTACAACTCCCACATTCCTACAACCTCCACACTCCTACAATCCCACATCTCTACAACTCCCACATCCAACAACTCCCACACTCCTACAACTCCCACACTCCTACAATCCCAAAACTCCTTAAATTCCCACACTTCCTACAACTCCCACACTCCTCCCAACTCCACACTCCTACAACTCCCACATTCCTACAACCACAACTTCCCACACTCCTACAACCCCACACTCCTACAATTCCCACACTCCTACAATCCCCACTCCTACAACCCCACACTCCTACAATTCCCACACTCCTACAACTCCCACACTCCTACAACCCCACACTCCTACAACTCCCACATTCCTACAACCCCACACTCCTACAATTCCCACATTCCTACAACCTCACACTCCTACAACCCTCTAAAACTTCCTACAACTCCCACACTCCTAAAAACTCCCACACTCCTACAATTCAACTCCCACACTCCTACAACTCCCACACTCCTACAACTCCCACACTCCTAAAAACTCCCACACTCCACAACTCCCACATTCCACAACCCCCACACTCCTACAATTCCCACATTCCTACAACTCCTCCCACACCCTTTACAACTTCCCACATCCTACAACCCCACACTCCTACAACTCCCACATCCTACAACTCCCACATCCTACAACTCCCACACTCCTACAATCCCACACTCCTACAATTCCCACACTCCTACAACTCCCACAACTCCACACTCCAAACAACTCCCACACTCCTACAACCCCACACTCCTACAACTCCCACATCCTACAACCCCCCCAAAACATCCTACAACTCCAATTTCCCCAAAACAACCCCTACAACTCCCACATTCCTACAACTCCCACATTCCTACAACCCCACATCCTAAAACCCCACTTCCTACAAACCCTCACAACCCCCCTTTACAACTCCCACATCCTACAACTCCCCACATCCTACAACTCCCACACTCCTACAACCCCCAACTCCCACATTCCTACAACCCCACACCCTACAACCCTCACACTCCTACAACTCCCACATTCCTACAACCCCACACTCCTACAACCCACATTCCTACAACTCCCACATTCCTACAACTCCCACATCCTAAAAACTCCCCACACTCCTACAACTCCCACATTCCTACAACCCTCACACCCCTACAACTCCCACACTCCTTACAACTCCCACACTCCTACAACTCCCACATTCCTACAACCCCCCCACTCCTACAACCCTCACACTCCTACAACTCCCCCCCCACACTCCTACAACTTCCCACACTCCTACAACTCCCACACTCCTACAACTCCCACACTCCTACAACTCCCACACTCCACAACTCCCACACTCCTACAACCCTCACACTCCTACAACTCCCACACTCCTTTACAACTCCCACACCCTACAACCCCAACTCCTACAACTCCCACACTCCTACAACCCTCACACTCCTACAACTCCCACACTCCTACAACCCTCACACCCTACAACTCCCACACTCCTACAACCCCCACCATCCTACAACTCCCACACTCCTACAACTCCCACACTCCTAAAACCCTCACACTCCTACAACTCCCACACTCCACAACTCCCCACCTCCTCCCACCCCACACTCCTACAACTCCCACACTCCTACAACCCTCACACTCCAAACAACTCCCACACTCCTACAACCCTCACACCCTACAACTCCCACACTCCTACAACCCCACACTCCTACAACTCCACACTCCTAAAAACTCCCACACTCCTACAACCCCCCCAAAACTCCCCCCAACCCCACACCCAACAACTCCCACCACTCCTACAACTCCCACACCCCTACAACCCCACATCCAAACAACCCCACACTCCTACACCCCACCACTCCTACAACTTCCCACACTCCTACAACCCCACATTCCTACAACTCCCACACTCCTACAACTCCCACACTCCTACAACTCCCACACCCTACAACTCCCCCCACCCCTACAACTCCCACATTCCTAAAAACTCCCACACTCCTACAACTCCCACATTCCAAACAACTCCCACACTCCTACAACACTCCACACTCCTACAACTCCCACTCCTACAAAACTCCCACATTCCTACAACTCCCACACTCCTACAACTCCCACACTCCTACAACTCCCACACTCCTACAACTCCCACACTCCTACAACTCCCACATTCCTCCCCCAACCAAACCCACACTCCTACAACCCCACACTCCTACAACTCCCCCCCACACCCCCAAAACTCTCACCCCACACTCCTACAACTCCCACACTCCTACAACTCCCACACTCCTACAACTCCCACATTCACAACTCCCACACTCCTACAACTCCCACATTCCTACAACTCCCACACTCCTACAACTCCCACACTCCTACAACTCCCACACTCCTACAACTCTCACACTCCTACAACTCCCCACACTCCTACAACTCCCACACTCCTACAACTCCCACACTCCTACAACCCCCCACACTCCACAACTCCCACACTCCTAAAAACTCCCACATTCCTCAAACTCCCACACTCCTACACTCCTCCAACTCCACACTCCTACAACTCCCACACCCCCACAACTCCCACACTTCCAACAACCCCCAAACACTCCTACAACCCCCACACTCCTACAACCCCACACCCTACAACTCCCACACCCTACAACCCCCAACACTCCTACAACTCTCACACTCCTACAACTCCCACATCCTACAACTCCCACACTCCTACAACTCCCACACCCTACAACTCCCACACTCCTACAACTCCCAAAACTCCTACAACTCCCCACCCCAAAACTCCTACAACTTCCCACACTCCTACAACCCACACCCACAACCCCCACACTCCTAAATCTCACACTCCTACAACTCCCACACTCCTAAAACCCCACATCCTACAACTCCACACTCCTACAACTCCCACACTCCTACAACTCCCACACCCTACAACTCCCACACCCCACAACCCCCCTCCCCACACCCTACAACTCCCACATTCCTACAACCCCACATTCCTACAACTCTCACACTCCTACAACTCCCACACTCCTACAACTCCCACATTCCTACAACCCCCACATTCCTACAACTCCCACACCCTACAACTCCCACATTCCTACAACTCCCACATCCACAACTCCACACTCCTACAATTTCCCACACTCCTACAACCCCACATTCCTACAACTCCCACATTCCTACAAACTCTCACACATCCTACAAACCCTCAAAACTCCTACAACTCCCCACACTCCTACAACTCCCACACTCCTACAACTCCCACACTCCACAACTCCCACATTCCTAAAAACTCCCACATCCTACAACTCTCACACTCCTACAACTCTCACACCCTACAACTCCCACACTCCTACAACTCCCACCACCCCTTTACAACTCCCACATCCCTACAACCCACACCATTCCCCCCTTACAACTCTAAACCCTAATCACACTCCACAACTCCCACACTCCTACAACTCCCACACTCCTACAACCCCACATCCTACAACTCCCAATTCCTACAACTCTCACACTCCTACAACTCCCACACTCCTACAACCCCCCACATCCTACAACTCCCACACTCCTACAACCCCCACATTCCTACAACTCCACATTCCTACAACTCCCACACTCCTACAACTCCCACATTCCTACAACTCCCACACTCCACAACTCCCACATTCCTACAACCCAACACTCCTACAACTCCCACACTCCTACAACTCCCACACTCCTACAACTCCCACACTCCTACAACTCCCAACATTCCTAAAACTCCCACACTCCTACAACTCCACACTCCTACAACTCCCACACTCCTACAACTCCCACATCCTACAATCCCCACTTCCTAAAACTCCCACACCCCTACAACTCCACACTCCTACAACCCCACACTCCTACAACTCCCACATTCCTACAACTCCCACACTCCTACAACTCCCACATCCTACAACCTCCCACACTCCTACAACTCCCACACTCCTACAACTCCCACACTCCTACAACTCCACACTCCTACAACTCCCACATCCTACAACTCCCACATTTTCCTACAACTCCCACACTCCTACAACTCCCACACCCTACAACTCCTCCCCACATTCCTACAACTCCCACACTCCTACAACTCCCACATTCCTACAACTCCCACACTCCTACAACTCCCACATTCCTACAACTCCCACACTCCTACAACTCCCACCTCCTACAACTCCCACACTCCTACAACTCCCACACTCCTACAACTCCCACACTCCTACAACTCGCACACTCCTACAACTCCCACACCCCTCAACTCCCACACCCCCTACAACTCTCACACTCCTCAACTCCCACATTCCTACAACTCCACACTCCTACAACTCCCACACCCCTACAAACTCTCACACTCCTACAACTCCCACATTCCTACAACTCCCACACTCCTACAACTCCCACACTCCTACAACTCCCACACTCCTAAAAACCCTCCACTCCTACAACTCCCACACTCCCTACAACTCCCACACTCCTACAACCCCACACTCCTACAACCCTCACACTCCTACAACTCCCACACTCCTACAACTCCCACACTCCTACAACTCCCACACTCCTACAACTCCCACACTCCTACAACTCCACACTCCTACAAACTCCCACACTCCTACAACTCCCACACTCCTACAACTCCCACATTCCTACAACTCCCACACTCCTACAACTCCCACATTCCTACAACTCCCACACTTCCTACAACTCCCACACTCCTACAACCCTCACACTCCTACAACTCCCACATTCCTACAACTCCCACATTCCTACAACTCCCACACTCCTACAACTCCCACACTCCTACAACCCTCACACTCCTACAACTTCCCACATTCCTACAACTCCCCACACTCCAAACAACCCCACACTCCTACAACCCTCCACACCCCTACAACTCCCACATTCCTACAACTCCCACACTCCTACAACTCCCACACTCCTACAACTCCCCCCCAACCCCCAACTACAACTCCCACACTCCTACAACTCCCACACTCTCTACAACTCCCACACCCTACAACTCCCACACCCTACAACTCCCACACTCCTACAACTCCCACACTCCTACAACTCCCACATTTAACATCAGTATTCATCTTGGGTACATAATGTTTTAAGCCAGATTTCCCACTTATTTAGTTTAAGTTTTCCCTCTTAGAATTATAATTAATAGAGGAGGAATTTGTCAGTCACCATATAGAGCCCTTAACTCGCATTTATAGTAATGTATGTAAGACTTTGCGTGTAACTTTGGGAAGTTGTATTTTATGTATGTTTGTGTAACTCGTGAATATCTACCTGGAGTGTATTCCGGGGGTCAACGTGCGCGCGGCCCAGTCCACTACCAGGCCTCCCGGTGGGATCAGGGCGATCAACTAGACTGTTACTGCTGGCAGCACGCAGTCCAACATACGAACCACAGGCCGACTGATCCGGCACCGACTTTAAGTATCTGTCCAGCTCCCTCTTGAAGGCAGCCAGGGGTCTATTGGTAATTCCCTTTATGCCTGGTGGGAGGCTGTTGAACAGTCTTGGGCCTCAGATGCTTACTTTGTTTTCTCTTAGTGTACCGATGACGCCCCTACTTTTCATTAGGGGTATTTTGCATCACCTGCCCAGTCTTTTACTTTCGTAGGGAGTGATTTCTGTATACACATTCGGGACCATTCCTTCTAGGATTTACCAGTGAGTACAAGTCAAGTGCTTCCAATCGTTCCCAGTAGTTAAGGTATTTGACGTAACTTATATGTGCAGTAAGTGTTCTCTGTACACTTTCTAGATCTACAGTTTCACCTGCTATTTTAATGAAAATGTTAATGCACTGCAGTATTCCAGCCAAGGAGAACAAGTTATTTAAAAAGGATCATGGGCTTGGCATCTCTTGTTTTGAACGTTCTCATTATCCATCCTATCATTTTCTTTGCAGAGGCAATAGTGGCACTGTTGTGATCCTTGAAAGTGAGATCCTCAAACATTACCACTCAGACGTCCCTCACTTTACTTTTCAGCTCTATTGTATGATCAGAGTTTGTAGTATATTCAGTTCTAATTATTATCTCCTCCAATTTTCCATAACGGAGTTGTTGGAATTTGTCTTCATTGAACATTATATTGTTTTCCGATGCCCATTGGAAAACTTGGTTTATATCTTCTTGGAGGTTAACTGTGTCCTCAATGGATGACAGTCTCATGCAATTCCTAGTATCATCCGCAAAGGAAGACACGGTGCTATGGATAATATCTCTGTCTGTCTGATATGAGGACGAGTACTGTGCCTTGTGGAACAGAACTTTTCAGTATGGCAGCTTCCGATTTAACTCTGTTTATCACTACTCTGTGTTCGATCGGTTAGAAAGTTGAAGATCCATCTGCTCACTTTGCCAGTTATTCCTTCAGCACGCATTTTGTGCGCTGTTACACAATGATCGCACTTGCATTCTGTTTTTCTTCCAATGCATCCAAGACCATATCATAGTGATCCAGTAGTTGTGAGAAGCACGAGCGATCCGCTCTGAACCCATGTTGCAATGGATTGTGCAGTTTTTGGGAATCCAAGTGGCTTGCCATCATACTTCTTAGTACTCATTCAAATATTTTTATGATGTGGAACGTTAGAGCTATTGGTCTACAGTTCTCAGCTAATGCTATATTGTCAGAAGGTTATCAGAAGAGAGGTGGAGCACCTAGTAAGGAACGGGCTCATCCATGACAACTAGCAAGGCTTCATGGAAGGGAAATCCTGCGTCACAAACTTACTGGTGTTCTACGACAAGATAACAGAAGTAAGACAGGGTAAAGAATGGGTAGACTGCATCTTCCTGGATTGTAAGAAGGCTTTCTATACAGTACTACGAAAGAGAATAGTTGAAAAGCTAGAGTAACAGGCAGGAATAGCGGGGAAAGTACTGCATCGGCATACCTGTCGAGAAGGGAATACCTGTCAAGAATGGTTTTGAAAACCGACAAGTTGAAGATTGAGACACTTATGCAACATATGGGAATCTTTATTGAGGAAACGTTTCGCCACACAGTGGCTTCATCAGTCCAATACAAAGTAGAAAGGTGTAAGGAGAAGAGGAGTTTGAGGTAATCAGTCCCTCAGCCTGGAGTCGATGTGTTCAGTCCATTAATCTTGTAGAATGTACAGCATAGGGCCGTAGACGTGGCTTATATACTGTAGTCAGGTGAGGCGAAGCAGGAGGAGTGGTACCATCCACTAGTCGAAGTAGGTCTTCGTCCGAAGGTTGTACATTCTACAAGATTGATGGACTGAACACATCGACTCCAGGCTGAGGGATTGATTACCTCAAACTCCTCTTCTCCTTACACCTTTCTACTTTGTATTGGACTGATGAAGCCACTGTGTGGCGAAACGTTTCCTCAATAAAGATTCCCATATGTTGCATAACTGTCTCAATCTTCAACTTGTCGGTTTTCAAAACCATTCATCACAACTGTCAGACACCGCATCATCATGGGATCTTGATATAAAGAATTCTTCAAAACTTGTCCAACCTTTGGACGAAGACCTACTTCAACTAGTGGATGGTACCACTATGACCCCGCCTCCTCCAGTCTTGCTGGTTCATCCTCCCCTCTCTGTCTTGTAGTGTCCCTAACATGTTGATGCATGAGGTTTTCCAGTACAACATCCATCATCTTGCCTCTCCATGTTTCGGGACCCCCATGTGGCTCCAGGTTTTCCCAGTCGATCTCCCTGTAGCTGAAATCGCCCAAAACCAGTAACTTTGCTCTGCTCGAGTGAGCTCTTCTTGCCACCTCAGCAAGTGTGTCCACCATTGCTCTGTTGCTCGCTTCATATTCCTCTCTTGGCCTCCTGCAGTTCTGTGGTGGATTATACATCACTGCAATGATTACCTTATGTTCCCCAGACTGAAGTGTGTGTGTGTGTGTGTGTGGTGTGTGTGTGTGTGTGTGTTTATACACACACACGAGTATGTTATAAGAATAGTTCACCACTGATGAAGTTACAGAGGCAGAGGTCCCACTAGTGATGTCTTGACCACTGTTGCCTTAACACTGATGCGCTCTCAGGACAAGGACAAGTGTTTCCGGACGCGGGTCTTAGTCAGATGATGACCCACCTTTGGAGCTTTGGTCATCTGACCGAGGCCTTCCGCTGGCTTACCGGTCCACCCCTTTAAAAATAATGGTCATTTTATAACCATTTAAAAATTGGTGCGCTCCCGTCGTGTACCCGCATTTATAAGTCACACTGTGATGACTTTGACCTTTCCCTGTTGGTTATGACTGGCTGCTGTAGCATTTTGTGGGACGTTTTGGCATACCTAAGCATCTAATTCAAAACTCCAACTGAATTTTGATCAGATCTTCACTATTTATCATCAATATTTACTGATAGTATTGTTCTTGATGCAACATGTGTAGGTTATAGCTACTTTGTAAATTCAAATGTTAATTTAATCTGCAAAAATAGTGTCATTCTGGTTTACGCGCTTAAATTTAGGTCAACTGAATGTTGTGGGTCACATCCGGAAGCTTAATTCTATCCTACCTCGCCTGTTTTTCTGCAGTTTTTTTCCTATTTATGGTGGTTCCTGCGTCTTAGCTCCTGCGGTTGAGACGTATGGGCATGTCTTGGCTAGGAGCGGGTGGGACGCATGGGCAAGACTCTTTACACCTGTATTATTATTATTATAATCAAAAAGAAGCGCTAAGCCACAAGGGCTATACAGCTCTTTACACCTGTAGCACATGTACACCTAGAAGCCAGTACATGCCTGGGTGTTACTCCACTGTTGTGGATGGTACTCTGAAATAAGCTGAGGTAACGTAACATTCTTCAGTAGTCTTAGAAAAAGATATCCTACGGGTTTGACGCACAGTATACTATAGAGCCATTTTAAGTCCTTTCATTAAGTAAATCACATTTATTAGACGTGGTATTTGCATTTATACTAAAATAGAACGGTTTGAGAACTTGAAGATCCCTCACTCCACATCACAGAAAGATACGAACCACCCAGAATGTAGCGTCGACTTCAGGCCCTAAGGCCACTATTCCGGTTCTGGCAATGTCACGCCATTAAAGCCAACAGTTTTGTAAGATAAATAATTTAAGGTTACTGTAAAGTTTTTATTTGCGTAAAAAAACTTAGACCCATTATTGGCAATGACTACCGAAACCTATATATCACTGTGGGTCAAAGATTTTCTTGGGTCCCTGGACCCCAAGGGGTTCACGTTAAAAATTTGTAGGCCATGGTGGGCTGTGAAAATTTGTAAGAAGACCCTTGTTTTTGAAAAATACATATGGAAAAGGAAATGTTGAAAGTGAACAATGAGAAAGTGCCAAACTAAACTTTTGAGGAATTTAGTTTCTAGGGTTTAATTCTGCTGGTTGAGGACGAAGACCAACATTATATTATTAACCGCAATATAACTAAAACGAGAAATAAGGCGAAAAATATTTAAGATTTAGTCACTCTTGATACTGACGTCGAAAATACAGTGCTAGTCACGGCATTATGCTGGGTGAGAGCCCCGGCATAATGCCGTGACGAAAATCAAAGGCGTACCATACAGGGAGTCTTTTTTCGTCAGTGCAATATGCCGGGTAGCAGCCATGAGCATGACGTCACGGCCTGCCGCCACACTCCACAGTGACTCCTCAGTGCTCACGTGGCTGCCCCATCTTTTGTTTGGTGTTCCCTTTGGTTTTTGGGCAATACATGTTTGGTTATGGGTAAAAGGAAGCCTTTAACACCTGAAACTATAACTCAAATCATAGGGCTTTACAAAGCTGGGCACCAGACGAAAGAAATAGTGGAAAATGTTGGCGTGTGTGAGAGTTCAGTGAGGAACTGGGTGCAGCATTTCAAGGCTGATGGTGGTGTCGAGTTACTGTCTGCCAAAAATCTGCCTGACCTCTCGAAGACATCTGTTCGTACTTTAATTGTGTTAAAGAAGCAGTTAGAGAGTACACCTAAGATAACTGCTAGAGAATTGAAAGAAAAGAACCCACATCTTCTCTCAGAGGTATCTGTAAGAACTGTTAATAGATGTGTGTCAGAACTGGGCTACAGTAGTCACCGCCAGAGGTAGTGACACACTAGATCCACGCTACACCTGTGGGACCACCAAACACCCCAGACTTGCTCATGGTTTTGGGGTGTTTCAGTGCTCGGAGTGTTGGTGAGCTCATTGTGCTTCTCAAAAACTAGTATACGAACCAGTATAACTACCTGGACTTACCGAGCGACAATTTACCTTAGATTTTTGACAAGTGTGAGGCTACGGTTTTTATGCAGGATGGCGCACCGAGTCATACCACCAAATCTGTAGTTCACTTGCTTACGGACTGTGAAGAGAGATTCTTTAATGACTGGCCAGGCAATTCCCCAGACCTAAACCCTATTGAGAACATCTGGTCAATAGTGAAATAAAATTTACTGGGCATGGATATCAGTTCCATCCCACGGCTGGAGGCTGCTCTACATGAGGCATGGAATAATATACCTCCCCAAACCCTCAAGAACTTGTGTGAGAGTCTTCCTACATGCCTGAGGGACGTGATTAAGCGTAAAGGACGCAGCACCAAGTATTAAAACCTCAGTAAGTGTGCGATTATATATATTATAATCTTTCATGATATGTGTTTGTGTTTTGGTACATCTGTGGGGGAGGGGCGGCATAATGCCATGACTAGCACTGTAAGTTACTGAATAGATCAATTTAGAAAGGAAGACGATAGATGGGACCCATCTTACCAGAGAGTCGATAATATTTTAAACTTATTCTACCTAAAAGTTGTTTCAAAAAAAGCTTAATGCTATAGGGCTCAATAGATTAATTATGCTTTTGTAAAGTGAAGTGGCAATGAAACTCAAAATGTTAAAAGCTTTAATATGTTAAGTGATGTGGACTAACTCCTCATTATAAAATTTAGAATATTAAACTTCCTTGATAAAATAGTTGCAGAAGTGAAATCTGAATAGATAAAATCTAACATAGAATGAAAATTTAGATATTGTCATTTAATACCACAGCTAAATCAACAATAAAATTTGTGTATTATAAGTCACGGGAAGGATGGAGAGACCACACTGTTGCGCGCTGGAAATAGTTCACCACAATGTAATATTTAGATACGCTCAGGGAAAGTGATTCTCACTTAATATTATATCACGAAGATCTTCACTAATAGCTAAAATGAAGCTGTTCGGCTTTATATTTTTATCTGTCACTACAGTACATGGAACTATAATTATTATTTCTATTATTATTATTATTATTAGAATTGTAAATAGGTAGGATCGATTTATTTCATGATGTGAACAACCCTAATGGAAAACCATCACGTCAAATACTGTTAACTGGTTTAAGCTCTAGCTTACGTGGGCTGGGTCACGTGATCCAACCTCATGTCAGGTTAACAGTCAAGCAATCTGCTCCCTGGTCCAGCCCTGAGTAGAGAGAATACATCTCTCCTCTCGTTGCTTGGTCAAGTTTCGCAGTTTCGCAATTCTTTGAGAATAAGAGTTTCGGGTGACTCTGAAGTTTACTCGGTGCATTGTTGGAGAACTGAGTTATTCCTAGTCTCGTTCAGTTGTGCAGTCTTTGGACGAATATATCTTTCAGACATTTGTTATTTGTCTATTTTTCCCTTTATTATAGGAGATAGATCTCGTACATAACTACGTTTAGACGTAGTTGGCAGTAATAGTGTCTAGCCACTATTTGACTTTCTATAGAAAAGTCTTCAGCGACGGTCATTATTCCATTTCATTGTTGCTAACTTAAAAAAGATAATCATACAATCTCTTGGATTGAACTGGACATTTAGGAACATTATTTGAAATTTCTTATGATCTGTCAATATGTATGTAAAGTGATATTCCTAGTGAAATTGTGTTTAAAACTTATATGTAAATTTATTATCTTGACTTAAAGAAATCGTACCTACAATATTAAGGTAATGAAATACGTTGTATTTAATGTATAGAGAAGAACAGTGTTGTGATTAAACACTATTACTGAATATCGTATATTTTTCTGTTGAACTTTGTTTCCTACTGAAAATTACACCATTACCCATATTCAAAAGAAAAACAAGGATTAATGGTGTTCCAATACCTTGTTGCTAATAAGGGACGATCTAGTTACAGGCTAACTACTACCTGAGCTACTTCATAGAACCCCCAAGATAAAATTTAAATATTTTTTAAATCCCTTACTCGCAACAAACACCCGCATTAATAGGCGTCCAGGAGGTGGCCAGAGAATGCAGTCAGTATGATTATTCTGTTAGCTACAGTGTTGAAATTTAGTGTTACATTGATAAACCTGATTTCACGTGCCTGGGACTGACGTACGTGTTCATTCGCTGTAGTGTATTGACTGACTAATCTCGGGGAATAAAACAGAGATACTCAACAGAAGTCTTCCTCGACAGAGGCACAGTTCGTCAGATTCAGTTGCATGATGGGTCTCTTGTTGAATATGCAAGCAGATACAGGTATCTAGGCTTTGAGGTTGCACTACTTGGACCTGTTGTAACGAGACTGTCGCCAATACAAAGAAAGGCGGAGAGTTGTGGCTGGGTTTCATCCCAGGTATGGTGCTAATTTTAAAATTGTGAAAGTGATGTATCTTGCTTATATTATATCACTGATTATGCGGTGCCACTACTTGCACTGTCTGACTGGAAGCTTGGAGGGCTGGAAAAACTGCAAAACGAAGCAATGAGGATCATCCTAGGATGCCCTCGTACTGCCAAAATTTTAAGTATGCGGAAAGAACTTAATATTTCAAGCATTAGAGATAGTGTTACTGAAAGAAATATCCTTATTGGGGTCAATATGCTTAGGTTAGCCCATTTAAACCCCTGCACAGAAGACCTCCAAACTTTCCTCAGCACTGGTAAACATTCTTCCAGATGGATCGATATTACAAAAGTATTTTTTAAAGATGGTAAGTTTTACTCATTTTGTAATAAAGAGTTCGGAATACATATGTACACATTAAAATCAATTAATCTTTAATATTATATAAAAACAATCTTTGGTCTAGGAGGTATTTAAAATATATCTACATGTTACAATAATAAATTTTGCATCCAAAATAATTTTATATATTATATTCTATGCTAAATAATAAATTATAAAAAACATTTGTATAATAATAAATCATAATCAACTGCGTTTCTCACGACACTTATCCGAGTTGTGACGCTCTTTCTCCACCGTGTCAATTGACACCCTTTTCTCCGTGTAATACACACTTTCGCAACCGTGTCACACTTGACACCCTTGTTCTTGCGTCACACTACCCGCATAGCGTCTTTGTCGAGGCCAGTCCATGACACTATTCAGTGTACACTACAACCAGGCCATCTTCAGTGTCACACGACACCCTTTTCTTCTCAGTGTTCCACTACGGTCCTGTAGCATATCTCAGTTTTCCACTCCATCATACTTCCCCTAAGTGTACACTACGGTCCTGGCCCAGTTCAGTGTACACTCCAACCTTTTCTTCATGTAATGTCCCCCCCTAAACAGTATCAGATGACTCCGGCCCACAGTTGACAAGCGTAGGCGGTGAGTCCGCAGACATCCCCGGCAGTCCTGTAAATACTCTCCAAAGCCGGTTGACACCGCAAGGTGGTCCGGTGCAGCGCACACTATGTTGCAAGCTCACTGAATGCGGCCGTCAGATAACCGAGACCAACAGACTCAGTGAGCTGCGGTGAGCGCTTCTTTTAAAACCAGTAGAAGCCAGTAGAATACTCTACTGCCAGTAGATGTGTACCATTATGTGTTCAGGTACCTACTGCTTCTAAGGCCAGTAGATGTGTACCATTAGGTGTTCAGGTACCTACTGCTTAGATGCGTACCGTGAGGTGTTCAGGTACTTGATGCTACTAAGGCCAGTAGAAGTGTACCGTGAGGTGCTCAGGTACTTAATGCTCTAAGGCCGGCTCAGCAGTCCCCACAATGGGTTTGATGACGTACCCAGTGGTACTGCCGGCCGGCAGGTTAACTATTTAACCTCTAGTTTGGTAGGGGGCCGCAACAATCGAAAAAACTGGAACCGACCTCTGGGTGAACCAGCTACATGATCTATGTCAAGTTAGGCAACAGAGACACTTCTCTGCTCCATGGGATATTACCCCATTCCGAACTACCATTCCTCCATTTCCCCCCAAAACTCTTCTTAAATCACAACCAAAGCTTCGTCTTGAAGCCAAACATGATGCCTTAAGCTGTATTGATAACTTAGTCGCACAGAACATTCTTTCACAAATTATTTACGTTGATGGACACATTCTCTGCTCGTCTGTTGGTGTGAGCAGACGTACGCCTGCTGCCCTCTCTCGGCGATTGGAAGACTTTCTGGTTTTTTTCCAATATGGCGCAGAGTGTAAGGAGGAGGGTAAATACTGTGGGTATCCAGCTGGTTCGCAGGGCAATTTCACCGCAAGCTGCTCCTGTGCTGTTGCCATTAATCATCCGGGATACCTATGGTATTCAGGATGAAGAATTGTATGGTGTAGCACTTAATGGTGCATACAGGGTGTTTAAGTTGTTGAACACCGACGTCTACGAGCGGCTGGTAGAGAAATACCAGGTTTGTTCGAGTGGACGTCAATTCTATGGTGAGTGTCCGCCTTCAGGGACGTCTCCAGGCACTATACATGGTTAGAGTGCGAAATGTACCTTTTGGAGGCTGATGAAACGGCCCATACGCAATTTTTTTAAAGGGGACTACGGTACGTTCACCTGCACAGCCCGGGCAAGTGGGTGGAAGGTGCATACGTGGGATAACCAAGGGGCACGTTTTCACTAAAAAATGACGATACGGACCCCATACCGTCATATGTTATATTGGAGGCCTTCAGGACTCAGCTCATGGTGTCCTATGTGGGCAACGCAGGACATGCAGGCGTTGTGGTGGTTATGATCACGTTGCTGCTTATTGTGAACAACAGACTCGATTCCATGGTGTTGAATGTACTGCCGCGGGGGAACCTGGGCAAGTTGGACGTGCTCTAGAGATACAGGAGGAGTGGGCCTGGTCGTCTGTGGAGTGAGGAGGTGGAGGAGGCAGAGGCAGTGGGGGGTGCGGACCTGAGGGCCCCCTGGGGCTGGGGCCCTGTGGGACCCATTTTGCCCGATGGTGTGGGACGGCATGGTTCGGCGGGGGGAAGCCATTGACGAGGTCCTGGAGAATGTGCTCACCTCGCTGTTTCCCCAGCCCGATGGGGAGAGCGAGTTGGTGACGAGGCTGATGTGAGGAATGCTGCAGACCTGTGTGGACAAAAAAAACTGAGCCCATTGACTTGGTGGTGTCTCACGGGGCACTGTGCCCAGAGGGTGGGAAGGTCAGACATGTGGTGGGGTGGAGGTTCCGTGAGGTGTCCAGGAGGTGTGGATGGGAAAACAGGTGGAGTCGCGCGGAAGCGTGGAGCTGTGACATCGGATTCAGATGATGTCCTGACCCAGCCAGGGACTGGCAAGGGGGTGGTGGTGGAGGAGGAGGGTGGTGGTCTCTTGGATACTTGGCCCCGGAGTGGACGGGGGAAAGGGGTTAGGGCTGCCAGTAGGGACATGCATAAAGGAGGTCCGAAAGGACATGGTGGTGTTTTTAGGAGGTGACAAAGCACAGGGAAGAAACCACCGCTGGCCTAAGGTGTATAACAGTCAACATTAATGGTTTGTGCCAGGATGTGAAGCGTGCTTTGTTTGCAAGTTTTTTGTGCCGGCATAGAGTGGATGTTGTATTTGTGCAAGGAGCAAAATATCAAGGTGGGGCGTGTATTGGAGGTGAATGGTTTATAGGCTTTTGTGATGCAGACGGGTCGCTTGAAGGAAGGGGTGGGAGTCCTACTCCGGGAGGCGAGCCCATATGGGGTTAGTAGAAGTGAAGGGGGGCGAGGGCGTTTTATCAGAGTGGATGGATGGTGGATGGGCGAGCGAGTGGCGTTAGTGTGTGTGTACGCCCCCGAAAGAGAGTGATGCACGTCTGAAAGCGGATTTTGTGAGGGATGAGCTGTTTATTTTTTCCGTTCTTTACCACCTGTTGCTATTGTGGGAGGGATTGGAATTGTGTTATTCACAGGGCAGACGTCGAGCGCGGGGGGCAGGGCATTTTTCCACTATCCTAGGTGATCTTCTGAGAGATGTTTTGGTCTACGTGACGTATTTGGGGGTGGGGCTGGGAGGTGGAAAGCACACGTTTGTTGGGACGAGGATATGCGGCGAGGCTAGATGGGGTTTGTACATCACAAAGCGGGTTCGGTGGAGTCCTTGCTACCGGTGGAGGTGGAAATTCAGATCACAGGGGGGTCGTGGCAGACTGGGGTGGGATGGGCTGGCCAGGAGGGGAAGAGTTTTTGGAAACTAAACACAAGGATTTGAGTGATGGGGAGGAGCAGGAGGATTGAGATGTGGGTTGGCTCAGTGAGGAACGGGGGGCATAGAGGATTTACTGGGGTGGTGGGACGGGTAGCTAAGGCATGAATACGTAAGTTTATGTGAGGGAGGGGAAAGCATGATGCAACAATCGTATGCGCTCCTTCAGTACCTAGAGGGTAGGTTGAGGGATTGCTATGGGAGAGGTGGACACGGGGGAGTACATCCTGTAAAGGAGATAGAAACGTTGAAGGGAAGGATTCGTGAGCTGCAAAATGAACGGTTTAATGCAGTGCGGGCAGGGGGGGGTCGAGGAGGTGTTATGGGGCGATCGACCATCGGCGTGTGTTTTACGAGGTCAGCACGACGTCGGACGGCCACAGAGGTTGGTAGGTTAATCGTTCACTTTTGAAGTGGGGTTAAACGTGAGGGGCAAGTGTTGAGGATGACTGAGGGAATTTAGTGGTTAAACCCGGATCCATGGTAAAGAGCAGTATTTGGGGCATAGTGGGGTGGGAGGTGCAGCATTGCATTTGTGTCTGTGAGTAGTGCCATGTTCATTGGGGCGAGTAGTGATCGAGTTAGGCTGGGTGGGAAGATAGATGAGGGCGAGGTTTAGCGGGCATTAGTGAGTTTTGTTATGGAAGGCTCCCGGGATTGATGGATTACCCTGTTAATGTGTGGGTTCCTGGGGAGTTATAACATGAAGGAGAATGGGGGTTGGGGGAGTTGCAAGCCCCAAACAGTGGTTTTCTGGTCCCAAAGGAAGGTCCCGAATACCTCAAGGTTATGGGCGATTCTTTACTTTGTGGAAATTTCAAATTGTTTGCGAAAATACTGGGGAATCGCCTGAAATTGGTCGTGGGGGTTTTCGTATCTGGAGGGCAATATGGGTTGCTTGGAAATCTATGGTCGAGGGTTTACGAGTCTTTTGGGGTTTTTTAAGCTTGGGGGGAAAAAGGGGGGGGCTTCTTCTTTGGATTTTGGGAAAGGGAAGGGGTTTTGATCGTGTGACGGGGAGGCAAATTTCATAATCCTTCTAAAGCGGGTTTGGGAGAGGTTGGAAGGGTGTAGACATTGTTCGAGGCGGGTGCATGTCAAATTAAGGTTGCATAGGGGAAGCAGTGGGGTATGGGGTGGGGTCTCGGCAAGGATGTCCATTATCTCAAATCCTGTTTGCCTGTGTTAAGGGCCCTTTTTAAGACTATTGAGCACGTTTGTGGCGTTGGGGACAGGGGAGGTGGGGTGGGGCCGGGGATTGTGGTACGTTTGACGCCGGGCAGACTTGTAGGGAGGGGGTGTTGAGAGAGGTGGGAGATATTCGTAAGTTTGGGAGGCTACGGGGGAAAGAGGGTTAAAGGGGAGAAATCTTGCTTTTTTAAAATTTGGGGAAAATTTGGGAAATGGGGGCGATTGGGAGCTGGTGTGGAGGGAGGGTGGGGGATACTTAAAGATATGTGGGAAAGTTTTTTATGGGGAATCAATGCCGTCGGAGGGTGAACTAGAGCTATTTGGAACGGTGCAGCTAGATTGGGGAGTTTGCGCCCGTATCATTGACATTTTGCAGAGGGCCCTCGTGGAAACACGTTACTAACAGTAAGGGTTTGCTGTGGCGGGAGTTTACCCCAACGGGGCAAGGAATCACGAATTTTAAAGCAGGTGGGGTTTTTGGTTTAAAATGGGGTTCTGGGATTGTATTGGCTGAGGAGGAAGGGGGTAATGCGCCGGGACATCACGGGGGGTTAGGTTATGGATCTACGGCGTTGGGAAAAAAGTGTTTTCTTACAAGGGAATATTACGGGTCGGTGTGGGGGGTTATAAGCTTCTGATAGAAGGGGTGCAGAGGTGGATTGGGTGCAGAGTTGAGGAATGTGAGATTCTGCGTACCCTCATGGTCCTACGGGGGCCTGCAAAATTCGCATAGGGGTTTTGGCGAGGAATTGGGTCGGTGGGGGGCCGGGGAGGGAATATTCCCCATGATGGATGGGGAGATTTGGGGTCGTTTTCGATGTTGAGCTAAACCTCGGTGCGGGGGGTTATGTTCCGTTTCCTGCATGGCATTTTACCATCAGAGCGGTCCTGCGCGAGGGGAATAGTAGAAAGTGGGTTGGAGTTGTGGGGCGAGATACGGCATATCTGCGGTGATTTTTTGTGAATGTTTGGGGAATGTTGGATTGGATGGTAGGGTTGCAGCTAGTGGGAGGGGGGTTCCCCCGGTGTTGAGCCTCGTTTTGGATGTGGAGGGGTGCCAGTGAGTACACATGTGCCTTGGCATATTTAACGGGAGATTTCGTGTCTTCGTTGGTTGCGTGGGAATGGGATTGGGGGCGAGGGGGGAAATGGGTACTGGCAGCTACTTTTATAGGACAGTTTGCAGGACAGGGAAATATATGGATGCGGTGGGAGGGCCTTCCCGTAGGTTTTCGTAGTTTAAATATTGGGGTCTTACTCGCTTGTAGTGGGGTCGGGTTGTATGATGGGGGAAAGGGTTGAGAATGATCCGGGGGTTTTAATGGCTCGCCGTCGGGTTGTGTGTGGTGTGTGATCACTATTTGTACTCACTATTTGTGGTTGCAGGTCGAGTCCTAGTCCTGGCCCTCCTCTTCACCGGGTTTTATAGACCCTCTTCTCCCGCTCCATGAGCTTTCAAACTCGTTTAAAATGTGTATGGTTCCTGCCTCCACTACGTCATTTCTAGGCTTTTTCCATGCTTCAACTCTGACTGAAGAAAAACTTCCCACTTCCCCTCGACTCTTTGTGTTTCAACTTCCATAAATTTTGGCCTCTTGTTTCTGGGGTTTCCCCCCCTGGAACTACCTGTCCTTGCCACCTTTCTATTCCACGCAGTATTTTTAAGTCGTTAACATGTCTCCCTGACCTCCTGTCCTCCAGTTCGTCAGGCCCGATTCCCTTAATCTTTCTTCATAGGACTTCCCTTACTCTGGAACTAACCTTGTTTTCAAACCCTTTTTACTTTCTTTTTCCTTGACGTCTTGCTTTATCAGTGCGGTTCCAAAGGTGCTGATACTTTCCGTATGGCTGACATACCCCGTTTTACAGTGTCTTGAATGATTTTCCCTTTCTAAGGTTCGGAATGCTGTTCTCGTTTGGCCCGGCCCCTATGCTGCAGCATTATCTGATTGATGTGTTTTTCCGGAACTGCTTTTGGTGTTATACTCACCCCCAAAATCTTTCTCCTTATAGGTTTGCGTCTTTGGCCACATGCCTTACTCTGCTGTGGTCTTCTGTGCCCTCCCCTATCTTCATGACTTGATTTGGCAGGATTAATTCGAGAAGCCTTTCTGGCCAGGTGTTCAGTCTGGGCCAGGTCTCTTTGGGAAATCCTGCCTTCCCCTCAGATTTAATTTTCCTCATTACTTCACATCATCTCAAAAGGGACATTCTGAGTCTAACCCTTCCGCATGTCGTTTCATATACCCAAAAATAGCACTGTCCTAGGACCGACCCTGTGGGACCCGCTCGTCACAGTGCCCACTTATACATCATTAGTACCGACTCGTGTTGCCTTCCCTGTCAGGTATTCTCGATCCATTGCAGTGCCCTTCCGTTATGCGCCGTGCCCTAGGCTTTTGCACTAATCTTGTGAGGGCTGTGTCAAAGGCTTCTTCGTCCAAGATATTTCATCAACCCACCCTCTTCTCTTGTCTTACTTCTGTTATTTTTTCATAAAACTCCAGAAGGTTTTGACAAGGATTGCTTCCTGAATCCGTGCTGGTTGGATTTATACTCCTGTTCGTTCCCGGGCTCCACCCTTTTCCTCCTGATTTAATCCTTCCTAATTTGCATATTTTAACTCATGACACAGGTTTTATGTTATGCCTTTTCTGTTTTTCTTTTTTGAAATGGGAACAAAATTTTCCGTCTTCCTTACCTAGGTAGTTGCCCAGTTTCCAGGGATGTGTTGAAGATTGTGGTAAGTGTTTTGCACAACATATCTGCTCCCTCTCTAAGGACCCATGGAGAGATGTTGTCCGGTCCCATTGCCTTTGAGGTATCGATGTCCCTTAGCAGTTTCTTCACCTTCTCCTCATCTGTATGTATGTCGTCCAACACTTGTTGGTGTATTCCTTGTTGGTGTCCCCATCTGGTCTGTCCCCCCAGAGTCCTTCCTGTCTCTACTGTAAATACTTCCTTAAATCTCGTGTTGAGCTCCTCACATACCTCTTGATCGTTTCTTGTGAGTTCTCCACCTTCTTTCCTCAGCCTTATCACCTGGTCCTTGACTGTTGTCTTCCTCCTAATGTGGCTATACAGCAGTTTCGGGTCAGATTTGACTTTCGATGCTATGTCGTTTTCATACTGTCGCTGGGCCTCCCTCCTTATCTGCGCATACTCGTTTCTGGCTCTTCTACTAATCTCCTTGTTTTCCTGGGTCCTATGCCTCCTGTACCTTTTCCATTCTCTGTTGCACTTAGTTTTTGCCTCCCTACACCTTCGGGTAAACCAAGGACTCGTTTTGGTCTTCCTATTATTTCTGTTTCCCTTGGGAACAAAACTTTCCTCTGCCTCCCTGCACTTTGTTGCCACATATTCCATCATCTCGTTTACTGATTTTCCTACCATTTCTCTGCCCCACTGAACCTCCTGCAGGAAGTTTCTCATACCTGTGTAGTCCCCCCTTTTATAGTTTGGCCTGTCCCCTTCAGTTCCTGTTACCTTCTCCACTTGTAACTCTACTATATAGTCAAAACTCAGAACCACATGATCGCTAGCTCCAAGGGGCCTCTCGTAAGTGATGTCCTCGATGTCTGAACTGCTCAGGGTGAACACAAGATCCAGTCTTGCTGGCTCATCCTCCCCTCTCTCTCTCTGGTTGTGTCCCTGACATGTTGATGCATGAGGTTTTCAAGTACCACATCCATCATCTTGGCTCTCCATGTTTCGGGACCCCATGTGGCTCCAGGTTTTCCCAGTCGATCTCCCTGTGGTTGAAATCGCCCATTACCAGTAACTTTGCTCTGCTCGAGTGAGCTCTTCTTGCCACCTCAGCCAGTGTGTCCACCATCACCCTGTTGTTTTCTTCGTACTCCTCTCTTGGCCTCCTGCAGTTCTGTGGTGGGTTATACATCACTCCAATGACTACTTTATGTTCTCCGGACTGAATTGTACCTACAATGTAGTCTCTTTCTCCAATCATGTCCATGCCTTCCATTTCCTCAAATCCCCATTGGTGTTTTATGAGCAGTGCGTGTGTGTGTGTGTGTGTGTGTGTGTGTGTGTGTGTGTGTGTGTGTGTGTGTGGTGTGGGTGTATGGCTTAGATGGAAACGAGGGAAGGTTCAGTGTGGTTAGTAGGTGTTAGGAGGTACGTGTGATGCTAGCTGGATTAAGTGTGTGATCCAGTTTGATAGTGCAGAATTTAGGTTTATATCTTCGTATGTGTGTCCCAAGGGATGATTGTATTACCCCCTGTGTATATAACGCCTTGCTATGCTGGGTCACTTACCATCACACCTCTGTCAGAGGATTGAGGTATATATTATTGTTTAGAGGTATTGCATGCATGTATGCAGTAAGAATGCTTGAGTGTGGTTTGTTGTGATTGAGATACTGTTGCGATGTGACAGGCTTATATGCTCATGTACAGCTGGGAGACTGAGCGACAGGGAACTGTATGCTGCCGAGAGACAGTGGTGGTTGCCTAAATGAGGGAGAGAGGGGGGGGGGTGTAATAGAATGTTTTGCTATAGGAGACAGCATTGAACGTTGGCCTATTAAGGGCTCATCTCTGAATGGAGGTTAATGAGATAGGATTACATACACATATACGGATTACGGGGTTATTTTTCAAACTGTTCATACTGTGTACCTTGTGTGTGGTGAGAGGAGGCATGTATCAACTTCTTGTTTAATGTCACTTTGTTTTATGTAAAAATTTATATACGTTTGGTTTTGGTACATTTTAAGTGTATATTAATTTAGGTCACAACCCTGGTACTGTTTTTGTTAAGTGCTATGTTCTTGATGCAAGTTTTTCATGTATGGTTACAGTTACATATACAGAGTTTATACATGCAAGTTTTGTAGCTTTTTTTGTTACGTATATTCAGGTGTGGGTAGTAAATCGTTTAGTTACAAGGATGGTGTATTTTTTATTATAGCTTCATGTTTAGTGATTTCAGTCAATCATATATAATTACATGTATATTGTATACCTGTGCTCTAAATAAAACATACAAAATTAGGGGATGAATAGCTATGGAATGTTTAGGTACATAAAATGCTAATATTACAATGTACAGTAAGAGGCCAAAGCATTAGTTTATGTATTCAGTTTCATACAAGATATGAATACAAATGTCAGTTTTTGGCTAGTGGCCATTTTATTATGTATGTTCAGGGGTAGGTTGTCATCCGTTAGTTATAAGGATGTTTTCTTATCAATGTTTCATGTATTATGATTACGTCAATGTGTGATATGCATGTATACTGTATATTTTAAATCAAAATAAAAAAAAAACTTAGTCGCACAGAACACTCTTTCACAAATTATTTACGTTGATGGTTCTGTTCACCAGTCCACTGGTGCAGCTGGTAGTGCTGCTGTTGTCATACAGAGTGATGGCTCTCATAAAGAAATTGGTGCACGCATCAATAACTGGCCCTCTACCCTTCAAACAGAACTGTTTGCCATACTCATTGCACTCAAATGCATCCATGTATCTAAGGTGGACACTTTAATTGTAACTGATTCTCTGTCATCCATAAATGCTCTCAACTCATTAAGTATAAATTGTGGCATGCTTGAGTCAGAAGCCAGACATAGGTATGGTAAGATTGTGGACAATGGAGTCAGTGTGCACATGCTGTGGATTCCATCTCACATTGGTCTTCAGTTGCATGATAGAACTGATAAATTGGCTAAGCTGTATGCTTTCAAAGAGGGAGTAGATTACGATCTTGGGTTGTCAGTTTGCAGTTTGAGAACAATACGAAAAGAACTTCAATTGAACTTTACTGACTTAAGACTTGGGGAGATTGACACAAGTCAGTCCATCTGTCATCATTCCGTCATGCAGGAGGAGCCACATGTCTATGGTGCATCCAACAAGATAAGCAGACTCTTGGATGTCACTACCGCCCGGCTCCGGCTGGGTTACAAGTATCTATGGCAGGTTAAATCACCACCACCAGATGTAGACCAAACGAAACGTAAACCATGCCAGATGGACTATTGTCACACCTTGCATCATTATGTACTGGAGTGCGATAAAATTAATGAATTTAGAAACAACTCACTCAGAAATGTTCAAGAAATGGCAGTATTTTATCCACAGTGGTATATTACAGACCATTCTGGAGAAATACCCTGACTTTGCTAGCTGTAAATAATGCATTACCACGTGTGTGTGTGTGTGTGTGTGTGTGTGTGTGTGTGTGTGTGTGTGCTTGTGTGTATGCATATATTTGTACGCTCGTGTGCATGTGTCTGTGCGTGCTCCCTCGTGTGTGCGCGCGCTCGCTCGTGTGGGTGTATGACCCACTTAATATTTGTATTTATAACTCATTACAATTGTGACCAGGTGTGGACGTATCAGTGGCTCATTACTTTGTAATTTGTTCATGACTGTAACCATGTATAGGAGAGAGGCTGATTCATTACCTCTGTAACTTGCCATGATTGTGACCAGATCTACCTGGAGTTCATTACCTTTGTAACTAGATCAGTCATCATAACTTTGGGGCCGGGTCCCTGGACCCATTATGTACCTTTGTAATCTTTTGACTCTCACCCACAGGATGGGTATGGGGTTACTACCACCCACAGGATGGGTATGGGGTGACTACCGCCCACAGGATGGGTATGGGGTGACTACCGCCCACAGGATGGGTATGGGGTGACTACCGCCCACAGGATGGGTATGGGGTGACTACCGCCCACAGGATGGGTATGAGGTGACTACCGCCCACAGGATGGGTATGGGGTGACTACCGCCCACAGGATGGGTATGGAGTGACTACCGCCCACAGGATGGGTATGGGGTGACTACCGCCCACAGGATGGGTATGGGGTGACTACCGCCCACAGGATGGGTATGGGGTGACTACCGCCCACAGGATGGGTATGGAGTGACTACCGCCAACAGGATGGGTATGGGGTGACTACCGCCCACAGGATGGGTATGGGGTGACTACCGCCCACAGGATGGGTATGGGGTGACTACCGCCCACAGGATGGGTATGGGGTGACTACCGCTCACAGGATGGGTATGGGGTGACTACCACCCACAGGATGGGTATGGGGTGACTACCACCCACAGGATGGGTATGGGGTGACTACCACCCACAGGATGGGTATGGGGTGACTACCGCCCACAGGATGGGTATGGAGTGACTACCGCCCACAGGATGGGCATGGGGTGACTACCGCCCACAGGATGGGTATGGGGTGACTACCGCCCACAGGATGGGTATGGGGTGACTACCGCCCACAGGATGGGTATGGGGTGACTACCGCCCACAGGATGAATATGGGGTGACTACCGCCCACAGGATGGGTATGGGGTGACTACCGCCCACAGGATGGGTATGGGGTGACTACCACCCACAGGATGGGTATGGGGTGACTACCGCCCACAGGATGGGTATGGGGTGACTACCACCCACAGGATGGGCATGGGGTGACTACCGCCCACAGGATGGGTATGGGGTGACTACCACCCACAGGATGGGTATGGGGTGACTACCACCCACAGGATGGGTATGGGGTGACTACCCCCCACAGGATGGGTATGGGGTGACTACCACCCACAGGATGGGTATGGGGTGACTACCACCCACAGGATGGGTATGGGGCGCATAATAAACATATTAAACTAACTAAAAACACGAGACAAAGCTGTGTGATAGGAAGAAGAGAAACTATTCGTTAGACTGATACCAAATATATATAGTCAGTATAGTGAAGGGTAGAATAGTGAAGCACAGTATGATGGTATAGTGAAGTACAGAGTGATGGTATAGTGAAGTACAGTATGATGGTATAGTGAAGTACAGTATGATGGTATAGTGAAGTACAGTATGATGGTATAGTGAAGTACAGTATGGGTGGTATAGTGAAGTACAGTATGATGGTATAGTGAAGTACAGTGATGGTATAGTGAAGTACAGTATGATGGTATAGTGAAGTACAGTATGATGGTATAGTGAAGTACAGAGTGATGGTATAGTGAAGTACAGTATGATGGTATAGTGAAGTACAGTATGATGGTATAGTGAAGTACAGTATGATGGTATAGTGAAGTACAGAGTGATGGTATAGTGAAGTACAGTATGATGGTATAGTGAAGTACAGAGTGATGGTATAGTGAAGCACAGTATGATGGTATAGTGAAGTACAGTATGATGGTATAGTGAAGTACAGTATGATGGTATAGTGAAGTACAGTATGATGGTATAGTGAAGTACAGAGTGATGGTATAGTGAAGTACAGTATGATGGTATAGTGAAGTACAGTATGATGGTATAGTGAAGTACAGTATGATGGTATAGTGAAGTACAGTATGATGGTATAGTGAAGCACAGTATGGGTGGTATAGTGAAGTACAGTATGATGGTATAGTGAAGTACAGTATGATGGTATAGTGAAGTACAGTATGATGGTATAGTGAAGTACAGTATGATGGTATAGTGAAGTACAGTATGATGGTATAGTGAAGTACAGTGATGGTATAGTGAAGTACAGTATGATGGTATAGTGAAGTACAGTATGATGGTATAGTGAAGTACAGTATGGGTGGTATAGTGAAGTACAGAGTGATGGTATAGTGAAGTACAGTATGATGGTATAGTGAAGTACAGTATGATGGTATAGTGAAGTACAGTATGATGGTATAGTGAAGTACAGTATGATGGTATAGTGAAGTACAGTATGATGGTATAGTGAAGTACAGTATGATGGTATAGTGAAGTACAGTATGGGTGGTATAGTGAAGTACAGTATGATGGTATAGTGAAGTACAGAGTGATGGTATAGTGAAGTACAGTATGATGGTATAGTGAAGTACAGTATGATGGTATAGTGAAGTACAGTATGATGGTATAGTGAAGCACAGTATGATGGTATAGTGAAGTACAGTATGATGGTATAGTGAAGCACAGTATGATGGTATAGTGAAGTACAGTATGGGTGGTATAGTGAAGTACAGTATGATGGTATAGTGAAGTACAGAGTGATGGTATAGTGAAGTACAGTATGATGGTATAGTGAAGTACAGTATGATGGTATAGTGAAGTACAGTATGATGGTATAGTGAAGCACAGTATGATGGTATAGTGAAGTACAGTATGATGGTATAGTGAAGCACAGTATGATGGTATAGTGAAGCACAGTATGATGGTATAGTTAAGCACAGTATGGGTGGTATAGTGAAGTACAATATGATGGTATAGTGAAGTACAGTATGATGGTATAGTGAAGCACAGTATGATGGTATAGTGAAGCACAGTATGATGGTATAGTTAAGCACAGTATGGGTGGTATAGTGAAGTACAATATGATGGTATAGTGAAGTACAGTATGATGGTATAGTGAAGTACAGTATGATGGTATAGTGAAGTACAGTATGATGGTATAGTGAAGTACAGTATGATGGTATAGTGAAGTACAGTATGATATAGTGAAGTACAGTATGATGGTATAGTGAAGCACAGTATGATGGTATAGTGAAGTACAGTATGATGGTATAGTGAAGTACAGTATGATGGTATAGTGAAGTACAGTATGATGGTATAGTGAAGTAGAGTATGATGGTATAGTGAAGTACAGTGTGGGTGGTATAGTGAAGTACAGTATGATGGTATAGTGAAGTGCAGTATGATGGTATAGTGAAGTACAGTATGATGGTATAGTGAAGTACAGTATGATGGTATAGTGAAGCACAGTATGATGGTATAGTGAAGTACAGTATGATGGTATAGTGAAGTACAGTATGATGGTATAGTGAAGTACAGTATGATGGTATAGTGAAGTACAGTGTGGGTGGTATAGTGAAGTACAGTATGACGGTATAGTGAAGTAAAGTATGATGGTATAGTGAAGTACAGTATGATGGTATAGTGAAGTACAGTATGATGGTATAGTGAAGTACAGTGTGGGTGGTATAGTGAAGTACAGTGTGGGTGGTATAGTGAAGTACAGTATGACGGTATAGTGAAGTAAAGTATGATGGTATAGTGAAGTACAGTATGATGGTATAGTGAAGTACAGTATGATGGTATAGTGAAGTACAGTGTGGGTGGTATAGTGAAGTACAGTATGATGGTATAGTGAAGCACAGTATTGGTGGTATAGTGAAGCACAGTATGATGTTATAGTGAAGTACAGTATGATGGCATAGTGAAGTAAAGTATGATGGTATAGTGAAGTACAGTATGATGGTATAGTGAAGTACAGTATGATGGTATAGTGAAGTACAGTATGATGGTATAGTGAAGTACAGTATGATGGTATAGTGAAGCACAGTATTGGTGGTATAGTGAAGCACAGTATGATGTTATAGTGAAGTACAGTATGATGGTATAGTGAAGCACAGTATTGGTGGTATAGTGAAACACAGTATGATGGTAGAGTGAAGCACAGTATGGGTGGTATAGTGAAGTACAGTATGATGGTATAGTGAAGTACAGTATGATGGTATAGTGAAGTACAGAATGATGGTATAGTGAAGTACAGTATGATTGTATAGTGAAGTACGGTGTGGGTGGTATAGTGAAGCACAGTATGATGGCATAGTGAAGTACAGTATGATGGTATAGTGAAGTACAGTATGATGGTATAGTGAAGTACAGTATGATGGTATAGTGAAGTACGGTGTGGGTGGTATAGTGAAGCACAGTATGATGGTATAGTGAAGTACAGTATGATGGTATAGTGAAGTACAGTATGATGGAATAGTGAAGTACAGTATGATGGTATAGTGAAGTACAGTGTGGGTGGTATAGTGAAGCACAGTATGATGGTATATTGAAGTACAGTATGATGGTATAGTGAAGCACAGTATGATGGAATAGTGAAGTACAGTATGATGGTATAGTGAAGCACAGTATGATGGTATAGTGAAGCACAGTATGATGGTATAGTGAAGTACAGTATGATGGTATAGTGAAGCACAGTATGATGGTATAGTGAAGCACAGTATGATGGTATAGTGAAGCACAGTATGATGGTATAGTGAAGTACAGTATGATGGTATAGTGAAGCACAGTATGATGGAATAGTGAAGCACAGTATGATGGTATAGTGAAGCACAGTATGATGGTATAGTGAAGTACAGTATGATGGTATAGTGAAGTACAGTATGATATAGTGAAGTACAGTATGATGGTATAGTGAAGCACAGTATGATGGTATAGTGAAGTACAGTATGATGGTATAGTGAAGTACAGTATGATGGTATAGTGAAGCACAGTATGATGGTATAGTGAAGTACAGTATGATGGTATAGTGAAGCACAGTATGATGGTATAGTGAAGCACAGTATGATGGTATAGTGAAGCACAGTATGATGGTATAGTGAAGCACAGTATGATGGTATAGTGAAGTACAGTATGGGTGGTATAGTTAAGCACAGTATGGGTGGTACAGTGAAGCACAGTATGGGTGGTATAGTGAAGTACAGTATGGGTGGTATAGTGAAGTACAGTATGGGTGGTATAGTGAAGCACAGTATGGGTGGTATAGTGAAGCACAGAATGGGTGGTATAGTGAAGAACAGTGTGGGTGGTATAGTGAAGCGCAGTATGGGTGGTATAGTGATGCACAGTATGGGTGGTATAGTGAAGCACAGTATGGGTGGTTTAGTGAAGCACAGTATGGGTGGTATAGTGAACCACAGTATGGGTGGTATAGTGAAGTACAGTATGGTTGGTATAATGAAGCACAGTATGGGTGGTATATTGAAGCACAGTATGGGTGGTATAGTGAACCACAGTATGGGTGGTATAGTGAAGCACAGTATGGTTGGTATAGTGAACAACAGTATGAGTGGTATAGTGATGCAGAGTATGGGTGGTATAGTGAAGCACAGTATGGGTGGTATATTGAACCACAGTTCGGGTGGTATAGTGAAGCACAGTATGAGTGGTATAATTAAGCACAGTATGATGATATAGTGAAGCACAGTGTGGGGGTATAGTGAAGCAGAATATGTCTGGTATAGTGAAGCATAGTATGGGTGGTACAGTGAAGCAGTGTGTTTGGTATAGTGAAGCACAGTGTGGATGGTATAGTGAAGCACAGTGTGTGTGGTATAGTGAAGCACAGTATGGGTAGTATAGTGAAGCACGGCTCCACAACTGATAGGACAAAGGTTCGATCTCTGGTCTTGCTGTGTAGGCAGATCCTCACACACACACCGTTCTCTGTCACTTGGCAGTAAATAGGTACACGAGTGTTGGAAAGTAAGCCACGGTGCCTGGCTTTGTTGGCTTACCTTGGGTTAACCCTGCATGACCAGGGGGGGTGACTTGATGCTAATGGAAGTCTCTTGATCCAGAGTATTGGAGTTTGTCTTCCCTTCCTAGGAGCAAACCTGATTATCTCAGTTTCCCAGGTGTCATTGAACCCTACGAGTTTAACGCTCCCTCCTTGAATATTATAGCCCAAAGTTAATCTGAAGTGATAACAATAACTTGGTCGATGAAATTTAAGTGATGTTATATTAATTTTGTTAATTAAGCTACCTAGCTTTTTAAGGCATGTGTAGCTTAGCGGTCTCTCTCTCTCTCTATGTATATATACTACATACAAAAATAGTTTACCTGTAATGAAGTTACAGAGGCAGAGGTCCTACTAGCGGTGTTGTCTTGACGAAAGCTGCGTTAGTACTGCAATACTCACGTCGTGCGCACACACATTTATATGCCATACACAGACCGTAACAAGTTTTTACTGCCCAGGTATAACATTAAAAAAATGATGAATGTCTTTGTGGAAAATTGCATTTATCTGAATGTAACTAATTATGTACATAACAGTAAATGATAACAAAGATAATTATTATTTATCAAAGTTACATAGACAAGTAGGAATTTGGGACACCTAGGTCGCAAAAATGTCCCCCTTCGATACCTACCACTGTCATATCCACAAGTTGCTCTGGACCTATTAATTACAAATGAAATATGTATCACCAGGAATTCTGGTAAATATATAAATTTGTGGACTGTATATTAAAATTAATAATTGATTATATATATATACAATTTACATAACAGAAGGAGAATATATCTTAATATCACTCACCAATTTGACTGGAGATTAAGGTGTATCATACTCAGAAAACCCTCATTGTCTATACATAAAAATAACATGGTCAAGTTAAACATTAACAGACTTATCTGAGGTCCTGGAGCTGTCTTGTCCAGTCGCCTGATATCTCAGTTCGCAGGATGCACATCAACAATTTCGGCTCCTATTTGAGAGGTGTCAGCCCAATTTTACCTCTAGAGCAAGAAAATTCTTCCCAATATTCACTAACATTTGTTACTCAATTCAAACAACAATGACGAGTCTCGTCTGCGCAGGCGCAGGCTTCCCATTTTTTATGACATAAATTATATTAAATACAGTATGCCCATCTAGTAGTAGGTTGGTAGACAGCAACCACCCAGGGAAGTACTACCGTCCTGCCAGATGACTGTGAAACAAAAACCTGTAACTGTTTTGCATGATGGTAGGATTGCTGGTTTCTTTTTCTGTCTCATAAACACGCTAAGATAACAGGGATATCTTGCTACTCCTACTTACACTTTGGTCACACTTCACAGACACGCACATGCATATATATATATACATACATCTAGGTTTTTCTCTTTTTTCTAAATAGCTCTTGTTCTTTTTTATTTCTTCTATTGTCCATGGGAAGTGGAAAAGAATCTTTCCTCCGTAACCATGCGTGTCGTATGAGGCGACTAAAATGCCGGGAGCAATGGGCTAGTAACCCTTCCCCTGTATACAATTACTAAAAAAAGAGAAGAAGAAAAACTTTATAAAACTGGGTTGCTTAAATGTGCGTGGATGTAGTGCGGATGACAAGAAACAGATGATTGCTGATGTTATGAATGAAAAGAAGTTGGATGTCCTGGCCCTAAGCGAAACAAAGCTAAAGGGGGGGTAGGAGAGTTTCAGTGGGGGGAAATAAATGGGATTAAATCTGGAGTATCTGAGAGAGTTAGAGCAAAGGAAGGGGTAGCAGTAATGTTAAATGATCAGTTAGGGAAAGAGAAAAGAGAATATGAATGTGTAAATTCAAGAATTATGTGGATTAAAGTAAAGGTTGGATGCGAGAAGTGGGTCATAATAAGCGTGTATGCACCTGGAGAAGAGAGGAATGCAGAGGAGAGAGAGAGATTTGGGAGATGTTAAGTGAATGTATAGGAGCCTTTGAACCAAGTGAGAGAGAAAATTGTGGTAGGGACTTGAATGCTAAAGTAGGAGAAACTTTTAGAGAGGGTGTGGTAGGTAAGTTTGGGGTGCCAGGTGTAATGATAATGGGAGCCCTTTGATTGAACTTTGTATAGAAGGGGTTATTTTATAAGGTAATACATTATTTTAAGAAAAAGAGGATAAATAAGTATACCGATATGATGTAGGGCGAAATGCCCAGTAGTTTGTTGGATTATGTATTGGTAGATAAAAGACTGTTGAGTAGACTTCAGGATGTACATTTTTAAATAGAGGGGCCACAGATATATCAGATCACTTTCTAGTTGTAGCTATACTGAGAGTAAAAGGTAGTTGGATACAAGGAGAATAGAAGCATCAGGGAAGAGAGAGGTGAAGGTTTATAAACTAAAAGGGGGAGGCAGTTAGGGTAAGATATAACAGCTATTGGAGGATAGATGGGCTAATGAGAGCATAGGCAATGGGGTTCGAAGAGGTATGGGTGGGTTTTAAAAAAATGTAGTGTTAGAGTGTTCAGCAGAAGTTTGTGGTTACAGAAAGTGGGTGCAGGAGGGAAGAGGAGCGATTGGTGGAATGATGATGTAAAGAGAGTAGTAAGGGAGAAAAAGTTAGCATATGAGAAGTTTTTACAAAGTAGAAGTGAGCAAGGAGGGAAGAGTATATGGAGAAAAAGAGAGAAGTTAAGAGAGTGGTGAAGCAATGTAAAAAGAGAGCAAATGAGAGAGTGGGTGAGATGTTATCAACAAATTTTGTTGAAAATAAGAAAAAGTTTTGGAGTGAGATTAACAAGTTAAGAAAGCCTAGAGAACAAAGGGAAATTTTGTAAATTTTTAAAAATAGGAGAGGGAGTTATTAAATGGAGAGTTAGAGGTATTGGGAAGATGGAAGGAATATTTTGAGGAATTGTTAAATGTTGATGAAGATAGGGAAGCTGTGATTTCGTGTATAGGGCAAGGAGGAATAACATCTTGTAGGAGTGAGGAAGAGCCAGTTGTGAGTGTGGGGAAGTTCGTGAGGCAGTAGGAAAAATGAAAGGGGGTAAGGCAGCCGGGATTGATGGGATAAAGATAGAAATGTTAAAAGCAGGGGGGGAAATATAGTTTTGGAGTGGTTGGTGCAATTTTTTAAAATAAATGTATGGAAGGGGGTAAGTACCTAGGGATTGGCAGAGAGCATGCATAGTTCCTTTGTATAAAGGCAAAGGGGATAAAAGAGAGTGCAAAAATTATAGGGGGATAAGTCTGTTGAGTGTACCTGGTAAAGTGTATTGGTAGAGTTATAATTGAAAGAATTAAGAGTAAAAACGGAGAAATAGGTTTAGCAGATGAACAAGGAGGCTTTAGGAAAGGTAGGGGTGTGGGGACCAGGTTTTTTACAGTAAAAACATATAAGTGAACAGTATTTAGATAAGGCTAAAGAGGTCTTTGTGGCATTATGGATTTGGAAAAGGCGTAGACAGGGTGGATAGGGGGGCAATGTGGCAGATGTTGCAAGTGTATGTGTTAGGGGGTAGGTTACTGAAAGCATGAAGAGTTTTTACGAGGATAGTGAGGCTCAAGTTAGAGTATGTAGGAAAGAGGGAAATTTTTTCCCAGTAAAAGTAGGCCTTAGACAAGATGTGTGATGTCACCGTGGTTGTTTAATATATTTTAAAATGGGGTTGTAAGAGAAGTAAATGCGGGGGTTTTTGGCAAGAGGCGTGGAGTTAAAAGATAAAGAATCACACACAAAGTGGGAGTTGTCACAGCTGCTCTTTGCTGAGGACACTTTTGCTCTTGGGAGATTCTGAAGAGAAGTTGGCAGAGATTGGTGGATGAATTTTGGTAGGGTGTGCAAAAGAAGAAAATTTTAAAGGTGAATACAGGAAAGAGTAAGGTTATGAGGATAACAAAAAAGATTAGGTGATGAAAGATTGAATATCAGATTGGAGGGAAAAGAGTATGGAGGAGGTGAACGTATTCAGATATTTGGGAGTGGACGTGTCAGCGGATGGGTCTATGAAGATGAGGTGAATCATAAATTGATGGGGGAAAAAGAGTGATTTGGTGCACTTAGGAGTCTGTGGAAACAAAGAACTTTGTCCTTGGAGGCAAAGGGGGGAATGTATGAGAGTATTAGTTTTACCAACGCTCTTATAGGGGTGTGAAGCGGGGGGTGATGAATGTTGCAGCGAGGAGAAGGCTGGAGGCAGTGGAGATGTCATGTCTGAGGGCAATGTGTGGTTGTGAATATAATGCAGAGAATTCGTAGTTTGGAAGTTAGGAGGAGGTGCGGGATTAACCAAAACTGTTGTCCAGAGGGCTGAGGAAGGGTTGTTGAGGTGGTTCGGACATGTAGAGAGAATGGAGCGAAACAGAATGACTTCAAGAGTGTATCAGTCTGTAGGGGGAAGGAAGGCGGGGTAGGGGTCGGCCTAGGAAGGGTTGGAGGGAGGGGGTAAAGGAGGTTTTGTGTGCGAGGGCTTGGACTTCCAGCAGGCATGCGTGAGCGTGTTTGATAGGAGTGAATGGAGACAAATGGTTTTTAATACTTGACGTGCTGTTGGAGTGTGAGCAAAGTAACATTTATGAAGGGATTCAGGGAAACCGGCAGGCCGGACTTGAGTCCTGGAGATGGGAAGTACAGTGCCTGCACTCTGAAGGAGGGGTGTTAATGTTGCAGTTTAAAAACTGTAGTGTAAAGCACCCTTCTGGCAAGACAGTGATGGAGTGAATGATGGTGAAAGTTTTTCTTTTTCGGGCCACCCTGCCTTGGTGGGAATCGGCCGGTGTGATAATAAAAAAAAAAAAAAAATAAATAATGCCCATCTATTTACATATAATTACTGTATTTCTGGAAAATATATACAGCATTTTCCACACTGCGGCCGGGCGGAGTTCGTTACTAAACGACTCAAATTGCTCATTTGGCAAAGGTGGAGGACCTGGGTACATATAGGATCTGGCATCCACACGGCGACATATTACACAAGATTTAATCACCCTTTTTACACTTTGCCGTCCTTGTGGAATCCAGAAAGTTTCCCTAATACAATTTAAGGTATCTTTTACCCCACCATGCATTACATTTTTATGGGCATTTAGAACAATTAAATTTGTTAGATGATGAGTTTTGGGCAGTAAGATAGGGTGTTTAGCATAATCACCCAATTCAGCATTTTGTAACCTACCTCTGCACCTAATTACATTGTTCTCTAAATATAGCCCCAATTTTTCTATTATGGAACCTTTCACAATTTTTCTTTCCATCATAAATTTAATCTCATTTCCATGGATTTCTTCTTGTACTGTGGGTCGCAGTAGTGGAGCGGCAGCGGCAACAGGAACCTTGTCCTCTATTTTTACTTCTACCTGAGGTTCCCAGCAGCCCAGTGATGACCTAATCAAGACCCGCATAACACTAACATATGTGGATACCCAGAATGATATAAAGCAACTGCAGAAATCACCCAAAAGTTCACAAATTACCAACAAATAGGACTCGTACTACACCTCCTACCCCGCTGCCACTGAAGTGATACTCCACTACATTCACCCATCACCCATCGCCTACTATTCACCCGAAGCCACAGCCAATGGACAAGGGTCAGAACAATAAAAGAAGATCCAGTAACCAGCTAAGGACTCCTAACATCAAAGGTGAGAGCGGTAATAACATGAGGAAAACTTGTGGGACTGCCAGCCAGGACACAACCCTCATCACCCACCGGCATCACCACAACACACGACAGACAACAACAAACATGGCTGCCGCTACAGTCCAAGATAACTCCTTCCCAGTATTTGATGTCAAGAAGATCACCGACCCAAAATAGCTAAACTCCTTATGATTCAGAAACCAAACGATCACAAACTAACTCAAGAAATGCAGGAACTAAAGGCTAGCAATGCAGATTACCCCAACAAAATCACTGCTCTAGAACATAAACTAGACACTCTAGAACAACAAAGCAACACCCACACCCGGTCCCTAGACACCATCAAAAAAAACACTCTAAAAGACCAAGTCAAACCCTACCCTTTCTACCAACATTACAGAGGAAAGATCAAGAGTGGACCAACAACTTGCCAATGTCATAACCAAATTCCAGACCATAATGACCAACACAGCTATCTGACGCTGTTGTAGTTAACAGCAAACATCTCCCAAACCCCCAGTTACCAAGAGACCTGCATGGAGACCACCCTACAGCTTATCAAGGACCACCTTTGCCTTTAAAGTATGTAGTGATGACCTAAAGGATTGCAAACTGATTTGGGGTCCAAGCAGGTAAAAAAACAGTGCTGTTAAATTTCAAACTAGCCTACAAAGAAATAACCTACTAAAAAAATCTATTTTTATAAAACTGATGTTAACGTCAATGAGTGCCTTACCAAAACGAGACAAAACCTTCTTTATCGGCTAAGAAAATTGCGCTATGCCCAAAAAAACCACCAGTGCTTTGTGAGGGATGGAAAAATAGCAGTTAGGAAACAGCCCACTGGGAAAGATACTTCATCTCCACAGAACATGACCTTAAAACATTCCTAAGTGAGGCTGGACTAACAGAATCAGAGTAAAGTGCAGATAATAAACCCCTAGTCCACCGTTAGTGTTATATTGTCATAAATTTGTGCCCCCCTAAAAAATTTTAATACCCCAACTACTTTTAATTGTCATTGTTGTATTCAACGACCATTTACCTCATAGTCTTAATTGTGTTTAATATCTAAAGAATCTATCTCCTTTTTTACAACTTACCACATCACTGTTCCATCTTATTTTATTATAAAACTAACCAAAACTTGTCTTCAATAATTCTACCTCACTTTAAAAATACTCAATTGCCCAATTTTATTCTAAATCCCTATTATTGCCCAATTTTACTTTAAACTATATTGATCAAACTTATTGTAAACTTCTTTTAAACGTTTTTAAACTAGTATTTTCAACTACAACTTTTATATTATCCTGTCTACCATCTTACTAGCATATTATAACCAAGTCATTGCCATTTTTATTTTTATCATTTTTTTTTTTTTTATTATTTTTGCTACCCTTAATTTGTTGTATTTTATCCTGTCAATTTAAATCTAATTATACTCTAATTCTTGTAAACAACTTATGTAAGACCTTAGTGCAATTACAATTGAGAGTCTTGTTCCTTTATTACATTATTAGATTAATCACAGTTTTACTCTAGCTCATTCTAGCTCAATACATAGTCAATACCAAATTCACTATACTAGACCATAGTGCAATTACTAGTGAGAGACTGGTGCTATTTGTAATTTGTATTTTTATATTATTAGACTAAACCTAGTTGTACTATAGCTCTTTCTAGCTCAATACATAGTCAATACCAAATTCACTACATTAGGACCGTAGTGCAATTACTAGTGAGAGACTAGTGCTATTTTTAATTTGTATTTTTATATTATTAGATTAAATTCAGTTGTACCATAGCTCATTCTAACTCAATACATAGTCAATACCAAATTCACTATATTAGACCATAGTGCAATTACTAGTGAGGAGACTAGTGCTATTTTTAATTTGTATTTTATATTATTGATTAAACCCATTGTACTATAGCTCATTCTAGCTCAAAACATAGACTCCACAAAAGTCATTATTAGACCTTAGTGCCAATTACAAGTGAGAGTCTTGTTCTTTTTTTATTTATATTTTTATATTACTAGTTTATACCTAGTTGTACTTTAGTTCATTCCAAACACAACACACAGACAACATCAACTTCATTATGTGTAGTAGTGACTATATCCTACATGGGCCAAAATACTCTAGCTATATACTTGTCCAAACTTCCTACCACTACAGATATCAGTACTAGAACTCAACACACAAAATCAGGATATAAATAACCATTATTTAAACCTAGAAGAGAATGATCACGTTGACCCTGATCTAAAACCTCCATAATCTGACACCCCAAACAAAACCTTTGGAAAAATAATGCCTTTATTAAAACAGCATCACAAGCCACCACTATCCTAAAAAAATCTAAAAGATTACAGTACTTTCTACAACATCAGGTCCCTTTAAACAAACACTATGATGACCTCCTAGCACTCCCTTTAATCACTAAAGACACCCCTTTTCCTGCATTATTCTTACTGAGACCTGGCTTAAGCAGGACACAATAGATATCTACCCTCTACCAGGATACACAGCAATTCACAACTGCAGACCAAACCAATTGGGGGTGGTATTGCAATCTACTACTCTAACCAATTATCTTGTCTTAGCACCACTTGCTTTAGTGATAATATGGGGAATACATTTTTGTAATTTTTACTGTAAAAAAAAACTTAAGACGCCTATAACAATGGTGCCATTTACCGGATACTTTACACAAACATCCCAAATTTCAGTGAGAAATTAAAGTCACTAATAACAAACAGACAAATGAATAAGCACCACCTTCTCTTAGCTGGAGACTTCAACATCAACCTTGCTTACTAGATGATCAGCCTGTAACTGATTTCATCAACACTATGAACAACACACTTCTCATACCAACATAAACTAAACCAACCAGGCTCACTGAGACAAATGCAACCATAATAGACCACATATGGACCAATATACTAGCCCCCTTAATCAGGGATAAACACAGATAGCACTACAGACCACTACCCTACCCTTCCTCCCGACAAACATTAGTAAACCACCACTTGAATACAACAAAGTCCCCATTTAGACTCCATGACGAGGCCTCAGTAAGGGAAGTTCACAGCTGACCTAGAGACTGTTGATTGGCCTACAGAATTCTCCAAGGCCAATGGTATTGATGACTGGACAGACATTTTTCTTAACAAATTACTTAGACTATACAACAAACATTGCCCTATAAAAACAAAAAGATCACAAACAAACGGTTGGTTTGCCCATGGCTAACCAGCACCATTCTGAAATCCATTGACAAGAAACACCAATATGAAAAGCAATATAGACAGGGCTTAATACACAAGATACTCTTAAACACTATTCATCAGCTCTCACCCAAAATAATAAAGAAAGCCAAACAACTATACTACTCCAGTAGATTCACAGACACTAGAGGAGATATAAAAAGACCTGGAAAACACTCTCTCAGATTCTAGGGACCCACAAACTGAGAAAAACCAAGAATATTGTCCTAACAACCTAATGAAACACCACTACATCCCACTGACACAGCTAACAAGATAAACGACTTCTTCTCAAACATAGGACTAATCTCGCCAGTAAAATCCCACATACCAATGCCCATGCCGGGGACTACCTAGATGGGAATTTTTCCCCAATTCCTTCTATTTTTGCACCAACTGAGCCCACGGAAGTCATTGAGAATATAAAGTCACTTAAAAATAACTCGGGGAATCTGTCTCATGTCCCACCATTTTCTGTACAAGCGAGCGGCCCATGTCCTTTCGCATGCTATTTCATTACTTTTTAACAAGTCACTTGAGACTAGCACCTTCCCGAAACACTCAAGATGGCAAGGGTTACACCAATTACATAAAAGGGGGTGACCCTACAGACTTAAACAACTATAGGCCAATATCTAACTTACCATTGCATCCAAAATCTTTGAGAAACTCGTGCACAGGAGACTGTATTCTTTATAACGGCTCAAAACATACTCAACCCCTGCCAATTTGGATTCAGGAAAATAAAAGCACTAATGATCAATCATAAAAATGTTAGATCTGCTTTACACAGCATTGGAAAATAAGGAATATCCACTAGGAATTTTTTATTGACCTAAGAAAAGCTTTTGACACAGTAGACCACGACATCCTACTCCACAAACTTGATCATTACGGTATAAGAGGGCCCTGCGCTTGCTTATTTCAAATCTTACATTACTAATAGGTATCAGTAGTCCCCCATTAAAGACACAGCATCAGCAACACGGCCACTTGATACTGGAGTTCCACAGGGAAGTGTCCTTGGTCCCTGCTCTTCCTCATATACATCAATGACCTTCCAAACGTATCCCAACACCTGAAACCCATTCTCTTTGCTGATGACACGACTTATGTCATCTCTCACCCTAATCTTGCCACCCTCAACACCATTGTAATGAGGAGCTGATTAAAATATCGACTTGGATGACAGCCAATAAACTTACGCTTAACACTGACAAAAACCTACTATATTATGTTTGGTAGCAGAGCAGGAGATGCACAAAATTAAAATTAAGATTGACAACACTTAATTACCAAAATAATGGGGAAAATTCCTAGGCTTACACCCTTGACAACAACCTGAATTTCAGCACCCATATTTCCCGCATATAACCAAAAAAGTATCCAAAACGGTCGGGGTCCTCTCCAAGATACGATTTCTACCGTGCCGCAAAATGCCCTTCTCACACATAAACCCCTCACTTATTTATCCATACCTCACCTATAGTATTTGTGCTTGGGGATCAACTGCAGCAACACACCTAAAGCCAATAATAACCCAACAAAAAACTGCAGTAAGAATAATCACTAAAATCCCATCCCTGGGAACACCCCCCCCCACTCTTCATAGACCTAAACTTACTCCCAGTTCAGTACATCCACACTTACTACTGTGCAATCTACATCTACAGGGCCTTAAACTCTAATATCAACCTTTTACCTAAAACGCTTTCTTGATAGTTGTGACAGAACCCACAGGCATAACACCAGACACAAACATCTCTACGACATTCCCCGTGTCCGACTAAACCTTTACAAAAATTCAATGTATGTCAAAGGGCCCCAAAATCTGGAATACCCTACCTGAGAACTTAGAACTGCAGACACATTCATCACCTTCAAAACTACCATTAGAAAACTTTTTATCTCCTGATACACCCCGTCAACTAACTACACGAATACCACCTGGTGGTTCACACTTAAAAACTCACTCATTTGACCATAAACAGAAATATTAATCTCAATCTTTAAAAAAATGAATCCTGTGATACTCCAATACTAAAACTATGTACTGTGCCAAAACAAAAGCATTCACATTGCTAAACTCACAAACTAGTATTTTGTCACTTAGCCATAATACCAACTTACCTCATAATTTGTAATATTTTACAATTAAGAATAAAACTAAGTATGCCCAAAATGCCTAGCCATGCTAAGCGTTCTAGTGGTACACTCTGTAATCACAATTTTACTACATGTAAACCACACAATAACCAAATTTCTGTAAACTCAGCATTGTAATCCTTATAGAGAATAAACTTTGAATTTGAATTTGAATTGAATATTCAAGAGGATGTGAAAACGTATATGAGATATTCATCTTGTTTAAAAATTTAAACACCAACTTAGTTACATTGATTAGTTTAGGTAAAGAAGAATACCTATTTATATCAATGGCTAAGGAAGGACAAACTATTGGAGCGGTGGTCACAGTAATTTCAACAGGAGCAATATACGTCTTTTGTACAGGCCAATTAGCTTTATTTACCAACCAGCTCGGTCCTTTAAACCATGATACAGCATTTACAAATTTAGCATAAGATAAACCTCAAGACAAGAAATCAGCTGGATTCTCCTCACCAGGCATATGATTAAATGTTAACATATGCTGACCCAAACTATTATACTTCTCTTGCATCTGATTAATTTCAGCAACTCTGTTTTGTATGTACACAATTTTACTGTTTCCATTATGAATCCATTGTAAGGATACCTCATTATCAGACCAAATTACAGTGTAGCTAATATTTTCTCATGCAAAATTATTTCTTATATAATTAGCTAATTTGACACCTACATAAATGACTGTTAATTCCAACTGAGGTAAAGTACGTGATTTTAAATTGGGACACTTTAGCCTAAGACAAAGAGAAATAACACTATTGCATTGAAGATAAGCAACTGCTCCCATATGCCAATTTTGAAACATCACAAAAAATGTGGAGTACATTTTTCCCATTTGGACTGGCCACCTGGCGTGGAACTCCAAATTGGGAAATTTTTCATAACACCATTAATTTACCCACCTGTTAATGAATTCCTAGTAGAGTTTTACCCAAGCACAAATTTAGTAGATGGGATACGGGAGAATAGAACACAGGGAAGAGGGTAAAGGTTTATAAACTAAAAGGGGGAAGGGTTAGGGTAAGTTTATAACATATTGGGGAAATGGGCAAAGGGAGAGCATAGGCAATGGGGTGAAGAGGTATGGGGGGGTTTAAAAATGTAGTGTTAGAGTGTTCAGCAAAATTTTTTGGGTTAACGGAAAGTGGGTCAGGAGGGAAGAGGAGCGATGGTGGAATGATGATGTAAAGAAGAGTAAGGGAAAAAAAAGTTAGCATATGAGAAGTTTTTACAAAGTAGAAGTGATGCAAGAGGGAAGAGTATATGGAGAAAAGAGAGAAGTTAAGAGAGTGGTAAGCAATGTAAAAAGAGAGCAAATGAGAGATTTGGGTGAGATGTTATCAACAAATTTTTGAAAATAAGAAAAAGTTTTGAGTGAGATTAACAAGTTAAGAAAAGCCTAGAGAAAAAAATGGATTTGTCAGTTAAAAATAGGAAAAGGAGATTTATTAAATGGAGAGTTAGAGGTATTGGGAAGATGGAAGGAATATTTTGAGGAATTTTTAAAAATGTTGATGAAGATAGGGAAGCTGTGATTTCGTGTATAGGGCAAGGAGGAATAACACTCTTGTAGGAGTGAGGAAGAGCCAGTTGTGAGTGTGGGGAAGTTCGTGAGCAGTAGGTAAAATGAAAGGGGTAAGGCAGCCGGGGATTGATGGGATAAAAGATAGAAATGTTAAAAGCAGGTGGGGATATAGTTTTGGAGTGGTTGGTGCAATTTTTAATAAATGTATGGAAGAGGGTAAGGTACCTTGGATTGGCAGAGAGCATGCATAGTTCCTTTGTATAAAGGAAAAAGGGGATTAAAAGAGAGTGCAAAAATTATAGGGGATAAGTCTGTTGAGTGTACCGGGTAAAGTGTATGGTAGAGTTTAAATTGAAAGAATTAAGAGTAGACGGAGAATAGGATAGCAGATGAACAAGGAGGTTTTAAAGGAAAGGTAGGGGTGTGTGGACCAGGTGTTTACAGTGAAACATAATAAGTGAACAGTATTTAGATAAGGCTAAAGAGGTCTTTGTGGCATTTATGGATTTGGAAAAGGCGTATGACAGGGTTGGATAGGGGGGCAATGTGGCAGATGTTGCAAGTGTATGGTGTAGGAGGTAGGTTACTGAAAGCAGTGAAGAGTTTTTACGAGGATAGGAGGCTCAATTAGAGTATGTAGGAAAGGGGAAAATTTTTTTTTCCCAGAAAAAGTAGGCCTTGAAAAGGGTGTGTGTCACCGTGGTTTTTTTAATTTTTTTAAGAGGGGGGTTGAAGAGAATAAAGCGAGGGTTTTGGCAAGAGGCGGGGATTAAAAGATAAAGAATCAACACAAAGGGGGAGTTGTCACAGCTGCTCTTTGCTGAGACACTGTGCTCTTGGGAGATTCTGAAGAGAAGTTGCGAGATTGGGGATGAATTTGGTAGGGGTGCAAAAGAAAAAATTTTAAAGGTGAAACAGGAAAGGAAAGGGTTATGAGGATAAAAAAAAAGATTGGTGATGAAAATTGAATATCAATTGGAGGGGAAATTAGGGAGGGGGGTGACTTTTAGATATTTGGGAGGGATTTTGTCCGGAGGGGGCTATAAAAGATGGGGTGAATATAGAATTGATGAGGAAAAAGAGGAGGGTGCATTTAGGAGCCCTGGGGAAACAAAAGAACTTTGTCCTTGGGGGCAAAGAGGGGAATTATGAAGTATATTTTTTACCAACGCTCTTATATGGGTGTGAAGCTGGGTGATGAATGTTGCAGCGAGGAAAAGGCTGGGGGGCAGGGAGATTCAGTCGAGGGCAATGTGGGGTGTGAAATAATCAGAGAATTCGTAGTTTGGAAGTTAGGAGGAGGTGCGGGATTACCAAAATGTTGCCCAAGGGCTGAGGAAGGGTTGTTGGGGGTGGTTGGGCATGTAGAGAGAATGGAGCGAAACAGAATGACTTCAAGAGTGTTCGTCTGTAGTGGAAGGGAAAGGGGGGGTAGGGGTCGGCCTAGGAAGGGTTGGAGGGAGGGGGAAAAGGAGGTTTTGTGTGCGGGGGGGTGGACTTCCAGCAGGCTCGTGAGGTGTTTGATAGGAGGAATGGAGACAATGGTTTTTAATACTTGACGTGCTTTTGGGAGTTGACCCAAAAGTAACATTTATAAAGGTTGGGGGAAAAACCGCAGGCCGGACTTGAGTCTGGAGAGGGGAAAGTACAGTGCCTGCACTCTGAAGGGGGGTGTTATGGCATTTAAAAACTGTGTGTAAAGCACCCTTCTGGCAGACAGTGATGGAGTGAATGATGGTGAAAGTTTTTCTTTTTCGGGCACCCTGCCCTTGGGGGGAATCGGCCGGTGTGATAAAAAAAAAAAAAAAAAAATAAAAAATGCCCCCTTTTTTACATAAATTTCTGTATTTCTGGAAAATATATACAGCATTTCCACCTGCGGCCGGGCGGAGTTCGTTATAAAGACCCAAAAATTTCTCATTTGGCAAGGTGGAGGACCTGGGGAATATGGATTGGATCCCCACGGGGAATATTAAAAGATTTAAACACCCTTTTTTTCCCTTTTCCGTCCTTTTTGGGAATCCAGAAAGTTTCCCTAATACAATTTAAGGTACTTTTTCCCCCCCATGCATTACATTTTTAGGGCATTTAGAACAATTAAATTTGTTTGATAGGTTTTTTGGGGGGTAAGATAGGGGGTTTAGCATAAAACACCAAAATTTAGCATTTTTTTAAACCCACCTTGCCCAAATTTCATTGTTTTCTAAATATAGCCCCCAAATTTTTTTTTTTTTTGGGAAACCCTTTTACAATTTTTTTTTCCATCAAAATTTAAACTCATTTATGGGTTTTTTTCTTGTACTGTGGGGCGCAGTAGTGGCAGTGGCAGCGGCAACAGGAACCTTGTCCTCTATTTTTACTTCTACCTGAGGTTCCCAGCAGCCCAGTGATGACCTAATCAAGACCCGCATAACACTAACATATGTGGATACCCAGAATGATATAAAGCAACTGCAGAAATCACCCAAAAGTTCACAAATTACCAACAAATAGGACTCGTACTACACCTCCTACCCCGCTGCCACTGAAGTGATACTCCACTACATTCACCCATCACCCATCGCCTACTATTCACCCGAAGCCACAGCCAATGGACAAGGGTCAGAACAATAAAAGAAGATCCAGTAACCAGCTAAGGACTCCTAACATCAAAGGTGAGAGCGGTAATAACATGAGGAAAACTTGTGGTACTGCCAGCCAGGACACAACCCTCATCACCCACCGGCATCACCACAACACACGACAGACAACAACAAACATGGCTGCCGCTACAGTCCAAGATAACTCCTTCCCAGTATTTGATGTCAAGAAGATCACCGACCCAGAAATAGCTAAACTCCTTATGATTCAGAACCAAACGATCACCAAACTAACTCAAGAAATGCAGGAACTAAAGGCTAGCAATGCAGATTACCCCAACAAGATCACTGCTCTAGAACATAAACTAGACACTCTAGAACAACAAAGCAACACCCACACCCGGTCCCTAGACACCATCAACACTCTAAAAGACCAAGTCACCCTACTTACTACCAACATTACAGAGGAAAGATCAAGAGTGGACCAACAACTTGCCAATGTCATAACCAACTTCCAAGACCATAATGACCAACAGCAGCTATCTGACGCTGTTGTAGTTAACAGCAAACATCTCCCACCCACAGTTACCCAAGAGACCTGCATGGAGACCACCCTACAGCTTATCAAGGACCACCTTTGCCTTAACGTATGTAGTGATGACCTAAAGGATTGCAAACTGATGGGCTACCAAGCAGGTAAAAAAACAGTGCTGTTAAAATTTCAAACTAGCCTACAAAGAAATAACCTACTAAAACATCTATTTCTATGAAAACTGATGTTTACGTCAATGAGTGCCTTACCAAAACGAGACAAAACCTTCTTTATCGGCTAAGAAAATTGCGCTATGCCCAAAAAATCCACCAGTGCTTTGTGAGGGATGGAAAAATAGCAGTTAGGAAACAGCCCACTGGGAAGAGATACTTCATCTCCACAGAACATGACCTTAAAACATTCCTAAGTGAGGCTGGACTAACAGAATCAGAGTAAAGTGCAGATAATACCCATAGTCCACCGTTAGTGTATTTGTCATAAATTTGTGCCCCCCTAAAATTCTAATACCCCAACTACTTTTAATTGTCATTGTTGTATTCAACGACCATTCTACCTCATAGTCTTAATTGTGTTTAATATCTAAAGAATCTATCTCCTTTTTTACAACTTACCACATCACTGTTCCATCTTATTTTATTATAAACTAACCAAAACTTGTCTTCAATAATTCTACCTCACTTTAAAAAATACTCAATTGCCCAATTTTATTCTAAATCCCTATTATTGCCCAATTTTACTTTAAACTATATTGATCAAACTTATTGTAAACTTCTTTTAAACGTTTTTAAACTAGTATTTTCAACTACAACTTTTATATTATCCTGTCTACCATCTTACTAGCATATTATAACCAAGTCATTGCCATTTTTATTTTTATCATTTTTTTTTATTATTATTTTGCTACCTTAATTTGTGTATTTTATCCTGTCAATTTAAATCTAATTATACTCTAATTCTTGTAAACAACTTATGTAAGACCTTAGTGCAATTACAATTGAGAGTCTTGTTCCTTTATTACATTATTAGATTAATCACAGTTTTACTCTAGCTCATTCTAGCTCAATACATAGTCAATACCAAATTCACTATACTAGACCATAGTGCAATTACTAGTGAGAGACTGGTGCTATTTGTAATTTGTATTTTTATATTATTAGACTAAACCTAGTTGTACTATAGCTCTTTCTAGCTCAATACATAGTCAATACCAAATTCACTACATTAGACCGTAGTGCAATTACTAGTGAGAGACTAGTGCTATTTTTAATTTGTATTTTTATATTATTAGATTAAATTCAGTTGTACCATAGCTCATTCTAACTCAATACATAGTCAATACCAAATTCACTATATTAGACCATAGTGCAATTACTAGTGAGAGACTAGTGCTATTTTTAATTTGTATTTTTATATTATTAGATTAAACCTATTGTACTATAGCTCATTCTAGCTCAAAACATAGACTCCACAAAAGTCATTATTAGACCTTAGTGCAATTACAAGTGAGAGTCTTGTTCTATTTTTTATTTATATTTTTATATTACTAGTTTATACCTAGTTGTACTTTAGTTCATTCCAGCACAACACACAGACAACATCAACTTCATTATGTGTAGTAGTGACTATACTCTACATGACCAAAATACTCTAGCTATATACTTGTCCAAACTTCCTACCACTACAGATATCAGTACTAGAACTCAACACACAACTCAGGATATAAATAACCATTATTTAAACCTAGAAGATGATTGATCACGTTGACCCTGATCTAAACCTCCATAATCTGACACCCAATCAAAACCTATTGGAAAGTAACTGCCTTTATTACACAGCATCACAAGCCACCACTATCCTAAACAATGCTAAAAGATTATCAGTACTTAACTACAACATCAGGTCCTTAAGCAAACACTATGATGACCTCCTAGCACTCCTTGAATCACTAAAGACACCCTTCTCCTGCATTATTCTTACTGAGACCTGGCTTAAGCAGGACACAATAGATATCTACCCTCTACCAGGATACACAGCAATTCACAACTGCAGACCAAACCAAGTTGGGGGTGGTATTGCAATCTACTACTCTAACCAATTATCTTGTCTTAGCACCACTTGCTTTAGTGATGAATATGGGGAATACATTTTTGCTAATTTTACTGTAAAAAAAAACTTAAGACGCCTATAACAATCGGTGCCATTTACCGGATACCTCACACAAACATCCCAAATTTCAGTGAGAAATTAAAGTCACTAATAACAAACAGACAAATGAATAAGCACCACCTTCTCTTAGCTGGAGACTTCAACATCAACCTTGGCTTACTAGATGATCAGCCTGTAACTGATTTCATCAACACTATGAACAACACACTTCTCATACCAACAATAACTAAACCAACCAGGCTCACTGAGACAAATGCAACCATAATAGACCACATATGGACCAATATACTAGCCCCCTTAAATCAGGGATAATCACAGATAGCACTACAGACCACTACCCTACCTTCCTCCTGACAAACATTAGTAAACCACCACTTGAATACAACAAAGTCTCATTTAGACTCCATGACGAGGCCTCAGTAAGGAAGTTCACAGCTGACCTAGAGACTGTTGATTGGCCTACAGAATTCTCCAAGGCCAATGGTATTGATGACTGGACAGACATTTTTCTTAACAAATTACTTAGACTATACAACAAACATTGCCCTATAAAAACAAAACAGATCACAAACAAACGGCTTGGTTGCCCATGGCTAACCAGCACCATTCTGAAATCCATTGACAAGAAACACCAATATGAAAAGCAATATAGACAGGGCTTAATACACAAAGATACTCTTAAACACTATTCATCAGCTCTCACAAAGTAATAAAGAAAGCCAAACAACTATACTACTCCAGTAGATTCACAGACACTAGAGGAGATATAAAAAAGACCTGGAAAAACCTCTCTCAGATTCTAGGGACCCACAAACTGAGAAAATCCAAGAATTTGTCCTAACTAAACCTAATGAAACACCACTACATCCCACTGACACAGCTAACAAGATAAACGACTTCTTCTCAAACATAGGATCTAATCTCGCCAGTAAAATCCCACATACCAATGCCCATGCCGGGGACTACCTAGATGGGAATTTCCCTAATTCCTTCTATCTTGCACCAACTGAGCCCACGGAAGTCAATTGAGAATATAAAGTCACTTAAAAATAACTCGGGGAATCTGTCTCATGTCCCACCATTACTGTACAAGCGAGCGGCCCATGTCCTTTCGCATGCTATTTCATTACTTTTTAACAAGTCACTAGAGACTAGCACCTTCCCGAAACTACTCAAGATGGCAAGGGTTTACACCAATACATAAAGGTGGTGACCCTACAGACTTAAACAACTATAGGCCAATATCTAACTTACCATTGCTATCCAAAATCTTTGAGAAACTCGTGCACAGGAGACTGTATTCTTTATAACGGCTCAAAACATACTCAACCCCTGCCAATTTGGATTCAGGAAAAATAAAAGCACTAATGATGCAATCATAAAAATGTTAGATCTGCTTTACACAGCATTGGAAAATAAGGAATATCCACTAGGAATTTTTATTGACCTAAGAAAAGCTTTTGACACAGTAGACCACGACATCCTACTCCACAAACTTGATCATTACGGTATAAGAGGCCATGCGCTTGCTTATTTCAAATCTTACATTACTAATAGGTATCAGTACGTCACCATTAAAGACACAGCATCAGCAACACGGCCACTTGATACTGGAGTTCCACAGGGAAGTGTCCTTGGTCCCCTGCTCTTCCTCATATACATCAATGACCTTCCAAACGTATCCCAACACCTGAAACCCATTCTCTTTGCTGATGACACGACTTATGTCATCTCTCACCCTAATCTTGCCACCCTCAACCCATTGTGAATGAGGAGCTGATTAAAATATCGACTTGGATGACAGCCAATAAACTTACGCTTAACACTGACAAAACCTACTATATTATGTTTGGTAGCAGAGCAGGAGATGCACAAATTTAACATTAAGATTGACAACACTTAATTACCGAAATAATGGTCGGGAAAATTCTAGCTTACACCTTGACAACAACCTGAAGTTCTGCACATATCCAGAATATACCAAAAAAGTATCAAAAGGTGGGTCCTTCTCCAAGATACGATTACTACGTGCCGCTAATTGCCTTCTAACTATACACACTCCACTTATTTATCCATACTCACCTATAGTATTTGTGCTGGGGATCAACTGCAGCATCACACATAAAGCCAATAATTAACCCAAACAAAAAGCTGCCAGGATGAATAATCACTAAAACCCACATCCCTGGCAACACCCCACCCCACTCTTCATAGACTAACACTTAACTCCCAGTTCAGTACATCCACACTTACTAACTGTGCAAATCTAATTACAGGGCCTTAAAACTCATATTATCAACTTGTCCTAAAAACGCTTTCTTGATAGTTGTGTGGCAGACCCAGGCATAACACCAGACACAGAACATCTTTCGACATTCCGTGTCCGATAAACCTTTACAAAAATTCAATGTATGTCAAAAGCCCTAAAATCTGGAATACCCTACCTGAGAAAATTAGAACTGCAAGACAAATTCATCACCTTCAAAACTACCATTAGTAAACTTTTATCTCTGATACTCCCCGTCAACTAACTACACGTATCCACCTGGTGGTTCACACTTACACTCACTCATTTGAACATAAACAGAAATATTAATCTTCAATCTTAAAATAATGTATCCTTGCATACTCCAATACTAAAAACTATGTACTGTGCCAAAACAAAAGCATTCACATTGCTAAACTTCACGCAAATAGTATTTAGTCACTTAGCCATAATACCAATTACCTCATAATTTGTAATATTTTTACAATTAAGAAATTATTATAATTATAATATAATAAATTAAAAATTTTTTTTATTTATATTTTTTATAAAAAAAGACTAAACTAAGTATGCCCAATTTGCCCTTGCCATGCTATAGCGTTTAGTGGTACACTCTGTAATTCACAATTTTACTACATGTAAACCACACAATAACCAAAATTTATGTAAACTCAGCCTGTGTAATCCTTAAGAGAATAAACTTTGAATTTAGAATTTGACATTGGAATATTCAAGAGGATGTGAAAACGTATATGAGTATTCATCTTGTTTAAAATTTAAACACCCAACTTAGTTACATTGATTAGTTTAGGTAAAGAGAATAATACCTACTTTATATCTATGGCTAAGGAAGGACAACACTATTGGAGCGGTGGTCACAGTAATTTCAAACTGGAGGAAATATACGTCTTTTGTACAGGCCAATTTGCTTTATTTACCCAACAGCTAGGTCCTTTAATACTGATACTGCATTTACAAATTTGCATAAGATAAACCTCAAGACACAGAAATCAGCTGGATTCTCCTCACCTGGCATATGATTAAATGTTCAACATATATGCTGACCAAAACTAATATACTTACTCTTGATCTGATTAATTTCAGCAACTCTGTTTTGTTTGTTACACTACTTTTACCTGTTTCCATTATGATTCCTTTGTAAGGATACTCATTATCAGACAAATTACAGTGTACGCTAATTATTTCTCTCATGGCCAAACTTATTTCTTATATAATTAGCTATTTGACACCTAATTATTGAATGTTTATTTCCAACTGAGGTAAAGTAGTGATTTAATGGAGACACTTTAGCCTTAGACATAAGGAGAAAAATAACACTATTGCATTGACAGCATAAAGCAAACTGCTCACATTATGCCAATTTTGAAAACATCACAAAAAATGTGGAGTACATTTTTCCCATTTGGACTGGCCACCTGAAGTGGGAACTCCAAAATTGGAATTTTCTCATAATCCCCAAATTAATTCATCCCACCTGTTAATGAATTCCTCAGGTAGAGTTTCATCCCAAGCACATTTAAGTTTCCATGCTTCCTGTATTAATAATTTCCCTCTTATAGTAAGGGGTGACACTAAACCTAGTGGATCAAAACATTTGGAAACTTCAGCAAGCAAAACTCTCTTAGTTAATTTATTGGGCATACTGTAATTATTAGGTTTTAACATTAACAAATCTCTCTCAGTATCCCAAGTTAATCCCAATACATTACTACATTTTGGCACTTCATCTCCAGGGAAATCTTTACTTATTTTGTCCTTTAATTTGGACGAATTACTATTCCATTCCCTCAGAGGAATACTTGCACTTTGCATTATTTTAGTAGCCTCTCCATAAGCCATTAACAGTTCCTCTTCAGTTGACGTCACACCCAGGAAATTGTCCACATAAAATTGTTTGCTCATTACTTTACTCAATGGACTTCCCATACGTTTAAGGTGTGCATTTATCGTTGCTTGAAGTAGGAACGGACTGGATGTAGCACCAAATGATACGCTCCTAAAGCGAAAGGTTTTCAGAGGGCTAAGTGGGTCACTAGGATTCTCAGGCCATAAGAAGCGGGTACAATCCCGGCCATCCTCTTGTAAACCCACTCTTAGGAAAGCTTTACTTATGTCAGCCGTAAAGGCATAATTCTTCACCTTGAAATTTAATAAGATATCTCCTAATTTTTCCGTCAATGACGGACCTGTCATCAAACAGTCATTTAAACTAGGTACATTTTTGTTACTCCTGGCACTACAATTAAACACAGTTCTCAGAGGAGTGGTCTTAGAATCCTTCTTCACTTCGTGATGTCATAAAAAAGCCAACATGGCCGACGCAGCAGGTTGTGTAGCGGGCTAGCTGCGGGATTTTCAAGGATAGCTCCTGGTCAAAGAGGCTGACCAGGTCCCTACTTAACAGAACTCAGTGTGAATGCTTTGAGAAGATACCAGAGCAGCGAACGGACTTCCCAGTGCATCGTTTCAGCGTAAATAGTTGAAGTGTTGTGCAGAAGGTTTGGTGTTGTTGAGTCAGGACCAGTCAGCGCCTCCCCCCCCCTCTCCGCTGGGGGGGAGGGGGAGGGCGTGTGTAGTAAACAGTGACCCTCTCATAACGCCTCGCCCCTGCCCGTCTCCCCCGCCTCACCCACCCAACTCCCAGCGCCACCCCATCTATAGAGGGTACTTCTCCCCTAACCCATGTTGTCAGCGATGGCACTACAGGGAGTGCCGGGCTCACAGGAACTTCCACTACAGGGACAGCATCGTGGAGTTCGACCGCGAGGCAGCTGTCAGGTGTGCCACAGGCAGTGTGTACTCAGTTCCTCAAGCTTCAACATCCGTGCACACGAGGGCCTGGGATCTTCAGTCAACTTGGCGTCCACCAGGACGTTGCCATGTCCCTAGGACAGCTCTCCATCGGGCTGCTAACGGAGCCACTGGCTTCTTGGACCTCTTGGGAGGGTCGATGGTGCTCGTGCAAGCAGCAGATCCCGGGGCAACTTGCTGCTGTTTGCAATGGCTGTCTGCCGAGGAGAGACAGGCAACCTAGCAACATCTGTTGTTGGGGAAATGGATGAATTCCCTGCTATGTTTGTTAACTGCTCATTACTCTGTAATTTGTCTATGATTGTAATCATGTGATAACGTGTTTATCATTCATTACCTTTGAAACTTGTCATGATTGTGACCAGCTCTACCTGGAGCTCATTACCTTTTGTAAATTCTCATGATTAATGTGTTTATGATTCATTACCTTTGCAATTATTCATGAGTGTGACAAGCTCTACCTGGAGCTCATTACCTTTGTAACTTGGTCATGATTATGACCAGATCTATTTTCATTACCTTTGTAACTTGCTCAGCTATCAAAACTTTGGAGTCCAGTCCCTGGACCAATTATGTACCTCGTAATCTTTTTGACTACCCCCCACAGGGATGGGTATGGGGTGCATAAAAAACATATTAAACTAAACTAAAACTCCGTGTGTGGCAAATAGTGACCATAAATTTTGGCTTGCTCAGGAGGTACCTCTTCTATAAATTTATTAATTAACTGCTCAGCAGTTATATCATTATGGCAGTTAACAATTCTGGTGTCTTACTCAGTTCGCGGAGCTGAGCTTTAAAACCCTGTCCATATGCCATTCTTTTAATTAGTGGGCAATTCTGGATGGTTCAGTCCCCACGGAAGTCTTACCCAGTATTGTCCAGATTCAAATTTTACATCTCTAGGTACTGTTCCTGAGTAAAAGAATCGTCTGGACTTTCTTCATTTACATTTATTTCCAGTGCTGTCTAATTCCCACAATTTATGCACTGGCTCAACACCATCCTCTATGGAAGAATTATACTGGGGTACATTTAATGAGTAAGACACACATTTTGGTATTTGTAGTTTCCTCTCTAGTCATGAATTATTATTACGAGGAATCCTACCATACATTACATGGCCTCCCTGCAGTCTTCAAAAGGGTGGCACCACATTTCTTTACCATACCCTTTAAAAAGGAGGCATAATAGTCACTACCTATCAAAATATTTATTGGGCCTACAGAATCATCACTTACACCAGAAGGTGCTAAATTTACATTATGTGCAAGTCTTTCTGTAGTTTTTCTAAGCCCAACTGTAGATATTTTCTTGGAAGTCTATCTAATATTACTGCATTAACACGTTTTTTCTAAATTGCCCAACCTGACAGTTACATAAACAGTTTAATACAATTGAGCCCTTTTATCCGAGAGAAAACCAGATAATTTTAAAAGTTGTGGGATCTCCCATCTGTAATTTCATACCATCAAGACATTTACGTTTTATGAACGTACGCTGAGATCCCTGGTCCAATAATGCATTGACTTTTTTTTGATTTATGCCTTTTATCATCAATTTTTACCTGTAACACAGGTAAGGCTACTTCAGCAAAACCATCATTTTTAAAACATTAGCAGCAATTTTTACTTTTAGCCCTGTTGTGTCAGGATTGTCAACATTATCATTATTATCAACATTATCATATAGACCCTTACACATGACAAATATGGTGTCTTCCTTTGTGACATTGATAACAGTTGTTTAATTTGGCATGACAATCCTTTACATTGAAATTACCCAAACACCTGATACATCTGTCAAGTTCCTCCAATCTTTCAACTTTATCATTCCATGAATTGTATGCATTGCAATTCTCAGAAAAGACAATCTCTCTTTTCTTTGACTGGTTTCTTATTAAACTGGGCTACCCTTAGGAGGGTACTATTCTCTTACCTTGTGGAGAATCATTATTTCTGATTCTTGCTACCCTTTATATGCACCTATGCAACTCTTTTTAGGAATTGAATTTTGATTATTAACATTGGGATAATTTTTCCCTTTCTGAAACTTGATAGATACCTCAGAGTTATTTTGTTTGCATCTTTAAAATGAGTTGGTTGGCTGGTCTGCAACTGAACAATTAATTCTTGTAGACCTGTCTTATTTCCTCCAGACCAAAAAAAACCCTTGTAATATTTGTTCGAGATCCATTCAAGTGTTTGATAGTTTAATTTATTCTGTACCATGGCACTTAATAACCAGTCTGATTCCTTCAGATTATATTTATTACTTAAAGTTTGAGAGTGCTCTCCAGTTTAACTCTAAACTGCTGTAAACCTTTGTAAGTGTGATCTGGAGATTTTAAATTAACAATGATATTTTTCTAGATCCAATCTACTTTGTTCTATATTACCATAAGTGACCTTCAACAAGTCAACTGCTTTTCCCTTTTAAGAGTCATCTACATTGGAAAGGCTTTATGAGTATGTGAGCATCTCCTCTAATCTGTCCTTCGAGGTAAAAAAAATTTAGTTACACAGGCTAGGTCACTCCGGGCATGCACAGCTGCTTTAAAAATTGACAAAACTCCTCTCAATTCTCTCCAGGATTAAATACAGGTAAACATAATTCTGGGAGTTTTGGTTTAAAAACATCTTATTTGTTGGAGCAGACTGACCAACTGCCTGGTTTACACATTTTAATTTATTCAAGGCCTGACTTTTACAAGAAAGAAAACTTTTCCTCTAATTCATAATACTGATTAATCATAAGATCTACTTCAGTCTCATCTACACAGTTTACTAATAAATCTCCTTCATATTTGTTGTAATATAATTTGTATGAATCATATCTATTCCCCAAAGCATCTAAATACAATTTTAAATCATCAGTATTCACAGTTTCTTGATTCATTAATTCCAAAAAATTTATTATAGCCTTGGTTTTCATGACCCTTTCTAGTTTCAGTGATGCTGTTTTTGCTCTATATTCCATATGTTTGTCTTCTACATTAATTTCAGCCATGATCCCAAAGTATTAAATTCAACTTAATTAATAACACTGATTACAACGTACCTTTGAATAAATCCTAGCTACACTTGAGCTTTGCAATTACATGTAAGAAAATTGTAATATAAATTTTAAATACACATTAATAATGTTAGTTACACTTGAGCTTAGTAATTACACATGTAAGAAAATTATAATATTTAAATTTTTAAATGTACATTAATACAAACCTTTAAACCAGACTTGGCTCATTTAAAATTAATATTATACAAATTAATATAAATCCTTGCCAGAATTTTTGGGATAGCAAAATTTAAAATTATACACATTAATTATAATTAGCTACACTTGGCTTATTAATTGCACATACACTATATAAATCTTGGCCAGAATTGTCTTATCCCAAATTAATATTATACAAATTAATATAAATCCTTGCTGAATTTGGCATAGCAAAATTAAAATTATACACATTATTATAATCTTTAGTCATACTTGACTTGGCTTATCCAAATTAATGTTGTAATAATTATAATCCACTACATATTAAGTAAATTTGTGAACTTAACATCCACCTCCTTCTGTCATTTTACATATAATTATTAAGTAATTAACTAATTAATGACTTCACTAAATTTCCTCCTGTTCAAGAAGGACCAACGGGCAATTAAATTTGGAAAATTGCATTTATCTGAATGTAACTCATTATGTAAAATAACAGTAATGATAAACAAAGATAATTCAAACAACAATTGCGAGTCTCGTCTGCGCAGGCGCAGGCTTCCCATTTTTTATGACAAATTTTATTAAATACAGTATGGCCATCTATTTACATATAACTACTGTATTTCTGGAAAATATATACAGTATTTTCCACAATCTTCTTTTATAGGGAATGAGTTGTTTCCATCTCTTGAGACTGTGCTGGCTGTTGTGACGTTCTAGGGGATGTTTGGGCATACCTTTCTTTATATCTAATTCAAAATGCCCACAGTGTTTTCAATCAGATCTTTATTATTTATTACCAATATATATATATATATATATATATATATATATATATATATATATATATATATTTTATTTTAATATATATATATATATATATAAAAGTTCATTGAGGCGTGTTTCAAAGCGCGCCTCAATAAACAATTAACGCATATAGGAACGAAAAATCGAACAACGCCTGCTTACAACACCGAGATTCTCCCAAATCATCTCATGAAATTCAGGGACGTTCGGTTAGTGATCAAAAAACCCTTAATTTCCGCAGACACAAATGCCTTGAATCACTCTTGGGAGTTAGCGGGGCTGTTACCCATACCATGGCTTGTTGTAGTGCTTTAGAATCCCCTGTTCATGTGATGAAGAAGATTATACTTTTTTCAGGAGGAAATAGGAAGCTGAAGCTTCGCATAGATAAGTTTTGGGGGTGAGTGTGAGAAAGATTTAGTGGTAAAAGGTAGGAATGGTCACCAGCAGTGATAGTGGCAGCTGCTTTAAGTGGCAAGTGGTTCACAGTTCAGGAAGAAGGAAGATAAGGAGAGTTAATAAAGAAAATGTGAAGGTAGGAAATCGATTCTCTGTTCTCCAAGACGAGTGTACTTCACTGGTTAGTGAGGTTTAAGGTAAACCCCTGATTTCCCTGCTAATCAAGGTTAAGAATATTTTAATAGTAGGCGATTCTCAGGTAAGATATATGGACCGAGCATTTTGTAACAAGACAGAAAGGTCAGACAGAGAGTGTCTTCCTGGAGCTGGTGTTGACGACATAGTCAGCAGGTTGGATTTTATTATGGCAGGTAATGGGAACAAGGCCCATTATCTGGGCTTAGTGCTGGGGATAATTTACATTGGGAAGGGCAGGAGAGGGACTGCTGGATAAGTAAGGTCAGCCATGAGTGTTAGGCCCTTAAGGGAGGGACCCCGGGCATTGTAGCATCTTCCCTAAAAAGGGGAAAGTGGGCAAATATGGTTGTTAGGGCAATTGGTATAAATCGCTGGCTAGACGGGTCTGCAAAGAACTTGAATCCCTTCTTTGTTTACGGGGCCCTTTTTTTTTGGGCAAAAAAGTGTGTTTTCAAGGGATGGGGTTTTTCCCCCTTCGGGGGATGGAGTGGTTGATTGGGAAATTAAAATTGGGAGAGGGTAATTGTGACTTGTCTGGGAAATTTTAAAAACTGTTTGTTATGAGGTATGGGTGTTTGGGGGAAACAATCGGCTGCGGGTTTGGGGGTTAAAAACAGCATTTAAATTCCCGGGGGGATAATAAAGGGTTATTTTTAAAAAGGGACAATTTAAAAAATAAAGCGGGCTAGTAATGGAAAATTCGACTGATCAAAAAGGAGATATTTGAGGGAAACGGTAAAACTAGCCCCCTTAAATTTTTTAAACTATAAAAAATAGTAGGAGTCTAAAAATAATAGTGAGCAAAAAATTTACTTGCAAGGGTGGGTTTAATATAGTTTATTGGTAAAAACTGAGCCCCGGGTTTTTCAACCTGAAAGATGGGGGAAAAGGGCCTTCGGGAATGCAAACTTTACGGGGTTTTTTCCCTATTCCAAGTGGGGGCCAACGGGGAAGGGTTTTGGTGGTTTTTGGCGATGCATGTTCAGAGAAAATTTAAATTGTTTAGAAATGATATAAGATTAAAAACATCGGACACGGGAATCGTTTGCTTCAGTTTTCGAGGGTCGTGACAAATTAATTTTGGGTTTTGATTTATAGGCCCCCCCAAAACCCTTTTAGGAGTGCCCGTAAGCTGTTATGGGAAGAAATTAAAAAGGCATTTTAGTTTTGAAAAAAGTTGTGATAATGGGGGATTTTAACTTTTTGACAAATTGATTGGGAAAAAAATTTACAGGAAATGAAATTAAAAAGGGGATAAAATACCAAAGGTTGTTAGGTAAGCAATTAAAGCAACGTTGGTATTTTATTATGAAAAGTTTCGCCCACACCCGTAGGCTTTTTTAGTCAAAATCAGAAAAGTTTATAGAAGGAAGTTTCTTGAAAACGATGTTTTCAGTCCATACCCCTTTAAAATTTTGAGGTGGGCAGTCCCCCGTTTGGAGAAGAGCATTGTTCCATAGTATGAAACAATTTGGAGAAGAAAGTGACAGGATGGGCTTTTTATAGCGCCAAGAGGTGAGACGTAGGCCACTAGGAGAGGTAAGAACTCAGATGTTGAGAGGTCAGGTCCCTCTCAAATCCAGCCCCTCTCACTAGTGGAAGTTGTCGAAGTTGATTGCAGGTCTGTACAAGATACCCTTGTGTTGCAGTGTCTGACAGATTGAACATTAAAATGGTATAAAATACCGACAGTTGTTAGGTAAGACACATATGCAACAGTTAGGTATCTTTATTATGAAACGTTTCGCCTACACAGTAGGCTTCTTCAGTCAAGTACAGAAAAGTTGATAGAAGCAGAAGATACTTGAAGACGATGTAATCAGTCCATCACCCTTAAAGTTTTGAGGTGGTCAGTCCCTCAGTCTGGAGAAGAGCATTGTTCCATAGTATGAAACAATATGGAGAAGAAGTGACAGGATGGAGCTTTTTATAGCGCCAAGAGGTGAGACGTAGGCCACTAGGAGAGGTAAGAACTCAGATGTTGAGAGGTCAGGTCCCTCTCAAATCCAGCCCCTCTCATTAGTGGAAGTTGTCGAAGTTGATTGCAGGTCTGTACCAAGATACCCTTGTGTTGCAGTGTCTGACAGATTGAACATTAAAATGGTATAAAATACCGACAGGTTGTTAGGTAAGACACATATGCAACAGTTAGGTATCTTTATTATGAAACGTTTCGCCTACACAGTAGGCGAAACGTCTTCAAGTATCTTCTGCTTCTATCAACTTTTCTGTACTTGACTGAAGAAGCCTACTGTGTAGGCGAAACGTTTCATAATAAAGATACCTAACTGTTGCATATGTGTCTTACCTAACAACCTGTCGGTATTTTATACCATTTTAATGTTCAATCTGTCAGACACTGCAACACAAGGGTATCTTGGTACAGACCTGCAATCAACTTCGACAACTTCCACTAATGAGAGGGGCTGGATTTGAGAGGGACCTGACCTCTCAACATCTGAGTTCTTACCTCTCCTAGTGGCCTACGTCTCACCTCTTGGCGCTATTAAAAGCTCCATCCTGTCACTTCTCCATATTGTTTCATACTATGGAACAATGCTCTTCTCCAGACTGAGGGACTGACCACCTCAAAACTTTAAGGGTGATGGACTGATTACATCGTCTTCAAGTATCTTCTGCTTCTATCAACTTTTCTGTACTTGACTGAAGAAGCCTACTGTGTAGGCGAAACGTTTCATAATAAAGATACCTAACTGTTGCATATGTGTCTTACCTAACAACCTGTCGGTATTTTATACCATTTTAATGTTCAATCTGTCAGACACTGCAACACAAGGGTATCTTGGTACAGACCTGCAATCAACTTCGACAACTTCCACTAATGAGAGGGGCTGGATTTGAGAGGGACCTGACCTCTCAACATCTGAGTTCTTACCTCTACTAGTGGCCTACGTCTCACCTCTTGGCGCTATAAAAAGCTCCATCCTGTCACTTCTTCTCCATATTGTTTCATACTATGGAACAATGCTCTTCTCCAGACTGAGGGACTGACCACCTCAAAACTTTAAGGGTGATGGACTGATTACATCGTCTTCAAGTATCTTCTGCTTCTATCAACTTTTCTGTACTTGACTGAAGAAGCCTACTGTGTAGGCGAAACGTTTCATAATAAAGATACCTAACTGTTGCATATGTGTCTTACCTAACAACCTGTCGGTATTTTATACCATTTTAATGTTCAATCTGTCAGACACTGCAACACTAGGGTATCTTGGTACAGACCTGAAATCAACTTCGACAACTTCCACTAATGAGAGGGGCTGGATTTGAGAGGGACCTGACCTCTCAACATCTGAGTTCTTACCTCTCCTAGTGGCCTACGTCTCACCTCTTGGCGCTATAAAAAGCTCCATCCTGTCACTTCTTCTCCATATTGTTTCATACTATGGAACAATGCTCTTCTCCAGACTGAGGGACTGACCACCTCAAAACTTTAAGGGTGATGGACTGATTACATCGTCTTCAAGTATCTTCTGCTTCTATCAACTTTTCTGTACTTGACTGAAGAAGCCTACTGTGTAGGCGAAACGTTTCATAATAAAGAAACCTAACTGTTGCATATGTGTCTTACCTAACATGACAGGAAATCTTGAGTCTAGTGACTTTCTTGATACGGTTCAGGATTGCTTTTTAGAACAGGTTGTGACAGAACCAACTAGAGGAAACAATCTGCTTGACTTGATTCTTGCCAACAAAGATTCACTAATTAATAATCTTGAGGTTAATGATGAGCTTGGGGAAAGTGATCACAAATCACTTAGTTTCAATATATCATGGAATTACCCAGATAACTGCAATCAAATCTCTGTCCCAGATTTTTGCTTGGCCGACTTCATGGGACTGAAAAATTACTTGGGTGGGCTAAATTGGGATGTCCTAACTATGGGTCAGGTAGGTGATCTTGGTTGCCAATATGACGTTTTTCAGAGCATAGTTCTAGTGCCCAGACAACTTTTGTTCCGAGTAGGGAAATTAGATCTAACAAAATGATCCCAAATGGATGAACAATAGATTAAAACATCTCATTGGTCAAAAGAGAGGCATATATAGGCGTATCAAAAGAGGGGATGGGCATTTAAAGAAATCAATATATTCAATTAAAGAGAGAAATAAAGAAAGGAATAAGAAAAGCAGAAAGAGATTATGAGGCTAAGGTCGCAAGGGATTCAAAGACTAACCCAAAAGGGTTCTTTCAGGTATACAGAAGTAAGATTAGGGACAAGATTGGCCCACTTAAGAGTAACTCTGGTCAGATCACTGACAGTGATAAGGATATGTGTGAAATTCTAAATACCTACTTCCTCTCAGTTTTCACCCAAGAAAATACTAGCGATATTCCTGAAATAATAGATTACGTAGAACAGGATGATAATAAACTATGTACGAGTGCGGTAACTAGTGACATGGTCCTCAGACAAATAGGGAAACTAAAACTTAACAAATCCCCAGGTCCTGATGAACTGTTTGCAAGGGTGTTAAAGGAATGTAAAGAGGAACTTAGCATACCTTTGGCTAATCTTTTTAACATATCACTACAAACTGGCATAGTGCCTGATAAGTGGAAAATGGCAAATGTAATACCTATTTACAAGGCAGGTGACAGGTCCTTGGCTTCGAACTATAGACCAATAAGCCTTACCTCCATAGTGGAAAAAATTATAGAATCATTAATTGCCGAAGCAATTCGTAGCCATCTTGACAGGCACAGATTGATTAATGATTCTCAACACGGTTTTACAAAGGGGCGTTCCTGTCTTACGAATTTACTAACTTTTTTCACTAAGGTGTTTGAGGAGGTAGATCATGGTAATGAATATGATTTTGTGTATATTGTGTAAGACTTTCTGTGGAGTTCCACACCAGAGGCTATTTTGGAAACTTAGGGCACACGGAATAGGAGGAGAAATTTTTTCCTGGGTAGAGGCATGGCTGACAAATAGACAGCAGAGAGTTTGCATAAATGGGAAGAAATCAGAATGGGGGCACGTCAAAAGCGGTGTTCCTCAGGGGTCAGTGTTGGGCCTGTTGTTGTTCACAATTTACATAAACGACATAGATGAGGAAATAAATAGCGACATAAGCAAATTTGCTGATGACACTAAAATAGGCCATCCAATTCATTCTAATGAGGACATTAGAGCACTCCAGGATGAATTGAATAGACTGACGCAATGGTCGGAGAAGTGGCATTTGCAGTTTAATATTGACAAATGCAAAGTTCTCAATGTTGGACAGTTAAATAACCATGCCACATATAAACTAAATAATGTAGATCTTAATACTACCGATTGCGAAAAGGATTTAGGAGTTCTGGTTAGCAGTAACCTAAAACCAAGACAACAGTGCATTAGTGTTCGCAATAAAGCTAACAGAATTCTTGGCTTCATATCTAGAAGTATAAATAATAGAAGTCCTCAGGTTGTTCTTCAACTCTATATATCCTTGGTTAGGTCTCATTTAGACTATACTGCTCAGTTCTGGTCACCGTATTACAGAATGGGTATAAATGCTCTGGAAAACGTACAAAGGAGGATGACAAAGATGATCCTATGTATCAGAAATCTTCCCTATGAGGATTAGACTGAAGGGCCCTGAATATGCACTCTCTCGAAAGGCGTAGAATTAGGAGGGATATGATCGAGGTGTATAAATGGAAAACAGGAATAAATAAAGGGGATGTAAATAGTGTGCTGAAAATTCCAGCCAAGACAGGACTCGCAACAATGGATTCAAGTTGGAAAATTCAGATTCAGGAAGGATATAGGAAAGTACTGGTTTTGGTAATAGAGTTGTGGATTAGTGGAAACAAGCTCCGGAGTACAGTTATTGAGGCTGAAACGTTGTGTAGTTTTAAAAATAGGTTAGTAAGTACATGATGTGGGTGTGGGTGGGTGTAAGTTGGACCTTACTAGCTTGTGCTGCTGGGTCTGGTACAGTGCTCCATCCTTGAGTGGGGATGACCAGACGGGGTGGGTCATTGGGATAATCCGGGGGGGTGGGTCATTGGTCGAATCGGGGGGGGGGGTCATGGACCTGCTCCGCATGGGTCAGTAGGCCTGTTGCAGTGTTCCTTCTTTCTTATGTTCTTACGTTCATCATCTCGGAGTTCTTAGAGAGAATCCTCCTGAAAACAATAAACCCTGCTATCACATAGTCTCTGCTGTAATACTACACAAGCACATTACAGAGGAGGAACACTGAAACAGACCTTCTCAAATCCAACGTCAGTATTTGTCTAATTTTATTTTTATGCTACCCAGGTAATAGCTTTTATAACCTTTTATTCAAATGCAAGTTGATTATTCTGTCATAGTGCATTACCATTACTACTACCACTGTGGAAAATACTGCATATATTTCCAGAAATTCAGTATTTATTGTAAATAGATGGCCATACTGTATTTAATAATATTTGTCATAGAAACGGAAAGCCTGCGTACTGCGCAGACGGGACTCGCCATCTTGGTTTTGAATTGGATACAACGTTAATATAATGGAAGAATTTTCGTGCTCTAGAGGTTAAAATTGGATTGGACACCTCTCAAATAGGAGGCGAAATTGTTGGATGTGCATTACTGCATAACTTGAGATATCAGACGACTGGACAAGACAGCTCCATGAACCTCAGATAAGCTTTCTAGTTTGTGTATAATTCTGGCAGTTTTTTCATTAATTTAGTTAGTGAGGTTTTTCTGAGTATGATACAAACTTAATATCCAGTCAAATTGGTGAGTGATATTAAGATTTATTTTCCTTTTGTTATGTATATGTGAATTTATATATAATCATTTTTTAATATACAGTCCACAAATTTATATATTTACCAGTATTCCTGGCGTATGTATATTTCATTTAATTAATAGGTCCAGAGCAACTTGTGGTTATGACAGTGGTAGGTATCGAAGGGGGACATTTTTTGCGACCTAGGTGTCCCAAATTCCTACTTGTCTATGTAACATTGATAAATAATAATTATCTTTGTTATCATTTACTGTTATGTACATAATTAGTTACATTCAGATAAATGCAATTTTCCACATTTAATTTGCCCGTTGGTCCTTCTTGAACCGGAGGTAATTAGTGAAGTCATTAATTAGTTAATTACTTAATAATTATATGTGAAATGACAGAAGGAGGTGGATGTTAAATTCACAAATTTACTTAATGTGTAGTGGATTATAATTATAAGTCAAGTCTGACTAAGTTTATATTAATTGTATAATATTAATTTTGTTAAGACAATTCTGGCCAAGATTTATATCAGTGTATGTGTAATTGATAAGTCATGTGTAGCTAATTATTAATGTGTATATTAATTTTGTTTATCCCCAAATTCTGGCAAGAATTTATTAATTTGTATAATATTAATTTTGATGAGCCAAGTTTGTATTAATGTACTTTTAAAATTTTATATTATAACATGCAATTGCTAGCTCAAGTAGCTAGGAATTTATTTAAAGGCAAGTTGTACTATTTAATTTTATAAAGTGTATATTTTAGTACTTTAATCAGTGTTATTAAGTTGAATGTAATACATTGCATCATGGTGAAAATGAGGAAATTAATATAGAAGATAAATATGGAATACAGAGCAAAAAAAAAAAAGCATCACTGAAAGCTTGAAAGGGTCATGTAACCAAGGCATATAATAAATGTTTGGAATTAATGAATCAAGAAACTGTGATACTGATGATTTAAAATTGTATTTATGCTTTAGATAATAGATATGATTCATACAAATTATATTACAACAATATGAAGGAGATTTTTTAGTAAACTGTGTAGATGAGACTGAAGTAGATCTTATGATTAATTAGTATTATGAATTAGAAGAAAAGATTCTTTCTTGAAAAAGTCAGGCCTTGAAAAATTAAAATGTGTTAAACCAGGCAGTTAATCGGTCTGCTCCAAAAAATTTAAAAATGTCTTTGCCAAAACTCCCAGAACTATGTTTACCTGTTTTTTAATCCCGGAGAAAAATGGGGGAAATTTTGGTCAATTTTTGAAGCAGCTGTGCATGACAGGAGTGACCTAGCCTGTGTAACTAAATTATTTTCCTCAAAGGCAGGTTAAGAGGAGATGCTCACATACTGATACAAGCCTTTCCCAATGTAGATGACTCTTACAAGGAAGCAGTTGACTTGTTGAAGGTCACTTATGGTAATATAGAACAAAGTTAGGTTGGATCTAGTGAATATCATTGTTAATTCCAAAACCCCAGATCACACTTACAAAGGTTTACAGCAGTTTAGAGTTAAACTGGAGAGCACTCTCAAAACTTTAAGTAATAACTATAATCTGAAGGAATCAGATGGTTATTGAGTGCCATGGTACAGAATAAATTAAACTGTAAAAACACTTGAATGGCTCTCGAATAAATATCAAAAAGGGTTTATTTTGGTCTGGAGGAAAAAGACTAGGTCTACAAGAATTAATTGTGCCGTTGCAGACCAGCCCAACTAACTCATTTTAAAGATGCAACACATAATAACTCTGAGGTATCTGTCAAGTTTCACAAAGGGAAAAATTATCCCAATGTTAATAATCAAAATTCATTTCCAAAAAATAGTTGCATAGGTGCATATCAAGTAGCAGGAATCAGAAATAATGATTTCAACAAGGTAAGAAGAATAAGTACCCTTCTAAGAATAGCCCAGTTAATAAGAAACCAGTCAAAGAAAAGAGAGATTGTCTCTTCTGCAAGGGTACTCATTTTTCTAAGAATTGCAATGCATACAATTCATGGAATGAAAAAGTTGAAAGTTGGAGGAACTTGACAGATGTATCAGGTGTTTAGGTTAATCACATGTAAAGGATGGTCATGCCAATTTTAAACAACTGTTATCAATGTCACAAAGGAAGACACCATATATGATAATGTTGATAATAATGATAATGTTGACAATCCTGACACAACAGTGGCTAATGTAAAAATTGCTGCTAATGTTATAATGATGGTTTTGCTGAAGTAGCCTTACCTGTGTTACAGGAAAAAATTGATGATTAAAAGGCATAAATCAAAAAAATGTAACTGCATTATTAGACCAGGGATCCCAATTCTTTCAAAAAAACGTAAATGTTTGATGGTATGAAAGTACAGATGGGAGACCTACTACAACTCTAAAATTATCTGGTTTTCTCTCGGATAAAAGGTCTCAGTTGTATGACACTGTTTATGTAACTGTCAGGTTGGGCAAATGAGAAAAATGTGTTAATGCAGTAATTGTAGATAGACTTCCAGAGAAAATATCTACAGTTGGGCTTAGTAAAGCTACAAAAGGACTTTCACATAATGTAAATTTAGCACCTTCTGGTGTAAGTGATGATTCTGTGGGCCCCAATAAATATTTTGATAGGTAGCGACTATTATGCCTCCCTTTGTAAAGGGTATGGTAAAGAAAATGGGGGTGCCACCCTTTTGAGACTGCAGGAGGCCATGAAATGTATGGTAGGATTCCTCGTAATAATAATTCATGACTAGAGGAAACTACAAATACCATAACTGTATGTCTTACTCATGAAGTCGTGCCCCAGTATAATTCTTCCATAGAGGATGGTGTTTGAGCCAGTGCATAAATTGTGGGAATTAGACAGCACTGGAATAAATGTAAATGAAGAAAGTCAAGATGATTCTTTTACTCAGGAGCAGTTACCTGAAAGATGTAAAATTTGAATCTGGACAATACTGGGTACGACTTCCCGGGAGACTGAACCATCCAGAATTCCCCATAATTACAGAATGGCATATGGGACAGTTAAAGGCTCAGCTCCGCGAACTGAGAAAGACACCAGAATTGTTAACTGCCTATAATGATATAATTGCTGAGCAGTTAATTAATAAATTTATAGAAGAGGTACCTCCTGAGCAAGCCAAAATTTATGGTCACTATTTGCCACATCACGGAGTGAAGAAGGATTCTAAGACCACTCCTTTGAGGATTGTGTTTAATTGTAGTGCCGGGAAAGTAACAAAAAATATACTAGTTTAATGACTTTTTTGATGACAGGTCCGTCGTTGACGGAAAAATTAGGAGTTATCTTATTAAATTTCAGAGTGAAGCATTATTGCCTTTACGGCTGACATAAGTAAAGCTTTCCTGAGAGTGGGTTTACAAGAGGCTGCCGGGATTGTACCCGCTTTTTATGGCCTGAAAATCTATTGCCCCAAACTTAGCCCTCTCAAAACCCTTTCACTTTAGGGCGTATTGTTTGGTGCTACATCCAGTCCATTCCTACTTCAAGCGACGATAAATGCACACCTTCAACGTATGGAAAGTCCATTGAGAAGGTAATGAGCAAACAATTTTATGTGGAAAATTTTCCCGGGGTTTTTGTGACGTCAAACTGAAGGGGAAAACTGTTAATGACTTATGGAGAGGGCTAAAAAAATAATGCAAATTTGCCAATATGCCTCTGAGGGAAGGGAAAATAGAAAATTCGTCAAATTAAAGGACAAATAAGTAAAAGATTACCTGGAGATGAATGCCAAAATTTTAGTAATGTATTGGGATTAACTTGGGATACTGGAGAGAGATTTGTTAATGTTAAAACCTAATAATTACAGTATGCCAAAAAAATTAACTAAGAGAGTTTTGCTTGCTGAAGTTTCCAAATGTTTGATCCACTGGGTTTAGTGTACCCCTTACTTAAGAGGGAAATTATTAATACAGGAAGCATGGAAAACTTAAATGTGCTTGGGATGAAATTCTGCCTGGGGAAATTCTTTAAAACAGGTGGGATGAATTATTGGTGATTATGAGAAAATTCCAATGTTGGAGTTCCCACGCCAGGTGGCCAATCCAGATGGGAAAAATGTACTCCACATTTTTTGTCAGGGTTTTCAAAATTGGCTATGGAGCAGTTGCTTACCTTCATGTAATAGTGTTATCTCTCTTGTTATGTCTAAGGCTAAAGTGTCTCCAATTAAATCACATACCTTACCTCATTTGGGAAATTTAAAAGCCATTTATGTAGGTGTCAAATTAGCTAATTATATAAGAAATAAGTTGCATGAGATAAATATTAGGGGCACTGGTAATTTGGTCTGATAATGAGGTATCCTCACAATGGATTCGTAATGGAAACAGTAAAAATTGTGTACGTACAAAACAGAGTCACTGAAATTAATCAGATGCAAGAGAAGTATAATAGTTTGGGTCAGCATATGTTAACATTTATCATATACCTGGTGGGATAATCAGCTGATTTTTTTGTCTTGAGGTTTACTTATGCTAAATTTATAAATGCTGTATCATGGTTTAAAGGACGAGCTGGTGGTAAAAAAAGCTAATTGGCCTGTACAAAAGGCGTATATTGCTCCCGTTGAAATTACTGTGACCACCGCTCCAATAGTTTGTCCTTCCTTAGCCCTTGATTTTAAATAGGTATTCTTCTTTACCCAAAAATAATCAATGTAAAATAAATTGGTGTTTAAATTTCTAAACAAGATGAATATTTCATATAAGTTTTCACATTCTCTTGAATATTGGATAAAGATGGTACAGGAGGAAATTATGGAAATGAGATTAAATTGATCGTGGAAAGAAAAAATTGTGAAAGGTTCTGTAATAGGAAATTGGGGGCTGTATTTAGAGAACAATGTAATTAGGTGCAGAGGTAGGTTACAAAATGCTGAATTGGGTGTATTATGCTAAACACCCTATCTTACTGCCCAAAACTATCATCTAACAAATTTGATTGTTCTAAATGCCCCTAAAATGTAATGCATGGTGGGGTACAAGATACCTTAAATTATATTAGGGAAACTTTTGGGATTCCACAAGGACGGCAAAATGTTAAAAAGGGTGATTAAATCTTGTGTAATATGTCGCCCTGTGGATGCCAGATCCTATATGTACCCAGGTCCTCCCCCATTGCCAAAAGGAGCGTGTTTAAAATTAGTGAAAACCCTTTGATGTAAGGTGTAGACTATAGTGGTCCAATAATTTTAACAGGTACGTCAAATGGTGTTCCAAATGAAAGTGTATGTTTGTTGTTCACCTGTACTGCTACTAGGGCAATTCATTTAGAAGTGGCAAAAGGGGTTGTGTGCAGAAACGTTTATACAGCTGTTTCAAAAATTTGCAGTAGGAGATCCTGTCGAGGTTGATGATTTTGATAATGCCACAAATTTTGTAGCAGATGCTCAACACTTGATAGAATTAAATAATAGTAACGATGTTCAATCTCTGTTAACCCAGCGAGGGTGTACCTGAAATTTATTACTCCCAGAGCCCCTTGGCAGGGGGGGCTGTACGAAAGACTGATAGGCACAGTGAAGAGGTGTCTCCCCAAAGTACTACACCGGAAGAGAATTTAAATTTGGAAGAATTCCGTGCAGTGGAGGCAAAAATCGTATAAATAATAGGCCTCTCTCGTACATGAGTGATACACCTGATGCAGATGTATTAACACCTTCTCACCTAATTTGTGGAAGGAAATTGGAAACTGCCCTGTCTATAGAGATAATCCAGAAGGAAAGTGATGAAGATTACAATGATGCAGCAGTGTTGTGTAATAATTTAAAAAGTTAAATAAAGTAATTGATCATTGGTCTAATGTGTGGCATAAGGAATATCTTCTTACACTACGTGAACACTTTTATGGTGCGACAGAGGGAGTAAATCAAAAAGGACCATTCAACCAGGGGGACTTGTGTTAATTGACACTGAACAACATTGAACATTGTGGCCTCTGGGCAAAGTATTGACATTGTACCCAGTGCACAAGGTGTTGTCAGGAATGTCAAAATGTTGTGTCATGGCCAGGAAAGTTTAGTACAATTAAAAAATTGATTCCCTTGGAATTAGGTGTTCAATCAAACGTAAATGAAAATCTGAGGGGAAATGACACGAGTGATATGGAAGATAACGCAGACCAAGTGATGCCGGAAGATGAAATCATAGTAAGGGCCTACTAGGAGAACAGCCACTCAAGCCAGAACTGGCTGGAATCATCTCCTAAAGGAAGGAGTAATTTGAATCATTTAGCAACGAACTCCGGCGGCGCAGTAGGAAAATAATGTATATATTTTCCCGAAAAATTTAGTATTTATATGTAAATATATGGCCATACTGTATTTAATAATATTTGTCATAGAAAAACGGAAAGCCCGCGTCTGCGCAGAGGGGCTCGCCATCTTGGTTTTGAATTGGATACAACGTTAATATAATGGGAAGGAAATTTTTCGTGCTCTAGAGGTTAAAATTGGATTGACACCTCTCAATAGGAGGCGAAATTGTTGGATGTGCATTCCTGCATAACTTGGATATCAGACGACTGGACAAGAAAAGGGCCCTGAACCACAGATAAGCGATCCAGATTTGTGTATAATTCTGGCCAGTGTTTTCATAAATTTGTTAGAGAGGTTTTTCTGAGTATGATACAACTTAATATCCCGTCAAATTGGTGAGTGATATTAAGATATATTTTCCTTCTGTTATGTATATGTGAATTTATATATAATCATTTTTTAATATACAGTCCACAAATTTATATATTTACCAGTATTCCTGGTGTATGTATATTTCATTTAATTAATAGGTCCAGAGCAACTTGTAGTTTATGACAGTGGAGGTATCGAAGGGGGACATTTTTGCGACCTAGGTGTCCCCAAATTCCTGCTTGTCTATGTAACATTGATAAAAAATAAATTTTCATTGTTATCATTTACTGTTATGTACATAATTAGTTACATTCAGATAAATGCAATTTTCCACAACCACAACTAATATTATTACTACTACTGCTACCACTAGTATTACACCTCGCTCTAAGCCTATATTACCCTTTGTGTCACATTTAGTTGCATTTGTGTCCTTTTACTTAAGATAGGCAAGAAGGCTGGGTCTTATATACTGGCTACGAGCAGCTGTATCTTCAGTTTAAAAAGATTTGACGGAAGCTAGAAGAGAGATTCAGCGACTGAAAACCTATGTACAAGGATTAGCCCCCGGAATTTGCATCATCAGTGATCGGACCAAAAGCTGGATGTGATTTTAAACGGAAGAAACGAAGCTAAGTTCAGGAAGATAAGTTTATTCGGTATACACAAATACAGTTACATAGATTATTTATACATAGCAGCATATGTGTATAGGGCCTAGGATAACCAAAAAAGTCCCAAAACGACTTATTTCCATTGGGGTCCTTTTAATACCTTATTATTATACTTATACTATAAAGGATAATTTAGGAATAAGGTAAAAAGAGTTATTTACATTAACATATGTGTTAGCTAAAAAAAATAAAAAAACATTCTCCTCCCTTTTGTCGCTACTTCAATAAAGCACCTTTTGGCACTCTTCTGCAACTGGTTCATGCTATGACTGACTCTGACATGTGCAGGCAGTCTGCTCCCATTTCTTTATTGTTGTACAATAAAAGCTGTTTTAAGCCTGGGCCCTGACTGTGGGTACTACAGAGTTGTACTATGATTGCTTTGGTTCCAAACCCTTTACAAAATTGGCAGCAAGATGTTTTGGACATTGTGAGCAATTAAAATAAACTTGATTTAATTAAGCTGTTTTACTGTCTTCACATTCAGCATATCAATTGTTGTAATTCATCCTGGCCTACATGTTCTCTTGGACCCAAAATTCAGGATGAATCTTATCATTTTGTTCTGGGTGATTTGCAGTTTATCTTTCAGTTTTTTTTTTTTGTTATGACAGAGTACCATGAAGAGCAAGCGTAGTCCATTTTGACATTGTATAGGGCTAGACATGGGTCCTGCGAGACTCAGTAGGTAGATTCTGTTTCTTGTTTTGTAGAGGAAAATTCGGTCTGGCATTCGCTTTCTTACTACGCTGTTCTATCAGTTCTCCTGACATGCATGGGTCAAAGGGGATTCCCAGATATTTTACTGAGGGAAACTGAAGTGATGGGCTCCCATTACACCAGACATTAAAATTATTTACCTTCTCAGTTTATGTTTCGTGCCCAAAAAGAATGGCTTCCGTTTTCCTGAAGTGTAATGTAGTTTGTTGTCTACTAACATTTGCTACAGGACTCCGTTCTAGTGTTATTAATTAGTTTTGTCTTGTGGGTCTTTACATGAACTAAAAAGAGCACCGTCATCCGCATAAGTAGGAGTTTGTACTTGACACTGATAGGCACGTCGCTAACATAACACAGAAATAAATAATAAGGGAACCAGAATACTACCTTGGGGACTCCACATGCTTCGGCATGGGTTCTGATTTTTTTTTGTTTATTTTCACAATTTGTTTACATTGCATAGATAGGACTTAAACCAGTCTATGGAACCTATGCCGATAGCTTGAAGTTTCTTACATAATATATTGTGATTGACAGTATCGAAGGGCCCTTTTTCAAATCTAAGGTTACCATTCTGTGAGATTCCCTATCGACATTTCAGTTCTCAAATAATCCATCAGATTATTTAGGGAGGTGTCGGTTGAGAAGATCTCCTAAAGCCTGATCGGTAACTTGAACAAAGTTTTTGTCATTATGATATTTAACTACTGGACAGTACACCGCCCTCTCTATAATTTTTGATATTGCACTGAGTTTATAACAGGCCTATAGTTGCTGGGCAAACAGACCTACTATTTTTCTTGGAGATAGGAGTAACTCTGGCCTCCTTGAACCCTTCTGGTACGGTATTAATGGTTACGGACAAAAATTTTTTATATGCACAATGAGGATTGGCAATTCGAGCACCATTTTTAGCAAATTAGACGGGATATTATTCTGGGCCGGTGCTCTTAGTTGGGTTTAATCTGCTTAGTTATTTTGCCCCGAAGTCATGAGATACAATTACTAGTGACACTTTTGGGGGTTTCCCCTTTATTGGTATAGTATGTTTTAAACTTATCAGAGTTTATGTTAAAGGGATTGATGCAGTTGGTAGTTTACTTACTAGTGTTGATGCGACCGTCGTGTAGTATGAATTAAAACAATTTGCCACTTCATTTGTTTCGTGGCATACCTCGTTATCGATATTTAGTACTATGCTAGATCTATCTACTGGTTTATGGCTATACCGCAACTGTTTTAGTTGTTGCCAGAGCATTCTAGGGTTATTATTGTACTCTTCGATTTTTGAGCAATAGTGCCTTGCCTTTGCGCCTCTTATAAATCTCTGCACTCTGTTCCTCACCCTTTGGAATTCATTGAGCGCTGCAATATCTTGTCTGCTTGTCTTAAATCTTTTTAGCAACTGGTCTCTGAATTTCATTTTATCTAGTAGTCATCCAGGTTCAGTTCTCCGTTTAGTCCTAACCTCTTTAAAACTGGTGCAATATTATCAAGGATGGTAGTGAACATTATTTTGAATTTTTCCCAGGCATCAATTACGTCCGTGCAACTTGTTATCACTGTCCATTTACAATTCTGTAGCCTATTTACCACTGTTTCTTTACTGTAGTTTCTAGTTGACCTCATTTTTATTGTCCTGTGTAGGTTTATCTTATCCGTAGTGAGTTTCCTGGTGCAGTAAATGATGAAAAAGATCACTAAGACCTGTGGTAATGATGCCTGACTAATGTTCTCAGAGCGGTTACAAAGTATGTGGTCAATTAGGGAGGCTGAGAACTGTGTGATCCGGGTATGTGTATTAATTAGTTGAGTGTAACTATTTAAACCCAGAATTTGCTTATACCTTTACATAGCCGTTATTTTGCTGTTAAAAAACAGATTTTGAAGTCTCCCAGTATTACTGTCTCGCAATTATTATCCAGTCCAGACAAGACTCGAAAAGTCCTCTAAGAACTGGTCTTGGGTGGGAGGGCGATAACTAGTTCCTACTAAGATGGGTTTGGTCTTGGGAAGCAACACTTCAAATCATAGAATTTCCAGTTTATAGTCATTTAAATCAGGTCTTGGATTATAGGCTAAGTCATTTCTTATGTAGGCACATACCCCACACCTTTTCTATTCCTATCTAAGAGCTTTATATTGTAACCTATTTTAACCTCGTCGTCAGTCACCGTATCATCCAACCAGGATCAGAGATGGATATAACTGCCTCCCTAGTTCTGTTAGCTAGAATCTTAATCTCTGCCAATTTTGGAGAAAGTGATCTCGCTTTGACATGAATAAAGTGAAGGTCTGTTTTCATAAAACAATCATAATCATCAGTATATGGCAATGGGTCATTTGTGTTAAAATTAGGTAAATCATTGTCATCATTGCTAAAGGGTAACTGTGCCAAAGTGCATTTGTTACACACAAAATGAAATCTGGTACCATTACCATAATCGTACACAAATCCATTATGCACCCACCCCTTACACAAATTACATAAGATACATTTACTGTTCTTCTTTTATACCTTAGTACGGTGTATACATATGTCTGGTGGTGTCTGAGATAATAGGAATGGTTCTATTATCTCAAATTGACCTATCTGTCCATTATACATAGAGTTAAGGTTATCATTCCTAGCTACTAGATCATCATTATCACCTTCACTTCTGTCTGTTTTGCACCTGCACCACAGTTTGAAGTCCTGGATTAGTTTGGATATCACCACTTAGTACTGTCACTATAAGAGCTGTGCGCCACTGTTTTTGTTTGGGTATGAGCGTATAAATCTGTAGGGGAGGGAAGGCGGGGTAGGGGTCGTCCTCGAAAAGGTTGGAGGGAGGGGGTATAGGAGGGGTTGTGGGCGAGGGGTTTGTACTTCCAGCAAGCGTGCGTGAGCGTGTTAGATAGGAGTGAATGGAGACAAATGGTATTTGGGACCTGACGATCTGTTGGAGTGTGAGCAGGGTAATATTTAGTGAAGGGATTCAGGGAAACCGGTTATTTTATATAACCTGACTTGAGTCCTGGAAATGGGAAGTACAATGCCTGCACTCTAAAGGAGGAGTTTGGGATATTGGCAGTTTGGAGAGATATATTGTGTATTTTTATACGTATATATTTCTAAACTGTTGTATTCTGAGCACCTCTGCAAAAACAGTGATTATGTGTGAGTGAGGTGAAAGTGTTGAATGATGATGAAAGTATTTTTTGGGAGGGATTTTCTTTCTCTTTGGGTCACCCTGCCTCGGGGGAGACGGCCGACTTGTTGAAAAAAAATGCGGTGTTGCCATACCTTGCGGCGATAGTGGCATTTACGTTTCTGGTAGGATGGCAACTGTTGGGCTCTCACTGTCGAGGGTGCTATTACCTCATTCGCCTTTTCCAGCCCCCATGACCTATTTCCATCTTCAGAGAATTGCAGGATAAGGATAAATATAATTAGGCAGCCTGTATCCCTCTAACGCCCAGCCATGTTTACTCTTGACTCTTTTTTTTCACTTCACATTTTTTTAAAAGAAATCACTGATCACTATCAGTCACCTAACAATGTCCTGGTAGCTGTTATAGCAATCACCACTGATTACTAGTTGACTTCCTGTTCACTTACTTCACAAACCCCCTTCACTTATTCCCTTTACTTCACAATCTCCTTCACTCCTCACTTCACAGTCCGGCTTTCACCCATCACACCTCTAGCTCAGTTCCATCCTGGCAGGATAAAAAAAAAGCTTTAATCAGTGGCGTTATCCATCTAAAGTCTCATCAGTCCCATTTAGCGGGGCTGCGTCGTGTTGTCTGGTCCTAATAGAGATCATGTTTCGGACATTTTTAAAGACACTGACGGAAAAACGGCTCTACCACCTGACAGATTCCTTGGAGTTTTGTCGTTAGATTTCACGTTTTCTCCTATGTTTCCCTCCCAATGTACACTGGTCAGTTGACATGGAGGTCAGCTACTGAAAAAAAACTCCTTGGCTGTTAACTATTCACTTATTGCGATTTGGTACTGAGGGAAAGAACCGCCGCTATAAGCCAATAGTTTTCCCTGGAGTTTTTGTAAATTTGGCGGTTTCTCCCGTGTTTCCCTCCCATTAACACTGGTACAGTTGATGTGATGGTCAGCTACTGTCAGTATAGTTGTGAACGTCGCTTCACTAGTTGTACGTCTGGCAGTAGCTGGTGTTTGACTGCCAGTCAGCGTGTTTAATGTTACACTTCCTCCCATCATTGTATGGGTGCATAATAAACATATTAAACTAAACTTCTATTATTTGGCACTGTGGGGAAAAAAAGTCACTACAGACTGTCAGTTTCCTGAGTTTTGTTGTTAGGTTTCCCCCTGTGTTGACTTCCATTGAACACTGGTACAGTTGAATAAGGATGTCATTTACTTCAGTGTAGTGGAAAACGTCGCATGTCTGGTTGTACGTCTGGTACCGGTTTGGTATTTGAATGCTGGTCATCCTCTTTTGGTCATATTTGGTCCATTTCACTGTCGTCACTGTCAGTTTTCTTGTCACTATAACTTCCTTGTATGTTGTTGCAGCAGTACTTGCAATTAGGCCATCACTGGAGTTTGGATCGGCCCAGGGGATGGCAAAGATATAAGAGAAGCCGTTGTTGCTGCTGCCTGGGTCATGACCCATTAGACTGCTGTGTATGCCAGGGATGGGGTTCACTTATGTAGGGCAGGCATGGGGGTACTGGCCAATGCACTGGAGGGAGCTGTCAGGGTTTTAAACTAGAAATATATTTTTTTTTTTTGAGGGAAAGCAATGAATTACGATACAATAGAATTGGGCAGGAAGACTTCTCAGTGTAGCGATATTGTGAATTTTAGGGAAACCAGTTATAGGCAGAATGAAGTAGAGATATTGGTTACCTGGTTACCTGGAGATTATTCTGGGGATCAACGCCCCCGCGGCCCGGTCCATGACCAGGCCTCCCGGTGGATCAGGGCCTGATCAACTAGGCTGTTACTGCTGGCCGCACGCAGTCCAATGTACGAACCACAGCCCGGCTGATCTGGCACTGACTTTAGTATCTGTCCAGCTCTCTCTTGAAGGCAGCCAGGGTTTATTGGTAATTCCCCTAATGCTTGATTGGAGGCTGTTGAACAGTCTTGGGCCCCGGACACTTATGGTGTTTTCTCTTAGTATACCAATGGCGCTCCTACTTTTGATTGGGGGTATTTTGCATCGCCTGCCCAATCTTTTACTTTCGTAGGGAGTGATTTCTGTGTGCAGAATTGGGACCATTCCTTCCAGGATTTTCCAAGTGTAGATTATGATATATCTCTCCTCCTGCGTTCCAACGAGTACAAGTCAAGTGCTTCCAAGCATTTCCATTGGTCTATAGTTCTTAGCTAATGCTTTGCTGCCACCTTTTATGGAGTGGGGCTATATCCGTTGTTTTAAGTGACTGTGGAATTTCACCCATGTCCAAGCTCCTCCTCCATAGTGTACTTAGGGAACGCGAGAGGGGTTTCTTGCAGTTCTTAATGAATCCAGAGTTCCACGAGTCTGGGCCCGGGGCTGATGCATGGCATGTTGTCAATGGCTTTTTCGAAGTCTATCGGAGTTAGGGTAATGTCATAAATTGGCATACATTTATGGAGTTATGAGGCTCATTCATGAAGAAATCATTTGGGTCGTCGATCCTCTGACTGATTAGTGGCTCACTAAACACAGAGTCATCTTGGGATTTCAGTATTCCACTCATTTCCTTGTTGTCATCTGTGTAAGTCCATCCTGTCTGAGTAAGGGCTGATACTAGATGTGGTATTTGCCTTGTTTTTGGCATATGAAAAGAAATATTTTGAATTTCTTTCAATTTTCACTAATAGCTTTAAGCTCCTCCTGTCTCTCCTGGTTCTTATAAGAGTCATTTAACTTAAAGTTCGATAGTTTCCACTTCCTGGTCAGCGCCTCCTTTCGTGTATCAGATATTCTAGCACTCCTGAGGAGCTCAGTGACTCTTCGTCGTCTTCTGTAGAGGGAGCGTCTTTCTCTCTCCAGTTTACTTCTGCTCTTCTTCTTTCTTAGGGGAATATGCCTAGAACATGCTTCAGCTACCGGGAAGTTGATCCTTTCAAGGCACTGCTTTGGATCCAAGCCATTTAAGATATCTTCCCAACATGTTTCATTTAGGACATGGTTTGCCTGGTCCCAGTTGATGTTCTTGTTGTTGAAGTTGTATTTTGTGAAGACACCTTCACAGGTACATGCATTCTGCTGATCAGGACCCCTGTGCATGTACGTCTGGACTTCGATTAGGTTGTGATCAGAATTAGTAGTTTTTGATATTCTTATGTCTCTTATCAGGTCCTCATTATTTGTGAAAATAAGGTCAAGTGTGTTTTCTAGTCTTGTTAGCTCCACTATCTGCTGGCTTAAGTGTGTTTTTGGCAGACTTAGTAGCTCATGTGTGTGTGACCTTTCATCTGGTGAATGTTGGAAAGCCAGTGGCACTAAGTGATAAGGATATTAATAGAGATAGTGACGGAGCAGGATTTAGTAGAAAGGGAAAAGAAAAGAGAGGGTTTCTAAGCATATATTATACAAATAATCATAGTTCTAGAAACGAGATGGACGAGTTGAGATTAGTTGCAAGTGTTGGTAACATTGACGTATTTGCCATAACTAAAACGTGGTTTAATATGAAGAATCGGGACATGCCTGCTGAATGTCATATTCAGGGTTTTAAGTTATTCTACGTTGGTAAAGTAACTGTAAGGGAGGCAGCACTACGTGTTAAAGAATGTTTAAAATTGCTGCTTAAAAAGACTGAAAGAACACAGAATCTGTGTTTCTGGAGTTTATCTGGAGAGAGTTCCGGGGGTCAACGCCCCCGCGGCCCGGTCTGTGACCAGGCCTCCTTAGGTCAGTGTCCCAGGATGCGACCCACACCAGTCGACTAACACCCAGGTACCCATTTTACTGATGGGGAACATAGACAACAGTGGAAAGAAACACGTCCAATGTTTCTACTCTGGCTGGGAATCGAACCCAGGCCCTCACCGTGTGAAGCGAGAGCGTTAAACCACCAGGCCACCAGAGCCACCAGTGTGTGTTCTTTCTGTACGTTGTGTTCGGAAGGACATAAAAAATTATTTTAGGCGTGATTTTACCGTCCCCCAAACTTGGATAGGGACCAAGAGAGAGACTACTTTGGGAAGAAATTGTTAAGACCACAAGGCATGATAATGTAGTAATTCAAGGAGACTTTAATCAAATTGACTGGAATTCATTGACTGGAATCTTGAGTTCAAACGACTACTTGGAAGTAGTTCAAGATTGTTTTTTGGAGCAGTTTTTGACAGGACCAACGAGGGAAAATAACCTGCTTGATTTTGTTTTGCCTAACAAGGATACCATTATTAATAATCTAGAGCAATGGTTCTCAACTGGTGGTCCATGGTCACATTTTGGGTGGTTCACAGAGCGTTCACTATATTTGGTAATAAACTGAAGAATTCGTGCGTATAGGCTTAAATTTATCGAGAATAAAGTGTGGATCAGCAATATGCATGGTCGGATAATGGATTCGTTCGTGTTAGCTGCAGCGACAGTCAAAATGCGGAAGTAATATCACGTGAACCTTGCGTGTTGAGGCAGTTGGTTCGTGACGTCGTGTGTGTGTGGTGTGGTGTGTGTGTGTGTGTGTGTGTGTGCCAGAGAGAGAGAGAGAGCGCAGGTCATTCATATTGTTTAATGCAGTAGACACTGAACTGCTGAGCTGATTAGTTGTGTCTTTCGTCCTACGCTGTTTTACAGATGTTATGGAAGCTGATTTGGTTTTCTACTATAAAATGTAATATAAAAGAAAGCTGGGAGGAAGATCAGAATAGTGTAAATATTTTTGGCCAGTTGTTATGCTGCTGTGTGTGTGTTGTGCTGCTGTGTGTTGTGTTGTGTTGTGTTGTGCTGCTGTGTGCTGTGTTGTGCTGCTGGGTGCTGTGTTTGTGCTGCTGGGTGCTGTGTTTGTGCTGCTGGGTGCTGTATTGTTGTTACAAAAAAACGCGATATCTAATAAGCATAGAGATCTCTAGTGAATACTAGAAAGGACTGCCCTTCTAGCATCCAGCCTGTTACTGGGTTTTTGTAACAAGTAGTCAGTATCCTTGTCCAATTATCATCAGAATTTCGTAAGATTCCATAGTGCTTCAGGATTACAACTGGTAGGCTACTAACTAGAGAAATTAAAATTTAATAAGTTTATTAACAATTAAGTTGTCTAGGCGTATATTATCAAAGTAAATTATAGTAATCAATTTAATATAATATAGGATACAAGTTCCTACACCTCTCTGGTGTACAGTAGTATTGTGCTGAAGGCATATATCACATCTTTATGGCTTTTAAGTACCGTCTGGTACATTGTTAGCATTTAATAACATAATACAAATATATACAAGTTTGTGTGTGTGTGTGTAAGTGCTCTAAGTAGTTCGCTATGTCTCAAGACTCGACTAGACTTAACCAGTGACTGACTAAAAGTCCTCACATAAAACTAACTCTTGACCACCTGGCAATCAGAACAGCTTGCTTGAACAATAAAATGACTGATGAGCCAAACAAACAATATAACAAGCAACGCGACACACAATCAGGAACAAGGAATAATATAGCCACACTAAGTAGGGACCATCTGCAGATCCTCCACAAAAGTCACAAAACTCCCATACTACTGAATCTAAGTTCAGTATTAGAAATCCCCGACTGTGACAGTACACAGATACCAGTACAAATTAGGTCAGAAGCTACAGCTCAGGCCTGAGCTTCTCAGAGCGTCTATGCGACACACAACCTCAGTACAACGTCGAAAATCACTAAGTCTAGGCTATGTTCTGTGAACAGAGTTACACAGAACCAACAACAAGAAAGCGACAGAGACGATCTTCCAACAAGAGCCAGCAAGTAGAGCTGGTGTGGGACTTCTTGTTAGAAGCAACGTCCATCAGACAATAGACAGCACAGCCCAGGCAAACTACTCCAGGCGATGTGTGATCACACCCCCGATCACATGACTCTCCGTGGACTGCTGCTGCCCAGCAACACAGAAGCCGGCAGCATAACGAGCGAAAACGCTTGTTAAACAAGGCCGTCAGCTATTTAACACTCGAACTATGAGCACTGAATAATATATAAATGTTACATCCTACCTAATAATATAACTAAGTCAAATAATAATATAAGTAATATATTTACGATTTAGCTAATATTGCAAATATAAGCAATATAAAATTATATGAACAGGTTAATATACATTATATACATTGTGACCCATTCAGGGGTCGCAATAGTTGTGCTGCTGTGTGCTGTGTTGTGCTGCTGTGTTGTGCTGCTGTGTGCTGTGTAGTGCTGCTGTGTGCTGTGTTGTGCTGCTGTGTGCTGTGTAGTGCTGTGTTGAGCTGCTGTGTGCTGTGTTGTGCTGCTGTGTCCTGTGTTGTGCTGCTGTGTGCTGTGTATTGCTGCTGTGTGCTGTGTTGTGCTGCTGTGTGCTGTGTTGTGCTGCTGTGTGCTGTGTAGTGCTGTTGTGTCCTGTGTTGTGCTGCTGTGTGCTGTGTAGATGCTGGTGCGTGCTGTGTTGTGCTGCTGTGTGCTGTGTTGTGCTGCTGTGTCCTGTGTAGTGCTGGTGCGTGCTGTGTTTTGCTGGTGTGTGCTGTGTTGTGCTGCTGTGTGCTGTGTTGTGCTGCTGTGTGCCGTGTTGTGCTGCTGTGTACTGTGTTGTGCTGTTGTGTGCTGTGTGTTGCTGCTGTGTGCTGTGTTGTGCTGCTGTGTGCTGTGTTGTGCTGTTGTGTGCTGTGTAGTGCTGTTGTGTGCTGTGTTGTGCTGCTGTGTAGTCCTGGTATGTGCTGTGTTGTGCTGTTGTGTGCTGTGTTGTGTTGCTGTGTGCTGTATATTGCTGCTGTGTGTTGTGCTGCTGTGTGCTGTGCTGTGCTGCTGTGTGCTGTGCTGCTGTGTGCTGTGCTGTGTGCCGTGCTGTGCTGCTGTGTGCTGTGCTGCTGTGCTGTGCTGCTCTGTACTGTGCTGCTGTGTGCTGTGCTGTGTGCTGTGCTGTGCTGCTGTGTGCTGTGTGCTGTGCTGTGCTGCTGTGTGCTGTGCTGCTGTGTGCTGTGTTGTGTGCTGTGCTGTGCTGCTGTGTGCTGTGCTGCTGTGTGCTGTGCTGTGTGCTGTGCCGTTGTGTGCTGTGCTGCTGTGTGCTGTGCTGCTGTGTGCTGTGTTGTGTGCTGTGCTGTGCTGCTGTGTGCTGTGCTGCTGTGTGCTGTGCTGTGTGCTGTGCTGTTGTGTGCTGTGCTGCTGTGTGCTGTGTTGTGTGCTGTGCTGTGCTGCTGTGTGCTGTGCTGCTGTGTGCTGTGCTGTGTGCTGTGCTACTGTGTGCTGTGCTGCTGTGTGCTGTGCTGCTGTGTGCTGTGCTACTGTGTGCTGTGCTGCTGTGTGTTGTGTGCTGTGTGCTGTGCTACTGTGTGCTGTGTGCTGTGCTGCTGTGCTACTGTGTGCTGTGCTACTGTGTGCTGTGCTGCTGTGTGCTGTGCTACTGTGTGCTGTCTTGTGCTGGTTTATGTTGCTTATGAGACTGATGGTGTTTTATTATTACATGTGTATTATTATCTCTGGTTTTCATATCTTTATTAATGCCAAACCCGAAAATATTATAAATATATTTCGTTATATTGTCCACAGATATATGGCAATGGCAGGAATGAATGTTAAGTGCAAGTGTTCAGAGAACGACACTAAATTCGGCTTCACCTGTCAAGAAAAAGATGGCATGGAATTACCACAGTGTGTTATTTGTTTCAAAGTTTTGGGGAATGATTCACTGAAGCCAGCTAAGCTTATACTCCATCTCGAAAAGTGCCACACCAATCTGTTGCTAAAAGATAAAGATAATTTCGAGCGGCAATTATCATTTTTCAAGCAGCAGCGCCTTGACGCGGCAGGTACATTCTATGAAAATACCACCAATGCAGTGCGCGCTTCCTACATTGTCACAAAGTCGCACAGACCAAGAAGCCTCATACGACTGTAGAGAAACTTGTGCTACCCTGTGCAAAAGAAATGGTGAAGCTTGTTGTTGGCGATGACGCAACAGGAAGCTGAATGATCATCAGTTTGTAATGACACAGTGTTGAGACGATTAAATGAGATCTCACAAAACGTCAGTGAACAAGTTGTGGATGAAATAAAGAAATCTCCATTGTTTGCCATACAGTTGGATGAATCATCTGATGTCTTACTGCCTTCTCAACTGTTAGTATTTGCATGATACATGGCTGAGGAAGACTTCAAAACGAGTTCTCTCTTTGTAAGACTCTTGATACCACCACAAGGGCTCAGGATGTGTTAGAAATTATTAACAATTTCTATGAAGTAAATGATTGGATTGGGTAAATTTGGTGGATGTTACCACTGATGGTGCACCTGCGATGCTAGGCTCAAGATCAAGATTCAAGTGTTGGTGAAACAGCGTGTTTCATTGGTAACCGGAGTTCACTGTTTCATTCACAGAGAGGCACTGGTATCAAAAGACTACCTGATCACCTGAACACCATTTTCAAAGGATTGGTGAAGGTGGTTAATTACATCAAATCGTCAGCAGTGAACACCAGACTGATCAGAAAATTATGCCAGGACATGGGTTCTGACTTTGAGGTGTTGCTGGTCTACACTTCTGTACGATGGTTGTCACCAGGGAATGTAGTCAACAAAATTTTTGAACTGATAGAAGAATTTATTCTATTTCTCCAGTCTCAAGGGAAAGATGGTTTTACAAATATGCTAGAACTGTCAGAATTAGAACTAGCATACCTTGTCGATATTTTTGGAATCTTGAACAAACTGAATCTTCAACTGCAAGGGAAAGGATCAAATCTGTTCTCTCACCAAGGAATCATCAAGGCTTTTCTTGAAAAATTAGAACTCTGGATCGGAAGAGTCGATGGTAAAAATTTAGTTCAATTTTCATGCATGGATGCCATGCTAGGGGAAAAGGAAGCAATTCAGGTGCATATTCTCGAACATTTACAAAAGCTGCGGGATAAATTTCAGCGATACTTTCCGGAAGTAGACATGACAAGGGATGGGTTTTCTATCATCAGGAATCCCTTCGTAACAAATGTTCATGGTGTTCCAGAGGCTATGCAGGAGGAGTTCTTGGACCTGCAAAATGATTTGGCAGCTAAAGATGTGTACCAGCGGTCTACCATGGAAAAATTTTGGGCCAGTATGATTGTTACTTACCCAAATCTGTAAACACATGCAGTCAGATTTCTTTTGCCATTTACATCAACTTACATGTGTGAGAGTGGATTTTCATGTTTGTTGCAAAGTTCAAACAGAGGAATCGGCTTGCGGTTGAAAGCAATATTCGTTGTGCAATATCAAGTACCACTCCTAACATCGAAAATCTCTTCAGTGAGAAGAGAATCGAAAAGTCTGGTTGCAAGGAAAAGTCTGAGGGCCGTAAGGTGGGAATTGCAGTAATGTACAACCTGCCACAGACCTGCAGGAGGCCAAGAGAAGAATACGACGAGAGCAAGAGAGCAATGGTCAACACACTAGCCGAGGTGGACAGAAGAGCTCACATGGGTGATTTCAATCACAAGGAGATTGACTGGGAATACCTCGAGCCCATGGGAGTCCCGAAACATGGAGAGCCAAGATGATGGATGTGCTACTGGAAAATCTCATGCAACAACATGTTAGAGACATTACCAGAGAGAGAGGTGAGGATGACCCAGCAAGACTGGACCTTGTATTCCCCTTGAGTAGTTCGAACATCAAGGATATCATGTATGAAAGGCCCCTAGGAGCTAGTGATCATGTGGTTCTGTGCTTTGACTACATAGTTGAGCTTCAAGTGGAGAGAGTAGCAGGAATAGGATGGGAAAAACCAAACTACAAAAAGGGGGGCTACATGGGCATGAGGAACTTCCTGCAAGACGTTCAGTGGGAGAGAGAAGTGGCAGGAAAAACCCAGTAAAAGAAATGTTTGGACTATGTGACAACAAAATGCTAGGAGGCAGAGGAGAGATTTGTTCCCAAGGGAAACAGAAATAATGGGAAGACCAGAACGAGTCCTTAGTTCACCCAATGGTGTAGGGAGGCAAAAACTAGGTGTACTAGAGAATGAAAAAGGAGACAAAGGACACAGGAAAATAAAAAGATCAGCCGAAGAGCCAGAAACGAATATGCACAGATAAGAAGGGAGGCTCAGCGACAATACAAAAAGGGATATAGCATCGAAAGTCAACTCTGACCCGAAGCTGTTGTAAAGCTACATCAGGAGGAAAACAACAGTAAAGGACAGGCAGTCAGACTGAGGAAGGATGGTGGGGAGTTCACAAGAAATGACCAAGAGGTATGTGAGGAGCTCAACACGAGATTTAAAGAAGTATTTACGGTGGAAACCGGTAGGACTCCAGGAAATCAGAGCAGGGGGGAACACCAACAAGTGCTGGATGAGGTACACATAACCGAACAGGAGGTGAAGAAGCTGCTATGTAAAACTTGATATCTCAAAGGCAGTGGGACCAGACAACATCTCTCTGTGGGTCCTTAGAGAGGGAGCAGAGATGCTGTGGGCCACTAACAAAGATCTTCAACACATCCATTGAAACTGGGCAGCTCCCTGAGGTATGTAAGATGGCAAATGTAGGCCCAATTTTTAAAAAAGGAGACAGACACGAGGCATTAAAGTACAGACATGTGTCACTAACGTGTATAGTATGCAAAGTCATGGAGAAGATCATCAGGAGGAGAGTGGTGGAGCACCTGGAAAGAAACAAGTGTATAATCGACAACCACCACTGTTTCAGGGAAGAAAAATCATGTGTCATAAACCTATTGGAGTTTTATGACAAGGTGACAGAAGTAAGGCAAGAGAGAGAGGGGTGGATAGACTGCATTTTCTTGGACTGCAAGAAGGCCTTCGACACAATTCCTCACAAGTGGTTACTGCAAAACCTAGAGGAGCAGGCATATTAACAGGAAAGGCACTGCAATGGATCAGAGAATACCCGACAGGGAGGCAACAACGAGTCATGGTACATGACGAGGTGTCACAGTGGGCGCCTGTGACAAGTGGGGTTCCACAGGGGTCAGTCCTGGGACCTGTGCTGTTTTTGGTATATGTGAATGACATAACGGAAGGGATAGACTCAGAAGTGTCCTTGTTTGCAGATGATGTGAAGATTATGAGGAGAATCAAATCGGTTGAGGATCACACGGAACTACAAAGAGACCTAGACAGGCTACAAGCCTGGTCCAGCAACTGGCTCCTTGAATTTAACCCTGCCAAATGCAAAGTCATGAAGATCGGGGAATGGCAACGAAGACCGCAGACACAGTACAGTCCAGGTGGCCAAAGACTGCAAACCTCACTCAAGGAAAAATATTTTGGGGTGAGTATAACACCGAGCACATCTCCTGAGGCGCACATCAATCAGATAACTGCTGCAGCGTACAAACGTTGGCAAAACCTACGGATAGCGTTCCGATACCTCAGTAAGGACCTCAGATTCGAACCTTTAT